>WNGS01073412.1:0-13258 GCA_020271785.1 Procambarus virginalis
GGTTTTGGTGGTTCACAGTGTCAAAAGCCTTACGCAGGTCCACAAATAACCCAACAGGGAACTCATTTTTATCAAGAGCTGCATGAATTAAGTTAATCATACTAATAAGTGTATCGTTAGTGCTTTTTTAGGTCTGAAGCCATATTGGCAAGAGCTAAGTATATTGTGCTTGGCTAGATAAGAGTAAAGCTGCTTGTAGATTAGTTTTTCAAAAATTTTTGATAAGTTAGGCAGGATTGAAATAGGTCTGTAGTTGTTAACATCAGTGAGATCACCACATTTGTGGACAGGGGTTACTCTCGCTTTTTTTAGAATATCTGGGAAGGTTTGGAGTTCAAGTGACTTGTTGAAGAGCAATGTAATTGCAGGGGCTAAGGATCTGGAGGCTTTTTTGTAAATTAATGTCGGAATCTCCTCAAGGGCACTAGACTTGGTTTTAAGGGAAAGGATTATCTCATTGACATCAGTGGAATTAGTAGGCTTTAGGTACAGAGACTGTGGATAGTTACCTGAAAGGTAGTCCTTAACCTCAGTACTGGAAGAAGGAATATCATTTGCAAGGGATGACCCAATGGAAGAGAAGAACCTATTGAACTCAATAGCAGAATCAGATGCTGAAAGCTGACCATCGTTATTTGACAGGAGTGTTGGTTTGTTGTTTAAAATCTTCTTTGATCCCAAGATTTGTGAAATTGTGCTCCAAGTTTTTTTAATGTTGCTCTTTATTTGGGTAAATTTATCTTCGTAGTATTTAGTTTTGGCTCGTCTAATTATCTTAGATAGCAGTAAAGAGTAATTCTTTGAGAATTCTTTAGAGACGGTTCCTAGCCTATACTTCTTCTCAAGGTCATGTTTTTTATTAATGGATTTAAGTATTCCCTTTGTAAGCCAGGGATTGTTAAGCCTTTTGGTAGTGACTTGTTTTGTAAGCATAGGACAGTGGGTGTTATAAAGGCTTAGAGTTTTTTGAAGAAAAGATTGTACTGCTAGGTTGATGTCCCCTATGTTACCTAACTCTGACTCCCAGTTGACATTATCAGCAGCAGTTATAAAATTGCCTATAGCAGATTCATTGTGCAGCCTAAAACTTATCTCCCTTGACTCTAGAGGTGGTTTGTTAATGTTAGTTAAGAGAAATGTGGGGTAATGGTCTGTAGTACTGTCGGTGATTATACCTGAAGTAAGCGGAGAGGTTATGTTGGTCCAGATGTGATCTAGAGTCGTGGCAGTACTATCAGTGATTCTGGTAGGTCTAGTGATTAAGGGTATGAGGAAGCAGGAATTCATACAGTTGAGGAAGCTAACAGTAGTAGGGTGCTCAGGCTCGCAGAGGTCAATATTAAAGTCCCCTGCGATAATTAGATGGTTTTTGTTAAGTCTGTTATCGAGTATTAGATTTCTAAGGTTTGAATTGAATTCGGGCACATCAGTGTTAGGAATCCTATAGACTGCTCCCACAGACAGGATAGATTCGGTACCCTTTACTCTGAAACTGGCGAAGATATACTCCCCACAGCAGTCTCTAGTTCTAATTACTTTTAAGCATGTTAGTTCATGATGGTAGTAAAGAGCAGTACCACCACCTCTCTGAGTTTGACGACAGTTGTGAATTGCCAAGTAGTTAGGCATGTTAAAGAGTTGAGTAGTATCCTCTTTCAACCATGTTTCAGTAAGTACAATAAAAGTGAATTTGTTGTCAATAGTTTCAATTAAGGCACTAACATCATCGAAGTGTTTACCTAGGGATCTAACATTTAAGTTGATTACAGAGATATTGTGATTATGTGATAATACATTGTTTACATCATTTGCTGTAAAATATCTGCAGTTCAGATCATTAAAGTGATGATTGTCATAGATAGTGGATAAGAGGTTTAGTTCAGGGTCTAAACTTGCCTGCATAATAAGGATGGTTGCAGGAATACAAGGCAGGAATGGCAAATTACAAAAAAGAATTAAGACATAAAAGGGGAAATATATATAAAACAAGTCTATACAACACACAAACAAAATGAACAAAAAAAGAACAAAAAATGAGGTAGCTTACAGGTACTCTCAGGTACACTAGCTGTAAGTAAATAATTTCCATAAATGAGACACAGGCAAAGCCAGTGGTACAATGGAGTAAGAGAGGATGGCGAGGCTAGGCAACCTTAGTAATAAATGAAATCAGTGAAAAGTTGAGTAATAAACATAGGTTAATTTAAGCTAAGGATTATTTACTAAAAGTAGTAAGTTATGACCGTATACTTAAGAGGCATGAAGATATAATTAAGCACTCGGTTAATTGTGCCCAGAAAATGACTAGTAGAAGGTAAATTAAAAATTAATTAAAAAAGTGAAACAAAAAGAAATTAGGATACCTAGCCCGCACTACGTGACAAGGGGATTAATTATGTTGACTCATTGGGAGCGCTAATAAAGTTAGACAGACCACATTGGTTGAGGAAGGTGTTGAGGTTATCCTCATTAGTAATTGTAAACATTTTACCTGTTGATGTTTTCCTAACTTTAATCAAGCCATCTCTAACGAAGCACTGATGAATCGCGTCTGGGTTTTGATGACGGATTTGACGCAGGCGGTAGAGGAGGTGCTGTCTTTTTCTAGTCAAGCACTCGTTTATGTAAATTCCCTTTTTTTGGGACGCAGCTGTTTGGACAAGATGAAATTTAGTGGACTGGGAGGTCCACTAAATCCAGGTTTGTCTGCTATTGACTGGGGTTAGGCACCCAGAAATGTATGCATAACAAAACAAACCCCCCACATGGCAAGAAACTAACAACTAAAAACCAAAAACAGAGGTAGAACTCCCTCCGATCCCAACGAAACAAGCAAACATCACACTCCACTGCTGGGCTGCTTGTTCGTGCAGCCCTTCTCTCCCAGAGAGCCCGAGAGGGGAAGGGTGGCGCCCCGGACCTCCCTGCACCGGCTACTCAGTCATCCAGTTCGTTCGCTAATGTGATCCGGGGTGGACTCTTCTCTGGCCTCAAATGCCTTGGCGGTGTTTTGCCTTCGTGGCGACTTCTGTTGTGTTGTTGTGTGTGGTGGCCAGGTGTTCCTCATCAGTGCCTGGAGCTGCATGTGCTTAGGGGCTTCCTTCCCTAAGCTCCCTGCGAGTACTGCCCTTGCGTGTTAGGGTTATCTTCCCTGGGGGGTTCCGGAACCCATTTCCAAGGAAGTTCTTGCGCTCGGCATTTACCTCGCCCTTGGGGCCAGCTGGGACTTTGTGGCCCTTGTTTGGCTTTGGGTAGGAAGTGGTATCATGCTGGTTGGGGCATCAAGGTGCTGTGTAGCCTGCCCACCTAGCAGTGGCCGGTACCTGTTTCCTCTGGGGACGCTGTACTTTTGCGGGGTTTTTCGTTTGTTTTTGTTTTCTTGCCTGGTGGGGGTCTGCCTGGAGTGGCTATATTTCCACTAATAATATTATAGTAGTCCTCTGCTAGGCCCCCATGATTGTACATTTCGCAAAGGTTTCAGTTCACTCATCCCCCTTGTTGGCTTTCGGTTTTAAACACTTAGCAACACCGTGTCCAAGCTTCCCATATCAGTCTACCTATGGGCCTTGGAAAATCCTGTCAAGGCTTAGTAGACCATTGGATACATCTGCCGGGTCCTATCCCGCCTTGTGCAGGTTTGAAGGTTGCTGTGTGCTCTTGTCTCAGCTCAGGGTGACAGTCACCTCTTTTGCCTCCGTCATGCTACCTCTTGAGTCAATGGCACCTTTGACCCGGAGTCTTGCGAGTTGTGTTCTCTGCTTATTCTCCAATATTATTCTGATATTACTGTTAGGGTAAAGGCAGCATTCACGTGGCATGCTAGCTTTAGGTTGCTGCAACACGCTGGATTGGTTTCCCACCTGGATGCCCCGTGGCTGCCCCGCTTTGGTTATAGGGACCCAGACCTGGGGGCGTTAGTCGCTTTGACTTTGGTTCAGTCCATGCTCACTGGTCCTTGCCCTGATTTTTATCCTGCAACTTCCCTCCTTGCTTTTGGCTCCAAAACATCTGAGGGTTTTGGAGTTGAACAGTTGGTAATGATACTTGGGCAGGTTCGTGGGCTGCCCCATTCAGGTGGGGGATGGAGGCACTTGAATCAGTTCCTCCTATCTAGGCTTCTGGCTCCCACCAGCAGGCCCCATTCTTGTCAACCTTTCCCCTGGACTCTGCATTTTCTTCAGGGGTAGAGAGTATGGAAGACTGCTCTGCATCTGGTCCCGAATTGGGGGATCCCGGGGATGAGGAGGAGTTGATCTGGGGACCTTGGGCCCCTTTGACTCCGCTTGGGTGCTAGTGCCCTCTTTGTGCGGCTTGTAGTTGCAGGGGGAGGGGGTTTTCTATCCCCCCTTCCCTGTATGAGTATGATTTGGGTTCGGCTCCTCCCCGGGTTCAGTTCTGGGCCCCTTTGGGTACCATGTCCCCATCTTTCTGGAGGTTTTCTGCCTCGTATCTCCACATGGGATGTTCAGGAGGCTTTTACTGCATACCTCCTGTGAGACCTGAATTCTGCCTCCATTATGGATCCGCCCGCTTTTGAGATTGGTACTTCTTCCCTGTATTGGGTGCGTGCATTTGGAGGTTCCGGAGTCTTCCTGGCTGGCAAACTGCCCTTTGTTTTGTTGTGGGTGTGGAATAGGATCTGTTGGTTCCACAATAAATCACACTAATCAGAAATTACAGTAGCGGGAACGTTGGTTCGAACCTTCATCACGGCACTTGTGGATTAACCCTTGTATGGCGCCTGGCTATTTAGCATGTGTCACTCACAGGCGCATACCAAAAAAAAAAAAAATTATATATTTTCTTCTAAACCTGTTAATTTGTATTCACTGATCATGGGAAAAATAATAAAAAAAATTGCAAGTGGCATATATTGCCCGCTATAGGGCAGGGAAGTCTGGCAAAAAACAGGCGCTGACTCGGCATGCATCCCAGACGGTCTGTTGCTCACCAGCTGTCAGGCCAGAGTTGCCGCAAAGAGATAATTACCTAATTATTTCAATGTTTGATTGATTTTACATAGTTTTTTCCTGTAATATTATTCAATAGTGTGTAGTGTGATATATTTATATAATAAAATGAGTGAATCATCGCTGTACTCAAAAATATGGTGTGCATATTGTAGATTCAATTATTATGTTCATAAAACAGTGAACAAATACTTTGTTGGTTATTACACTATATACACAGGTTATATGTAAGTATCTGCATGTTTTGTTCACCATAACGAACCACTAAGTTGCTATTATGAGTCAAAACGTAACGAGGAGTGACCGCCACACACCAGCCAGCCACTCACTCCCTCAACACCTCACTCGCCCACATTCTCCTCCCACCATAGTGTTTTTGCTTTTATTCACTATATACAGACGTTATATATAAGTACAGTGGTACCTCGGAATACCAGTGTCCCTGTATATGAGTTTTTCGGAATACGAGCAGGATTTCCTCGGAAAATGTGTCTCGGAAGGCAAGGGTTACCTCGGAACGCGAGTTTGTTGATACGCGTTCAGGCCGACTTAGCGTGTGGTGGTACGGCAATCGTCGCCCCTCCGCCCCTCAGTTTACCATTGTCTCGCGCCCAGTGACTATCCCACATCTAATCTGGACCTAAAAAAGGCTTTCGACAGAGTTTTCCACATAATGGTTGTTCTGGAAACTGGAAAATATTGGAGGAGTGACAGGTACGCTTCTAACATGGATGAAAAACTTTCTGACTGATAGAAAAATAGGGCTGTGATCAGAGGCAATGTATCGGACTGGAGAATGTCACAAGTGTAGTACCACAGGGTTCAGTTCTTGCACCAGTGGATGTTTTATTGTCTTACCTAAATGATCTACCAGTTGTATACAGATTATATGAACAATGTTTGCTGAGATTCCTAAGAAATAGGAAGGATAGAAATTTAGATGATTGTCCTGCCCTTCAAGAAGACCTGGACAAAATAAGTATTTGGAGCAACACTTTGGCAAATGGATTTATTGAATAAATGCCATGTTATGGAATGTGGAAATTGTTGAACATAGACCCCCACAACCTATAATTATGTGAGAAATCTTATGTTAAGAATTCTATAAAGAAAGGGATCTAGGGTTGGTTTTAGATAGAAACTGTCACCTGAGGACCACATCAAGAACATTGTGCGAGGAGGCCTATGCTACACATTTCTAACTAAGAATTGCTTTTAAATACATGATGGAGAAATACTAGAAATTGTCACGACTTTTATTAGACCATTCTGTGAATATTGCAGCGGTGTATGGTGCCCTTATCTTAAGAAGCACATCAACAAACGGAAAAGGGCCACGACAATGCCACTAAGTGGCTCCCAGAAATGAAGGACAAGAGCTATTAGGAGAGGTTAGAGATTAAATATGCAAAAACTAGAAGATAGAAAAAAAGAGGCGATAGATCACTAGTACAAAATAGTAACGGAATTGATTAAAATCGACAGGGAGATTTCCTGAGACCTGGAACTTCAGAACAAGAGGTCATAGATTTAAACTAGCTAAACACAGATGCCGAAGAACGTAAGAAAATTCACCTTCGCAAATAGAGTGGTAGACGGTTGGAACAAGTTAAGTGAGAAGGTGTGGAGGCCAAACCGTCAGTAGTTTCAAAAGCGTTATATGACAAGAGTGCTGGGAAGACGGGACCAACCACGAGCGTAGCTCTCATCCTGTAACTACACTTAGGTAATTACATCAATTTCTTCACAGGATTTTCAGTGTTTTGTTGGATTTTTAGTGATTTGACATGCTACAATTGTTATTATATATCTCACCATGGGTCCCAAGAAAGCCAGTGGTAAGGATCAAGGCAAGAAAGCCCATGTGAGGATAACAATAGAGGAGAAATAAGAGATCATTCGGAAGCATGAGAACGGTACACGTGTTGTTGAACTTTGTAGGCAGTACAACAAAGCCACATCAACAATATGCACTATACTTTTAAGAAGAAAAATGAGATTATGAGTGCTAAAGTGGCAAAAGGAGTAAGAACAATAACGAAACAAAGACCACAAATACTTGAAGAAGTGGAAAAGTTGTTATTAACCCTCAAACCGCTAGGGGCCCAAATGGAATTCACCCCACAGGCCCAACAAAAAAAAAAAAAATCCAAAAATTCTTTCGTCTTATAGAAGTGTTCATTTTTGTTCCCTGATCACGGAAAAAATAACAAAAAAATCGTAGGTGGCATATTTTAGCAGCAATAGGGTAGGGAAGTGTAATTACCTAAGTGTAATTACCTAAGTGTAGTTACAGGATGAGAGCTACGCTCGTGGTGTCCCGTCTTCCCAGCACTCTTTGTCATATAACGCTTTGAAACTACTGACGGTCTTGGCCTCCACCACCTTCTCCCCTAACTTGTTCCAACCATCTACCACTCTGTTTGCGAAAGTGAATTTTCTTATATTTCTTCGGCATCTGTGTTTAGCTAGTTTATATCTATGACCTCTTGTTCTTGAAGTTCCAGGTCTCAGGATCTTCCCTATCGATTTTATCAATTCCTGTTACTATTTTGTATGTAGTGATCATATCACCTCTTTTTCTTCTGTCTTCTAGTTTTGGTTATTTTAATACCTCTAACCTCTCCTTTAGCTCTTGCCCTTCAGTTCTGGGAGCCACTTAGTAGCATGTCTTTGCACTTTTTCCAGTTTGTTGATGTGCTTCTTAAGATATGGGCACCACACAACGCTGCATATTCTAGCTTTGGCCTAACAAAAGTCGTGAACAATTCTTTAGTATATCGCCATCCATATTTAACCCTTAACATGCTCGGGGTCTAATATCCTGCTATCCGCACAGGCGCATGTCATTTTGAAAAAAAAAAAATTTTTTTCTTCCTAACCTGTTAATTTGTATTCACTGATCACGGGAAAAATAATAAAAAAATCGTAAGTGCCATATATTGCCCGCTATAGGGCGGGGAAGTCTGGCAAATTATAGGCGCTGACTCAGCATGCGTCCCAGGCGGTCTGTTGCTCGCCAGCTGTCAGGCCAGAGTTGCAACAAAGAGATAATTACCTAATTATTTCAATGTCTCTGATTGATGTTTCATAGTTTTTTTGCTGTAATATTATTCAATAGTGTGTAGTTTGATATATTTATATAATAAAATGAGTGAATCATTGCTGTACTCAAAAATATGGTGTACATATTGTTGATTCAGTCATGTTCATCAATCAGTGAACAAATACTTTGTCGGTTATTACACTATAAGCACAGGTTATATATAAGTATCTGCATGTTTTGTTCACTATAACGAACCACTAAGTAGCTATTATGAGTCAAAAAGTAACGAGGAGTGACCGCCGTGTACCAGCCAGCCACTCCCGCCCTCCCTCCAGTCATCTGACTCGCCCACATTCTCCTCCCACAATACTGTTTTTGCTATAATTCACTATATACAGACGGTATATATAAGTATCTACATGTTTTGTTCACCATAACTGTACATCTAAGCTTGTATGGTGAGTAAAGTCACAAAGACATAGGACCTAACACAGTCAGCTGATGGCTGCCTCCCTCAAGGCCAGATACACTAATATTTCTCCTCCAACAAAACTGTGTGGTGTTATTACACTATATACACACATTATAAATAAATATCTACCTGTTTTATTCACCATACTTGTACAAATAAACTGGTATGGTGCCCAAAGACTATCGTGGTAACCAGTAAACAACACCGTCGTCTGCACGGTGGCGTCGTGCAGACGACGCCACCGCCCTCACCAAAATGGCGGCTCCAAACCTTCTCTTGCTGTTTATACCCTCTATACACACGTTATATATAAGTATCTACATTTGTGTTCACTATAGCGAACCACTAAGCTGGTATGCTGAGTGCAGTCAATAAAAGGTGGCCACACACAGTCAGAAAACATCGCCACCACCCTCCCTCCCACAGCATTACTCCTCCCTCCATGGCGCACAGCGCTAAATATCATCGCAATCCTGCTATTATCAGAACCCTGGTCACTTTTATCACAGTCAGGGGTCTTCTGTAATAATATCATCGCTACATAATAGCATGAACAAGTATATTATGGCATTTTTAGGCGATGCTGTGGTCACAAGCTGAACAGCAGTGCTGTGAGCTCATGCTGCGTGCGTCAGGCTTGGTAGCTTACGCGATACTGAGGCCCCTAACACCCGGGAGTTTGGCCCACGATTTTTTTTAAAATGGCGTCTGTTTACAAGAGCCCTGATGAAGGTGTGGTGAACCCCGTGTATCCGCGGGCCGTTTAAATCTTGCGTAGTGCTCCAACACTTCATATGAAGTGAAGAGCAGTCGACTGGTAAAACGCCTAGCACTTCATATGAAGTGATGCGCACTTTAAGGGTTAAACAGCATCTTCTGATTTTCGAAGTGTCAAAATGGCAGTATTTGGAGCTTTTCCCAGAACCCATCAGGGGAATTCTTAGACAGTGAGATCTGGATTCCAGGATATAACCTATACAGGTGTGATAGGAAAATTAGGTCACATGGAGGAGTGGGTCTGTATATTAGGGAAGACCTTGTGTGCTCGGAGCTCCTTAACATTACAAATGAGGTGATAGAGGTACTGGGATTAAAAATAGAGAAAATAATTTAGTGATATTCTAATATACAAACCGCCAGATGCAACGGCTGAGGAATTCACAGAACAGATAAACAAAATAGAGAATAGCCTTGATAATTTGGAGAACCCAATACCTGATATTATCTTCCTAGGTGACTTCAACTTGCCTAGTCTCAAGTGGAGAATAGCAAACAATAATATTATCCCGGGAATCTATCAGGACCTAACCAACCACAGATTAGAGAACTACTTAGATTCTGTGACAAATTTTCACTCAATCAGCAGATATCGGAGCCAACGAGAAATGAAAATATTCTAGATCTGGTCTTTACGAACAATGGAGACATTATCAGAGACATTACGATATCAGATACCACATATTCAGATCACAAGCTCATTGAAGTGCAAACACCATCAATACTCAGAATGACCTAAAACGTTGATAAAGCGAGAGGGGCCTATCGTAAATTCAATTTTAATAATAAAAGGATAGACTGGGAGATAATAACAGGGAACTTAAAAACATTCCATGGGAAACTGTTTTAAGTAATAAAAGTCCTACAGAAGGAATAGAAAAACTGACTTTGAAGCGTATCAAGTCTGTCTGAAACATGTTCCTTTGAGGAAAGCCTGAATGAGATCCAACGTAGAAAGAGAACGCAGAGGACACTATAAACGCAGGAAGAAAATAACGAATCTGCTTATGCAGACACGAATTTCCCGTCAAAGAAGGAATAATTTAAATAGGGCGATTGAAGAAATCGAGCGGAAATTGAAACACTCATATGAAACTGAAGAAAGGCAGTTAGAACAGGAAGCAATTCAGGAAATAAAGAAAAATCCAAAATACTTCTTCACATATGCGAAATCAAAAGCAAAAACCACTGCCAGTATTGGACCTATTCGTACAAGTGAAGGATCATACACCGGAGGATGACAAAGAATTAGTGAAATCCCTAAAAAGCAGTTATGAGGACATGTTTAGCACTCCAATAAACAACATGAAAGTAGAAGATCCAGACAATTTCTTTATGCGGGATATCCAAACCCCCTGTAAATATAACTGATATCAACACGAGCGCACTAAATTTTGAAAGAGAAATTGAAACATGCCCATGCACTCGGCCCCAGGTCCAGACTCATGGAATTCAATATATATAACGAAATGCAAAGTGCCGGTAGCACAGGCACTTAGTATAGTGTGGAGGAAGAAGAGCTTGGACACGGGGGTGATACCAGATGCACTCAAAGTAGCAGACAAAGCCCCTCTACACAAGGGAGGTAGCAGAGCATTGGCAAAGAATTATAGACCAGTTTGCACTAACATCGCACATAATAAAAGTATTTGAGAGAGTGATTAGGAGTCAGGGTCACCAATTTCATGGAGACCAATGACCTTCACAACCCAGTCCAACATGGATTTCGAGCGGAAGATCGTGCCTCTCACAGCTACTTGAGCACTACGATAAAGTCACTGAGGCATTAGAAGAAAAACAGAATGCAGTTGTGATATACACGGACTTCGCAAAGGCTTTCGATAAATGCGTGACATGGCGTGATAGCACACAAAATATGAAGTCAATGGGAATAACCGGTAAAGTAGGACGCTGGATACTCAGTTTTCTGTCAAACAGGACTCAGCGCTAGTAACGGTCAACCATATAAAATCTATCCCAAGTGCAGTTAAAAGCTCTGTACCTCCGGGTACAGTCCTTGCACCGCTGCTTTTCCTTATTCTCATATCAGATATAGACAAAAATACAAGTCACAGCTTCGTATATCCTTTGCAGACGACACAAAAAATCAGTATGAAAATTACCTCGGCTGAAGACATTGAAAAACTTCAAGATGATATTAATAAAGTTTTCGACTGGGCATCAGAAATAATATGATGTTTAACAGTGACAAATTCCAGGTACTCAGGTACGGTAAAAATGAGGACCTTAAACATAATACAGGGTACAAAACACAATCAAATGTGCCCATAGTAGGAAACAGCATGTAAAGGATTTGGGAATAATGATGATGTCTGATGACCTAACGTTTAGGGAGGCATAACCAAGCAAATATTGCGACAGCCAGAAAAAATGATAGGATGGATTACGAGAAACTTTCAATCCAGGGATCCCATCACAATGCTTGTACTCTTCAAGTCACTTGTGCTGTCCGTCTTGAGTACTGTTCAGTTCTCACTTCCCCCTTCAGAGCAGACGAGATTGCTGAAATAGAGGGAATACAGAGAACATATACAGCACGTATAGACGCGATAAAGCACCCTAAATTATTGGGATCGTCTCAAAGCTCTCCAAATGTACTCACTAGAAAGAAGACGACGAGATGAGATATCAAATAATATACACCTGGAAGATACTGGAGGGCCAGGTCCCAAATCTACACAGTAAAATAACAACGTACTGGAGTGAACGATATGAAGAAAATGCAGAATAGAACCAGTGAAGAGCAGGGGTGCCATAGGCACAATCAGAGAACACCTGTATAAACATCAGAGGTCCGCGGTTGTTCAACGTCCTCCCAGCAAGCATAAGAAATATTGCCGGAAACGACCGTGGACCATCTTCAAGAGGAAACTAGATTTATTCCTACAAGGAGTTCCGGACCAGCCAGGCTGTGGTGGGTATGTGGGCCTGCGGGCCGCTCCAAGCAACAAGCCTAGGGACCAAACTCTCACAAGTCAAGCCTGGTGGACCAAATTCTCAAGCTTGGGGAGTAGAAGAACTCCCAGAAACCCATCAACCAGGTATCAACCAGGTACCAGGTGTGTTCACTATAGCGAACCACTAATCTGGTATGCTGAGTGCAGTCAATACAAAGTGGCCACACACAGTCAGAAAACATCGCCACCACCCTCCCTCCCACAGCATTACTCCTCCCTCCATGGCGCACAGCGCTAAATATCAACGCAATCCTGCTATTATCAAAACCCTGGTCACTTTTATCACAGGGGTCAGGGGTCTTCTGTAATAATATCATTGCTATATAATAGCATGAACAAGTATTTATGGCATTTTAGGCGATGCTGTGGTCACAAGCTGAACAGCAGTGCTGTGAGCTCATGCTGTGTGCGTCAGGCTTGGTAGCTTACGCGATAATGAGGCCCCTAACACCCGGGAGTTTTGGCCCACGATTTTTTTTTTTAAATGGCGTCTGTTTACAAGAGCCCTGATGAAGGTGGGTGAACCCCGTGTATCCGCGGGCCGTTTAAATCTTGCTCCAACACTTCATATGAAGTGAAGAGCAGTCGACTGGTAAAACGCCTAGCACTTCATATGAAGTGATGCGCACTTTAAGGGTTAGGCCTTGTATGTTTGCAAATATGACTGATTTTCCATATTGTGTGTCCCTTCTGTTAGATTTTGGTAGTTCTCCCTCCTCTCCACCCTGAACCCAGGGTGTGCTGTTTCTGGCAATGGTTTGTCCAGTTTTGGAAGTGGTACTGGGGAGTGTTGTAGTTTCTGTGTAGTTGGGGGGTGTAGTATGGTGTGGGCGTGATGATGAATCATAGTCCAGTCTTGGGCATTTCCCCTCTCTCCAATCCGTACTCCTGCAAAGTTTCTGCCTGTCTGTTCCTCACCCTGTTTCTGGCTGCCTCTAAAAAATTTCCAGGGCTATTATATTGGACTTCCTCTCTTAGTGCTGTATACCCCTGATGTGGAAATCAGGGCAATGAA
>WNGS01073436.1:0-12286 GCA_020271785.1 Procambarus virginalis
ATTGCAAAACTGTAATACCGTGCTGCGAGTGTTACAACACAGCAATGGACGTGTTGTGAGTTGTGTTGAAGACAAAAACGCGTTGTGATTCTTGCAAGACAATAACACGTTGTATTCTTGCAAGACAATAACGGTTTTGTGTGATACAACATAAATAATGTGTTGTGAATTGCAATATTATAAATATGTTTTGGGCGTTGCAACTTAGCAATAACGTGTTATGTGATGTAACACATAAATAACGTGTTTGTGTGCAACGCAAGCATAATGCGTATTGTGTGTTGTAACGTTGCAACACAGAGTATGTTATTTACGTGTTGCATCCCTGGGTATGTAATTGTTTGTTGCAACACTCACAATAAGTTCTGTTTTTCAACACTCGCAACACCTTCCTCTTGTATTCCAACACTTATAAATTTCATTAAGTGTTGCAGCACTCACGCCCCTTATTAAGTTTGCAATACATACATACAACATACATACATACTGTTACTGTGGACGGTGTTCCCCCCCTTCTGATTCTCCCACGCCTGCTGTAAGAGTCATGTCCACTATTCTCGAGCGTTCTCTACATTGCAGGCATCAATTGAACATATGTGGGAGAGAGTAGTATTCTCGAAGAGCCGAGAAATTTGCGAAAATGTAGTATTTTGGCCTGTGGGATAGGCCCTTTAGGGAGCCAATATGGCGCTGGCGAGTCTGTTCTCCCGCCAAAACTGTGTGACGTCAGTGGCGCCAGATTGGTCACCGTCAGCGACGTGGCACTGGGAGCCAATGAAAACCAACTTTGGGAAAAGTGACGTCACATAGGCATGGGGGTCCGGCCGTGTTGGCGCCAGACGATATCAGTCTTTCACGACACGTCCGAGAGGTAGGACGCGCGATCGGTCATCCTGTCAGAGTGACGGATTTACCGAACTCCGGTGGATTTAAGCGTCTCCAGTTGTTGGCACGCACTCTGTGAGGTCTTCCTGCAACCCAGAAGTGGCTCAGATAAGGAATTGACAGAATATTGAGCAACAAGTGCTCAGGGACAGGTGTGTTGCAAGAAGTGGGCCGGGCATCGACGTGTGTCGTCATTGGCGGTTCACCAGTATAAGAGACAGCTTAGTGGCCGGGCCACCCACCGTGAGTGAACCGGGTTGACAGCCTTGTCAACCAGGTTGAACGTGTGATCGACGATCCTGTCAAGTTTGACAGTAACCCCACCTTCGTGGAACCCTACGAGTCAACAGTTGGATGCAAGCACGTCGAGAAGTCTTCCCAAATACCTAGCGATATATCTAGACGACGAGGGAATTGACAGTGTTGTGAGCTTCAAGTGCTCTGAAGTCGGGTGCTGTGTGTGTGGAGCTTAAGCAGCATCGTCTGGGACGGCTGATAACTTCACAGTGACTTCGTAGTGGTGAGAGGCAGTTCCTCTGGGAGTACAGTGACAAGGACTAATTGGGAAACGTGCGACGACCGCCGAGACGTAGGCTGGCTGCCGTAGTTGGGAGGAAAGTTGACGGCCAGGAGACCGACTTCAACCCTGCGACGTACTGTAGAGGAAGGAGCACGGACCTGCTGTGTACAGAAGCGGCGAGACGCGACATCCTAAGGCGTGGGCTTGTGTTTCTGGATGGTGAACGAGGCGAGAGCCTGGACCAGGAGCTACAACCCAACTGTCATCCTAGGATAGGTGAAGTAGGTGTTTACAGTTACCCTCCCATTTCCCCTTTAGTTAGCTATATATATTCTTGTCAGGATATTTTATATGTCGTGAGCAAGTCTCACTTGAGTTTAAGTCACAGAGAGCACAGTATGTGGTGAGCCTGCCCAGAGCGCTCACAGTATCAGTTTACATATATATCTATGTGTGGGTGTGTGCAAGCACCAAGATTCATCAGAGAATTTACTGTGACTATTATTATTGATCTGTGATTATTATTATTATATATATTGGTAGTAAACCAGATATTGGTGTGTTGATCTCTATAATCTATTGATATAAATGCCTGTGGATTGATCTCTATAATCTATTGATATAAATGCCTGTGGATTGATCTCTATAATCTATTGATATAAATGCCTGTGGATTGATCTCTATAATCTATTGATATAAATGCCTGTGGATTGATCTCTATAATCTATCGATATAAATGCCTGTGTGTTGATCTATGATCTATTGATATAAATGCCTGTGTATTGATCTTCATGATGTATATATATATATGCCTGAAATTTGATTACTGATTTATATATGACATGACTGTGTACTGAATAATATCATATACGTGAAGTGATTGCCAGTGATATCTCTGTGAGAGAAAGTATAGATATAAAGAAAAGTTCAGTGATCAAGCGAGTGCATTCACAGTAAATATTATTAAGAATAGAGTAATCTTTTGGTACGGTGAAAAGTCACTGTGAGAGTATTGTGAATAAGATGTTGATCGTGAGGCCAGTGAAATCATAAGTAAGCCATGTGAATGTTGAATAGTGTTTTGGAAAAAGTTAAATAAACGGGGATCGTGACAGAATTAGAAAACAAGTACTAGTCTGTTCCCACGATCGCGAGGGTCCCGGTCAGCTGACATTCTGACAGGTGACACGTGCCGATGTTACCATATCGGTGCGCTCAGATATTATGCTATGAATGGAGCAATTGTCATATATTAATCCTGATACATTGATGCATATATATTTCTCGTTGTCTTTTAAGTAAAATACCAAAACTCTTTGGTGTTTGATATCATCCCCTCCATTTATCTTGTGACCGTGTAATGAAGTAAAGTAGAGTGACCTGCCTGATACTATATTACTGGAATTTGCTCTTGCCACAATTACACCTGACCACTGCAGTGTTACTGGACATCTAAAAAAACCAGTTGGCGACCTTGAAGGCTGTGTAAGAGTTCGGTGTCGGGGCGGGCCACAGATTGAGGGAACGATCTGTGCCCTCACTCATCTTACAATCTAAAGGCCGGTTGTGAGATCGACTGGGGTACTCTCCGAGGCCAGCAGTGGAGCCTAGAGGATTGAGGGAAGACCCGCCGAACGACGGTGAGTAAGGGTTATTGTTGGAGCAACCACCTGGAAAGGAGATCCAGTCTACTGTTGCTTTAACCCTTCTCTAACGAGAACACCGTGAAACCCCGACATTGGCGACCTTGCCAGGATAAGAGCAAGATCAAGGTGGTAATTGTGGTATTAAATATCAGGCCTAGGTTTTCACTCATTGTCACAAGATGGAGGGTGATAAAGTAGCCAGGTTTATAGACACGAGAGACGAGCAAGTACTGGAGGAGTGCACCAAGGCACAGCTGCAGACGATCGCCGACCACTTTGGGATCAAGTTGAGAGCTTCCAAAGTGGGAGAGAGAAGACTTGAGATCATGGCACAGCTCAAGGCACGTGATGAAGCCTTAGGAGAGGAGCGGCCACAGACACCTGCCAGTGGAGGAGAGAACTTGAGTACCGGTGGCAGCAGCGGGGATCCAGTGGCAGCAGGCGCAGTATCAAGCTAGAAATAATGAAGATGCAGATAGAAGCACAGCTGCGCAGAGAAGAAGGGAAGCACAGCTGCAACGAGAAGAAAGAGAAGCACAGCTGCAAAGAGAAGAAAGAGAAGCACAGCTGAGGCGCGAGGAGCAGAAGAGAAGCACAGCTGAAGCGCGAGGAAGCAGAAGAGAAGCACAGCTGCGCAGAGAAGAAAGAGAAGCAAGCAGCAGAGAAGACGAGAGGCACAGCAGCAAAGAGAAGAACGAGAGGCACAGCAGCAAAGAGAAGAACGAGAGGCACAGCAGCAAAGAGAAGAACGAGAGGCACAGCAGCAAGAGAAGAACGAGAGGCACAGCAGCAAGAGAAGAACGAGAGGCACAGCTGAAGGAGCGCGAGATAGACGCTAGGACGAAGCTGCAGGAGGTTGAAGCGAACAAGGAGATTGAGCTGAAACGAGCTGAGCTAGGACTAGTTCCAACTGCCCCACCACAACAGCAGGAAGACCGCCGAGTGAGAGAGAGGGATTTGCCCGTCTTCGTGCCTAATGAGGCTGAGGGCTTCTTCGAGCATTTCGAAAGGGTCGCTACGTTGAAGAAGTGGCCGAGGGCAGAGTGGGCGGAGCTAGTTCAGGGAAGGCTCACTGGTGAAGCTCGTGAAGCTTACAACATGCTCGATCTCCAGGAATGTACCAACTATGATGCAGTAAAACGGGCCGTGCTCCATTCGTTCAAGCTGACGCCGGAGTGCTATAGGAAAAGGTTTAGAGAATGTACCCGATCGCCAGGAAAATCGTATGCGGAGACGGCGAGGGACATGGAAAGGAAATTCTTGAAATGGCTGGAGTCAGAAGGAGCAAGATCGGCTGAAGACATCAAGGGGCTAATGGTCATGGAAAAGTTCATGTCCGTGCTCTCTCCCGAGATTAGGGTGAGAGTAAAGGAAGCGGACATCAAGGACCTGAGAGCCGCAGCCGATCGAGCAGACATGCTAGAAGAAGCCTTACGTCCATGTCGAGAGGGACAGCACCGACCGCCCGCATTCTCCAGTTATGGGAGAAATAATAGAAGGTCGGACGGTTGGAGGACAGGACCGAGTTATCCTAAGTCCTACCCCTCGAATGGAGACAGCAGAGGACAGAAGAGTGCTGTGGAACCGCCGAAGAAGTCACCGAGGGAGAGCTCAAGAGATCTTGTTATCGTCACGGCCGGAGATGCTGAGCATGAGTCTTTGGAAGGCGCAAGAGAAGTCCGCGGAAGAAGAAGGATCCGCTGTTTCAACTGCGGGTTAATGGACACATCGCGCGCGAATGTAGACGTCCTAAGCAGCGGGGTTACGTTGCTTTTGTACGGGTAGAGGACCAGTTAGCCGAAGGAGTGCGGGATGGACCCGTACTTAGGAAGAAGAGGCTAACCCATTCGTGCGTGAGGGAACTGTAAGGGTGGGGGACGCAGACCCCATCCCGGTAATGATGCTGAGAGACACTGGGGCGGAATTTACCCTGGTGAGCAGAACCCTTTTCCCTGAGTGTCACGAGAATACCTGTGTAGGTGAGGCAAGTGTGACCACTGTGGGAGGCCCAGTGCAGATGCCCCTACACCGGGTAACCCTGAGTTCGGATTATGGATGCCAAACCCTAGTAGTGGGGGTCTGTGCATCGATGCCCAAGATGGAGGCACAGGTCATCTTGGGAAATGACGCATGTGGAGGACGTGTCCTCCCGAACCTCTTGAAGGACGAGGAGTGCTTGGAGCAATACAGAAAGAAGGCGGAGTGCTCGGATCCGAGGCAGTGCGGAGGACGAGGAGGGCGTGGATCTGATAAGGCCGACGAGGAGACGTCCGACGGCCTGGGAATGGATCACCTCGTCATGGAACCCGGAGAGCGAGTGGAGGGCGAAGGCAGCCCAGATGGTGAGGTACAGGTGACCCTCACCGGTTCTCCTGGGGTGGACCGCACTCGTCTCGAGGAGGTGCAGCAGGCAGAATCCCCAAGTTGATTTGTAAGGCCAAAGGAGGACGTGTTGGTCCCGAGAAAGCTACTCACTTTAACAGGCAAGAAGGCATATTAGTAAGACAGTGTAAACCTGTAAGGATGGAGGTCGGAAAGCCTCTCCAGGTACGAGAGACCAAGTAGCGTTGCCAGCCAAGTGCAGAGCGGCAGTGTTGAGTCCGTTGCACGCTGTTGACTCTGCGGGTCACCTAGGGATGACCACGATGCGACGTTCAACGTCGAGAGAAGTGGCTGGGCAACTACAACATCTTTTCTCTTGGGTGAGAGGGCCCAGGAAAATCAGGCTGACAGTGGAAATATATTCCGGTCTGAATGGGTCAGACGAACAATGACGAATTGGGGAGTGATGCAGATTCGGTCGTTCGCCCTACCGATCGCAGTCGAAGGGGGCGATCAGAAGATTCCACTCCACCTCAGAGACAGCTCTGAGAATGTTCTGCACAGGGCAGGAAGACGAATGGGAAGAGACGGTGGACCCTGTTTTGTTGGTCGTTCGTCGAGCAGTGGGAGAACCGTTAAACTTCTCACAGTTCCAGCTGGTGAACGGACACGAGGTGTGGAGCCCTCGGTCCATAATAGGTAAGCAGTGGACGCCAAGGATGACCTTGAAGACGGTCTGCAGACACATGAGGAGTGTCACACATTGGCGGCTGCAATACTGGCTAGAAGTCAAGATTTTCAGTGGCAAGGACGACGTAGTCGCAGATGCGTTGTCCTGCATGCACTAACCAGACATGACTCTTATTTTAAGGGAGGGGTATGTGACGGTGTTCCCCCCCTTCTAATTCTCCCACGCCTGCTGTAAGAGTCATGTCCACTATTCCCGAGCGTTCTCTACGTTGCAGGCATCAATTGAACATATGTGGGAGAGAGCAGTATTCTCGATGAGCCGAGAAATTCGTGAAAGAAGAACATTTTGGCCTGTGGGATAGGCCCTTTAGGGAGCCAAAATGGCGCTGGCGAGTCTGTTCTCCCGCCAAAACTGTGTGACGTCAGTGTCGCCAGATTGGTCACCGTCAGCGACGTGGCACTGGGAGCCAATGAAAACCGACTTTGGAAAATGTGACGTCACATAGGCTGGGGGGTCCAGCCGTAGCGGCGCCTTGGCGCAATCAGTTCACACGACGCGTCCGAGAGGCAGGACGTGCGACCGGTCATCCTGTTTGAGTGACGGATTACCGAGCTCCGGTGGATGTAAGCGTCTCCAGTTGTTAGCGCGCACTCTGTGAGGTCTTCCTGCAACCCAGATGTGGCTCAGATAAGGAATTGACAGAATATTGAGCAACAAGTGCTCGGAACAGGTGCGTTGCAAGAAGTGGGCCAGGCATCGTCGCGTGTGACGTCCTTGGCAGTCCACCAGTATAAGAGACAGCTTAGTGGCCGGGCCAATCCACCGTGAGTGAATCGAGTTGACCACCTTGTCAACTTGGTTGAACGTGTGATCGACGATCCTGTCAAGTTTGACAGTAACCCCACCTTCGTGGAACCCTACGAGTCAACAGTTGGATGCAAGCACGTCGAGAAGTCTTCCCAAATACCTAGTGACATATCTAGACGACGAGGGAATTGACAGTGAAGTGAGCTTCAAGTGCTCTGAAGTCGGGTGCTGTGCGTGTGGAGCTTAAGCAGTATCGTCTGGGACGGCTGATAACTTCACAGTGACTTCGTAGTGGTGAGAGGCAGTTCCTCTGGGAGTACAGTGACAAGGACTATTGGGAAACGTGCGACGACCGCCGAGACGTAGGCTGGCTGCCGTAGTTGGGAGGAAAGTTGACGGCCAGGAGACCGACTTCAACCTGCGACGTACTGTAGGGAAGCACGGACCTGCAGTGTACAGAAAGCGGCGAGACGCGAAAATCCTAAGGCGTTGGCTTGTGTTTCTGGAGGGTGTACGAGGCGAGAGCCTGGACCAGGAGCTACAACCCAACTGTCATCCTAGGATAGGTGAAGTAGGTGTTTACAGTTACCCTCCCATTTCCCCTTTAGTTAGCTATATATTTACTTGTCAGAATATTTTATATGTCGTGAGCAAGTCTCACTTGAGTCTAAGTCACAGAGAGCACAGTGTGTGGTGAGGCTACCCAGAGCGCTCACAGTATCAGTTTACATATATATCTATGTGTGGGTGTGTGCAAGCACCAGGATTCATTAAGGAATTTACTGTGACTGTAATTCATTTCCTGTGATTATTATTATTATATATATTGGTAGTAAACCAGTTGGTGTTAGGCTATGAGCCTAGAATTTATTGATATAAATGCCTGTGTATTGATCTCCATGATTTATTGATATAAATGCCTGTGTGTTGATCTCCATGATTTATTGATATAAATGCCTGTGTGTTGATCTCCATGATTTATTGATATAAATGCCTGTGTGTTGATCTCCATGATTTATATATATATATGCCTGTGATTCGACAATGATTTATCTATGTACAGCCTGTGTACTGAATAATATCATATACGTGAAGTGATTGCCAGTGATATATCTTTAAGAGAAAGTATAGATGTAAAGATAAGTTCAGTGATCAAGCGAGTGCATTCACAGTAAATATTATTAAGAATAGAGTAATCTTTTGTACGGTGAAAAGTCACTGTGAGTGCATTGTGAATAAGATATTGATCGTGAGGCCAGTGAAATCATAAGTATGCCATGTGAATGTTAATACAGTGTTTTGCGAAAAGTTAAATAAACGGGGATCGTGATAGAATTAGAAAACAAGTACTAGTCTTTTCTCACGGTCGCTAGGGCCCGGAGTCAGCTGACTTTGACAGGTGACGCGAGGGGTCGCCGGTGTGTTACCATTTGGTGCGTTCCGGTTATTGTCATTATTTGCTGCGAAGGAGCAGCTGTCATACTTTGTTCCTGATACATTGATGCATATATATTTCTCGTTGTCTTTTAAGTAAAATACCAAAACTCTTTGGTGTTTGATATCATCCCCTCCATTTATCTTGTGACCGTGTAAGGAAGTAAAACAGAGTGACTTGCCTGAGACCACACTATTTGAAATTGGTCTTACCACAATTACCACAATTACACCTCACCACTGCAGTGTTACTGGACACCTAAAAACACCAGTTGGCGACCTTGAAGGCTGTGTGAGAGTTCTGTGTCGGGGCGGGCCACAGATTGAGGGAACGATCTGTGTCTCCACTCATCTTACAACTTAAGGCCGGTTGTGAGATCGACTGGGGTACTCTCCGGGGCGTGCAGTGGAGCCTAGTGGATCGAGGGAAGACCCGTAGAACGACGGTGAGTAAGGGTTATTGTCGGAGCAACCACCTGGAGAGGAGATCCAGTCTACCGTTGCTTTACCCTTCACTAACGAGAACCGTGTGAACCCCGACAATATATATATATATGTGACGGGAAAATGTAGGAGTGTAGATGTTCGGCAGTCTTCCTAATGGCCGGTGTCAATGCCTGTCACATTTACAAAAAAAGAGACTGCTTGGCTGTTTGTCTTTGGTAAAGTAAGGGAAGACATGCAAAACACATAGTATGAACAATGAAACTTTAATTAACAGGAAAAAAATTTAAACAAAGACAATCCCTTGGCTATGTACAGTGCAAACAAACAAGTCAAAAAATATAACATAAAAATAAAGAATAGGGATAATTTACTCTAGGAATAATATAAAGACAAAGATGCAAAATGACAATAATAGGTGCTGAGAATATGAGCGCTAGCTGAGAAATTCCACCAATAAACAGAGGACGTGTATCAGTTAGTTGTTCACAGCTTGAGAGCACAAGGATATTCTGACTTCAATGGCTGGTTCAAGCCCAGACATCGACTCAGGTAGAGGGCACTGAGGTGACGAGGTGCAGGTGTGCAGTTGGCGGGTCACCAATCAGAAGCAGGCTGGGAATGGTTGTTTGCTGGTTGACGACGGACGAACCGGCGTGGAGGGAGTGTGGAGTTGGGGGTAGTAGTGAAAAGTACGCCTAGAACCGTTCGCACCATCTGCCCAGATGGCTCTATGAGAGCCAGCTGAGCAGGTGGAGCGCAGGTGTCTAGTCGCAAAGGGTTTGAGGAATTTTTCTGGAAGTTGGGGCGTGTTGGACGCGTGTGAGCGTCCGGTGTTTGGGTATGCGGTCAGAGAAGATGGGGGGTCATGTGTTTGGGGGGGGGGGGGGGGTAGGAGAGTATGTGAGCTATGTTGTTGTATGAGGTATAGTATGAGGTATGTGGATATGAGTGGAAGAGTAAATGAATATGTATGTTTGTTTGCCGTAGACTTAATGCTGTGTGTAGATAATATTAGTTGATTTAAAGAAGAGAGTATGTATTGCTATGTAGAGGCTGTGTGTAAGTGTATGTGTAGGTGAGAGGGGTCCCAACATATGTTGATGAGGTGGGGGAGGGAGGGGCGAGGGAGTGTGAGGGAGAGTGACGGGGACCTTCCCCCTCGGTGTGAGAGGGTTGGAGGGTCATTTGTGGTTTGTGGTTTTAACAGGTATCACTTGAGAGAGTGACTTGTTGGGTATGGTGAGATAGAAAGAGAGAGAAAGAAGAAAGAAAATAGAACAAGAGAGAGAGAGAGAGAGAGAGAGAGAGAGAGAGAGAGAGAGAGAGAGAGAGAGAGAGAGAGAGAGAGAGAGGCGCTTAAGATGTGAATGAGATGTGACAGCAGTTGGTGGAGAAGGTCTGTTTTATGTAACAATGCACAGGCTGTGACAGAGCAGCATGACGGAAGTGCTCCATTAACCTTAAGCTTTTTCAATGTCTTCAGAGTGGTCTGGGAGATGCTCACCCAACAGGGCTCTCCCGCCACTGCGGATTCGTTAAGGAGGGGCGACGTTCTTACTTCCGTCAGCAGGACCTCACCTGCCCACCATCAATCACTTCTTATTTGACCGGGATCGTTTCCCTTCCCTCACACAAAACACGCCATTAGTTCACTGCAAGTCTTCATTTAATACACACCATACAGCTCCGCATCATGGAAAGACGAACCTTAACAGCTTGCATGAAATGCGGTGTGTTTTATATTCCATCACCAAACCAAGTATGTTGTCTTCAGTGCACAAGCTGTGAAAAACGGCCCCTCGGTCATTACGACATCAAATGCAAGCAATGTCAACAGATTTTCTGTGATAATCGTGAGTGTTATTCTTATTAATATTACACAGTTCATTTTATTGCACCCACAGGTGAAATATCGCATGAGTAAACTATTATCTCTCTCCTTTAGTGTGAGAATAATTACTCATTTGGCCATTACATTCCACACAGTTAAATATGATCTCTTTCAATTTCAGTTTACAAACCGTGAAGTGTCCTTACTGCTCACCTGCCCCGCGAGGAGGACATTGTCGGAATGAAATTTCACATAAACGTATGGATCATATATAAATCTACTTCTCTTACCTGTATTACATCCACTTGCAAGCAAACACATGCATAATAAACATATTTTCCCCCATTCACCCATGCTGAATATCATTTTGTTCCATTTCAGGTTATAATCTGTACCTCGATCGACGGAGGGAACAGACAGACGTCATCGTGTCGGTATCCCATCCATCCCACACTGAGCTAAGGAGAGCTGATGTCACTCGCGGGCATCCCCCGCCCCTTCAACAAGGCCACCCGCGCCACCAGATGGAGGGCTACGAGTCATTATCACGCTTAGTTAACACACCTGCTCAACCCCTTCACCAGGACATAAGTAAGTTATTACTGTCTTATTTCAGTCTATTTCCTAAACATATGAATTCCCACTAGTATGCTCCCACACCTATATATATATATATATATATATATATATATATATATATATAATATATATATATATATATATATATATATGTGTGTGTGTGTGTGTGTGCTTTTCATTCTTTCTAGAGATAATATGTTTTTCTTTTTTTTACAGATGCCACACCGCTCTGCATAGATTTGGTATCCAGCAGTGCTGAGAGCGACAGTGCGACAGAGACAGACACAGACAGCACAGCTGAGTGGACATTACCTACATCCGGCTCTCAGCCCTCAGCTCACAGGGAGGTGAGGGGTCCTTCACGCGCTTACTCAATCCCCCGTTCCTCCCCCAGCCTCATACCCCAATCAATCAGCGACAGCTGCAACAGCAACAGCAACAGCAGCAGCAGCAGCAGCTGCAGCAGCAGTGGTGAGAACACTACCATTAACATCACAGTCCGTGAGAATCAACCCGTCCTCTTAAAAATCGTCACTTTTGGCACGTATGCGCGCTATGGCCAAATTTCGACGTAATTTGAAATGAAATCGACTCACAAAAGTGACGTTCTGTTCCGTTTTCTATTTGAGTCGTCCGGCGTATGCGCAGAGGTTATGAGAGGACACTTTAAATTAACGTTTTTCATAACGTTTTGAAACTTTATGAGAATTTCCTGCCCACCTAACCTATCAGAGGACGCTTAACTTACTGTTGTTGAAAAATAAAATCCCAAATTTATTTTCATTTTTTTCATTTCCAAATTACGTCGAAATTCGGCCATACGGACAAACGGCCAAAAGCGACGTTCTTTTTAAGAGGACAGGTTGTGAGAATAGCCTTGACTCAGACGACAGCTCAGTAGATCTTGACCTTGACTCGTCATCGTCTGTCAATTCTGACTGGTTAGCACCGTCTGGCACAATAGATGACCGCGCAGTGACACCCATTCATTTCGGAGGGGGGCTATCACCACCCCCCACCCCCCCCTAGTCCTCTCCCATCACCCCCACCAGTTCTCTCCCCCTCTCCACCACCTGCGCTAGAAATTCAACCTCAGCTGCTCGATCGAATTGATAACTCTAATG
>WNGS01073439.1:0-10325 GCA_020271785.1 Procambarus virginalis
ACATGACCACAAGTTCACCACACCACCATACATGACCACAAGGTCACCACACCACCATACATGACCACAAGGTTCACCACCACCATACATGACCACAAGGTTCACCACACCACCATACATGACCACAAGGTTCACAACACCAGCATACATGACCACAAGGTTCACCACACCACCCATACATGACCACAAGGTTCACCACACCACCATACATGACCACAAGGTTCACCACACCACCATACATGACCACAAGGTTCACCACACCACCATACATGACCACAAGGTTCACCACACCACATACATGACCACAAGGTTCACCACACCACCATACATGACCACAAGGTTCACCACACCACATACATGACCACAAGGTTCACCACACACCATACATGACCACAAGGTTCACCACACCACCATACATGACCACAAGGTTCACCACACCACATACATGACCACAAGGTTCACCACACCACCATACATGACCACAAGGTTCACCACACCACCATACATGACCACAAGGTTCACCACAACCATACATGACCACAAGGTTCACCACACATACATGACCACAAGGTTCACCACACCACCATACATGACCACAAGGTTCACCACACCACCATACATGACCACAAGGTTCCACACCACCATACATGACCACAAGGTTCACCACACCACCATACATGACCACAAGGTTCACCACACCACCATACATGACCACAAGGTTCACCACACCACCATACATGACCACAAGGTTCACCACACCACCATACATGACCACAAGTTCACCACACCACCATACATGACCACAAGGTTCACCACAACCATACATGACCACAAGGTTCACCCACACCATACATGGACCACAAGGTTCACCACACCACCATACATGACCACAAGGTTCACCACACCACCATACATGACCACAAGGTTCACCACACCACCATACATGACCACAAGGTTCACCACACCACCATACATGACCACAAGGTTCACCACACCATACATGACCACAAGGTTCACCACACCATACATGACCACAGGTTCACCACACCACCATACATGACCACAAGGTTCACCACACCACCATACATGACCACAAGGTTCACCACACACCATACATGACCACAAGGTTCACCACACCACCATACATGACCACAAGGTTCACCACACCACCATACATGACCACAAGGTTCACCACACCACCATACATGACCACAAGGTTCACCACACCACCATACATGACCACAAGGTTCACCACACCACCATACATGACCACAAGGTTCACCACACACCATACATGACCACAAGGTTCACCACACCACCATACATGACCACAAGTTCACCACACCACCATACATGACCACAAGGTTCACCACACCACATACATGACCACAAGGTTCACCACACCACCATACATGACCACAAGGTTCACCACACCACCATACATGACCACAAGGTTCACCACACCACCATACATGACCACAAGGTTCACACACCACCATACATGACCACAAGGTCACCACACCACCATACATGACCACAAGGTTCACCACCACCATACATGACCACAAGGTTCACACACCACCATACATGACCACAAGGTTCACCACACATACATGACCACAAGGTTCACCACACCATACATGACCACAAGGTTCACCACACCACCATACATGACCACAAGGTTCACCACACCACCATACATGACCACAAGGTTCACCACACCATACATGACCACAAGGTTCACACACACCCATACATGACCACAAGGTTCACCACACCACCATACATGACCACAAGGTTCACCACACCACCATACATGACCACAAGGTTCACACAACACCATACATGACCACAAGGTTCACCACACCATACATGACCACAAGGTTCACCACACCACCATACATGACCACAAGGTTCACCACACCACCATACATGACCACAAGGTTCACCACACCACCATACATGACCACAAGGTTCACCACACCATACATGACCACAAGGTTCACCACAACCATACATGACCAACAAGGTTCACCACACCACCATACATGACCACAAGGTTCACCACACCCATACATGACCACAAGGTTCACACACCATACATGACCACAAGGTTCACCACCCACCATACATGACCACAAGGTTCACCACACCACCATACATGACCACAAGGTTCACCACACCACCTACATGACCAAAGGTTCACCACACCACCATACATGACCACAAGGTTCACCACACATACATGACCACAAGGTTCACCACACCCATACATGACCACAAGGTTCACCACACCACCATACATGACCACAAGGTTCACCACACCACCATACATGACCACAAGGTTCACCACACCACCATACATGACCACAAGGTTCACCACACCACCATACATGACCACAAGGTTCACCACACCACCATACATGACCACAAGGTTCACCAACCACCATACATGACCACAAGGTTCACCACACCACCATACATGACCACAAGGTTCACCACACCACCATACATGACCACAAGGTTCACCACCACCATACATGACCACAAGGTTCACCACACCACCATACATGACCACAAGGTTCACCACACCATACATGACCACAAGGTTCACCACACCATACATGACCACAGGTTCACCACACACCATACATGACCACAAGGTTCACCACACCACCATACATGACCACAAGGTTCACCACACCACATACATGACCACAAGGTTCACCACACCACCATACATGACCACAAGGTTCACCACACCATACATGACCACAAGGTTCACCACACCATACATGACCACAAGGTTCACCACACCACCATACATGACCACAAGGTTCACCACACCACCATACATGACCACAAGGTTCACCACACCACCATACATGACCACAAGGTTCACCACACCACCATACATGACCACAAGGTTCACCACACCACCATACATGACCACAAGGTTCACCACACCACCATACATGACCACAAGGTTCACCACACCACCATACATGACCACAAGGTTCACCACACCACCATACATGACCACAAGGTTCACCACACCACCATACATGACCACAAGGTTCACCACACCACCATACATGACCACAAGGTTCACCACACCACCATACATGACCACAAGGTTCACCACACCACCATACATGACCACAAGGTTCACCACACCACCATACATGACCACAAGGTTCACCACACCACCATACATGACCACAAGGTTCACCACACACATACATGACCACAAGGTTCACCACACCACCATACATGACACAAGGTTCACCACACCACCATACATGACCACAAGGTTCACCACACCACCATACATGACCACAAGGTTCACCACACCACCATACATGACCACAAGGTTCACCACAACCATACATGACCACAAGGTTCACCACACCATACATGACCACAAGGTTCACCACACCACCATACATGACCACAAGGTTCACCACACCACCATACATGACCACAAGGTTCACCACACCACCATACATGACCACAGGTTCACCACCCACCATACATGACCACAAGGTTCACCACACACCATACATGACCACAAGGTTCACCACACCACCATACATGACCACAAGGTTCACCACACCACCATACATGACCACAAGGTTCACCACACCACCATACATGACCACAAGGTTCACCACACCACCATACATGACCACAAGGTTCACCACACCACACATACATGACCACAAGGTTCACCACACCACCATACATGACCACAAGGTTCACCACACCATACATGACCACAAGGTTCACCACACCATACATGACCACAAGGTTCACCACACACCATACATGACCACAAGGTTCACCACACCACCATACATGACCACAAGGTTCACCACACCACCATACATGACCACAAGGTTCACCACACCACCATACATGACCACAAGGTTCACCACACCACCATACATGACCACAAGGTTCACCACACCACCATACATGACCACAAGGTTCACCACCACCATACATGACCACAAGGTTCACCACCACCATACATGACCACAAGGTTCACCACACCACCATACATGACCACAAGGTTCACCACACCACCATACATGACCACAAGGTTCACCACACCACCATACATGACCACAAGGTTCACCACACCACCATACATGACCACAAGGTTCACCACACACCATACATGACCACAAGGTTCACCACACCCATACATGACCACAAGGTTCACCACACCACCATACATGACCACAAGGTTCACCACACCACCATACATGACCACAAGGTTCACCACACCACCATACATGACCACAAGGTTCCACACCACCATACATGACCACAAGGTTCACCACACCACCATACATGACCACAAGGTTCACCACACCACCATACATGACCACAAGGTTCACCACACCACCATACATGACCACAAGGTTCACCACGCCACCACCATACATGACCACAAGGTTCACCACACCACCATACATGACCACAAGGTTCACCAACCACCATACATGACCACAAGGTTCACCACACCACCATACATGACCACAAGGTTCACCACACCACCATACATGACCACAAGGTTCACACACCACCATACATGACCACAAGGTTCACCACACCACCATACATGACACAGGTTCACCACACCACCATACATGACCACAAGGTTCACCACACCACCATACATGACCACAAGGTTCACCACACACCATACATGACCACAAGGTTCACCACACCACCATACATGACCACAAGGTTCACCACACCACCATACATGACCACAAGGTTCACCCCCACCATACATGACCACAAGGTTCACCACACCACCATACATGACCACAAGGTTCACCACACCACCATACATGACCACAAGGTTCACCACACCACCATACATGACCACAAGGTTCACCACACACCATACATGACCACAAGGTTCACCACACCACCATACATGACCACAAGGTTCACCACACCACCATACATGACCACAAGGTTCACCACACCACCATACATGACCACAAGGTTCACCACACCACCATACATGACCACAAGGTTCACCACACCACCATACATGACCACAAGGTTCACCACACCACCATACATGACCACAAGGTTCACCACACCATACATGACCACAAGGTTCACCACACCATACATGACCACAAGGTTCACCACACCACCATACATGACCACAAGGTTCACCACACCACCATACATGACCACAAGGTTCACCACACCATACATGACCACAAGGTTCACCACACCACCATACATGACCACAAGGTTCACCACACCACCATACATGACCACAAGGTTCACCCACCACCATACATGACCACAAGGTTCACCACACCATACATGACCACAAGTTCACCACACCACATACATGACCACAAGGTTCACCACACCCATACATGACCACAAGGTTCACCACACCACCATACATGACCACAAGGTTCACCACACCACATACATGACCACAAGGTTCACACACCATACATGACCACAAGGTTCACCACACCACCATACATGACCACAAGGTTCACCACACCACCATACATGACCACAAGGTTCACCACACCATACATGACCACAAGGTTCACCACACCATACATGACCACAAGGTTCACCACACCACCATACATGACCACAAGGTTCACCACCACCATACATGACCACAAGGTTCACCACACCACCATACATGACCACAAGGTTCACCACACCACCATACATGACCACAAGGTTCACACACCATACATGACCACAAGGTTCACCACACCATACATGACCACAAGGTTCACCACACACCCCATACATGACCACAAGGTTCACCACACCACCATACATGACCACAAGGTTCACCACACCCATACATGACCACAAGGTTCACAACACCATACATGACCACAAGGTTCACCACACCACCATACATGACCACAAGGTTCACCACACCACCATACATGACCACAAGGTTCACCACCATACATGACCACAAGGTTCACCACACCACCATACATGACCACAAGGTTCACCACCACACCATACATGACCACAAGGTTCACCACACCACCATACATGACCACAAGGTTCCACACACCATACATGACCACAAGGTTCACCACACCATACATGACCACAAGGTTCACCACACCACCATACATGACCACAAGGTTCACCACACCACCATACATGACCACAAGGTTCACCACACCACCATACATGACCACAAGGTTCACCACCACCATACATGACCACAAGGTTCACCACACCACCATACATGACCACAAGGTTCACCACACCACCATACATGACCACAAGGTTCACCACACCATACATGACCACAAGGTTCAACACACCATACATGACCACAAGGTTCACCACACCACCATACATGACCACAAGGTTCACCACACCACCATACATGACCACAAGGTTCACCACACCACCATACATGACCACAAGGTTCACCACACCACCATACATGACCACAAGGTTCACCACAACCATACATGACCACAAGGTTCACCACACCATACATGACACAAGGTTCACCACACCACCATACATGACCACAAGGTTCACCACACCACCATACATGACCACAAGGTTCACCACACCACCATACATGACCACAAGGTTCACCACACCACCATACATGACCACAAGGTTCACCACACCACCATACATGACCACAAGGTTCACCACACCACCATACATGACCACAAGGTTCACCACACCACCATACATGACCACAAGGTTCACCACACCACCATACATGACCACAAGGTTCACCACACCACCATACATGACCACAAGGTTCACCACACCACCATACATGACCACAAGGTTCACCACACCATACATGACCACAAGGTTCACACACACCATACATGACCACAAGGTTCACCACACACCATACATGACCACAAGGTTCACCACCACCATACATGACCACAAGGTTCACCACACACCATACATGACCACAAGGTTCACCACACCACCATACATGACCACAAGGTTCACCACACCACCATACATGACCACAAGGTTCACCACACCACCATACATGACCACAAGGTTCACCACACCACCATACATGACCACAAGGTTCACCACACCACCATACATGACCACAAGGTTCACACAACACCATACATGACCACAAGGTTCACCACACCACCATACATGACCACAAGGTTCACCACACCACCATACATGACCACAAGGTTCACCACACCACCATACATGACCACAAGGTTCACCACACAATACATGACCACAAGGTTCACCACACCATACATGACCACAAGGTTCACCACACCACCATACATGACCACAAGGTTCACCCACCACCATACATGACCACAAGGTTCACAACACCATACATGACCACAAGGTTCACCACACCACCATACATGACCACAAGGTTCACCACACCACCATACATGACCACAAGGTTCACCACACCACCATACATGACCACAAGGTTCACCACACAATACATGACCACAAGGTTCACCACACCATACATGACCACAGGTTCACCACACCACCATACATGACCACAAGGTTCACACACCACCATACATGACCACAAGGTTCACCACACCACCATACATGACCACAAGGTTCACCACACCACCATACATGACCACAAGGTTCACCACACCACCATACATGACCACAAGGTTCACAACACCATACATGACCACAAGGTTCACCACACCACATGACCACAAGGTTCACACCACCATACATGACCACAAGGTTCACCACACCACCATACATGACCACAAGGTTCACCACACCAATACATGACCACAAGGTTCACCACACCACCATACATGACCACAAGGTTCACCACACCATACATGACCACAAGGTTCACCCACCATACATGACCACAGGTTCACCACACCACCATACATGACCACAAGGTTCACCACACCACCATACATGACCACAAGGTTCACCACCACCATACATGACCACAAGGTTCACCACACCATACATGACCACAAGGTTCACCACACCACCATACATGACCACAAGGTTCACCACACCACCATACATGACCACAAGGTTCACCACACCACATACATGACCACAAGGTTCACCACACACCATACATGACCACAAGGTTCACCACACCACCATACATGACCACAAGGTTCACCACACCACCATACATGACCACAAGGTTCACCACACCATACATGACCACAAGGTTCACCACACCCATACATGACCACAGGTTCACCACACCACCATACATGACCACAAGGTTCACCACACCACCATACATGACCACAAGGTTCACCACACACCATACATGACCACAAGGTTCACACACCACCATACATGACCACAAGGTTCACCACACCACCATACATGACCACAAGGTTCACCACACCACCATACATGACCACAAGGTTCACCACACCATACATGACCACAAGGTTCACCACACCATACATGACCACAAGGTTCACCACACCACCATACATGACCACAAGGTTCACCACACCACCATACATGACCACAAGGTTCACCACACCACCATACATGACCACAAGGTTCCACACCACCATACATGACCACAAGGTTCACCACACCCATACATGACCACAAGGTTCCACCCACACATACATGACCACAAGGTTCACCACACCACCATGACCACAAGGGTTCCACACACCACCATACATGACCACAAGGTTCACCACACCACCATACATGACCACAAGGTTCACCACACCACCATACATGACCACAAGGTTCACCACACCACCATACATGACCACAAGGTTCACCACACACCATACATGACCACAAGGTTCACCACACACCATACATGACCACAAGGTTCACCACACCACCATACATGACCACAAGGTTCACCACACCACCATACATGACCACAAGGTTCACCACACCACCATACATGACCACAAGGTTCACCACACCCATACATGACCACAAGGTTCACCACACCATACATGACCACAAGGTTCACCACACCATACATGACCACAGGTTCACCACACCACCATACATGACCACAAGGTTCACCACACCACCATACATGACCACAAGGTTCACCCACCACCATACATGACCACAAGGTTCACCACACCACCATACATGACCACAAGGTTCACCCACACCATACATGACCACAAGGTTCACACACCATACATGACCACAAGGTTCACCACACCACCATACATGACCACAAGGTTCACCACCACCACCATACATGACCACAAGGTTCACCACACCACCATACATGACCACAAGGTTCACCACCCACCATACATGACCACAAGGTTCACCACACCACCATACATGACCACAAGGTTCACCAACCACCATACATGACCACAAGGTTCACCACACCACCATACATGACCACAAGGTTCACCACACCACCATACATGACCACAAGGTTCACCACACCACATACATGACCACAAGGTTCACCACACCACCATACATGACCACAAGGTTCACCACACCACCATACATGACCACAAGGTTCACCACACACCATACATGACCACAAGGTTCACCACACCACCATACATGACCACAAGGTTCACCACACCACATACATGACCACAAGGTTCACCACACCACCATACATGACCACAAGGTTCACCACACCACATACATGACCACAAGGTCACCACACCACCATACATGACCACAAGGTTCACCACACCACCATACATGACCACAAGGTTCACCACACCACCATACATGACCACAAGGTTCACCACACCATACATGACCACAAGGTTCACCCACACCATACATGACCAAGGTTCACCACACCACCATACATGACCACAAGGTTCACCACACCATACATGACCACAAGGTTCACCACACCACCATACATGACCACAAGTTCACCACCCACCATACATGACCACAAGGTTCACCACCACCATACATGACCACAAGGTTCACACACCACCATACATGACCACAAGGTTCACCACACCACCATACATGACCACAAGGTTCACCACCACCATACATGACCACAAGGTTCCACCACACCATACATGACCACAAGGTTCACCACACCACCATACATGACACAAGGTTCACCACACCACCATACATGACCACAAGGTTCACCACACCACCATACATGACCACAAGGTTCACCACACCACCATACATGACCACAAGGTTCACCACACCATACATGACCACAAGGTTCACCACACCATACATGGACCAAGGTTCACCACACCACCATACATGACCACAAGGTTCACCACACCACCATACATGACCACAAGGTTCAC
>WNGS01073445.1:15578-36231 GCA_020271785.1 Procambarus virginalis
CCATCAGAGTATGCTCATGACAGTAATACTCTACCATCAGAGTATGCTCATGACAGGTAATATTCATTGAACGACACTATGTTTCTATCCTACAGGTTGGCTGATATGGTAACCCAGAAAAACTTCATTAATATAATAAACTTGGTGATTATTTTATCAAAATCACGTTACATAACTTAATAATCCTAAATGTAGATATCTTTTTCTGCGCTTGAGGTCTACAAGGAACTCTGGAGGGTAAACTCTGCCAAAATACCTTACAGGCCAACTAAGCAAGTATACTTCTGTCCTGAACGTTGTGTATAACTTCAGTAAACTGTTTGTGTATAAGAGCAGAGAGGAAGGGTTCACCTCATTAAAGTTGAGTGTTTACCACAATTTCTCGCACGGAGAATATTTTCACTAATGCAGACGATGAGTCACAATAATGTGGCAGAAGATATGATGGCTATACCACACACCGGAAGATGAGGAGACGACAGTGTTTAGGTCCGTCTTGGACCACCGTCAACTCTGCCGTGTATTACAGCACATAATAGCCTCAGAAACTGCACCCTGATCCTCGTTAACTAAGCATGTTACAGTTTTGATAAGCAATTTACATAGTAATAATAATAATAATACTGCTTTATTCATAATGATCTGCATAAAAGTACTTTAAAAAGGTATAACTGTCGGTACAATGGGCTGTACATAAAATGAAGCTACTACTTCGCAAAACATTTCGACTAAAGTTTGAATAATTCAGAGAAAAGTGATTTACAGGTATTATGGGGTAAACGTTCAATACTAAATGAGAAAGTTAGCATATGTGAGATGTTCAAGAAATATGCCATGATGTTCGATACAAAGATGATAATGATACCAGGCATAGGCTACTACATAATTAAATCTGTAGTTGTAGCATCTGTATAGAAAACGAATTTAATTTATTTATATTTATTTATTTATATATACAAGAGTTCGTACATTCTTGTAGTGCCACTAGTACGCGTAGCGTTTCGTGTAAGCCGAATAAGAATCCTATGTTCCCCGGAATACGATACGACCCAGTCAAATCGTTTAACAACCAGGTACCCATTTTATAATGTTGGGTTAAACAGAGACAACAGTTAAGGACAGACGCCCAGTAAATCCTCCCCGGCCAGGATACGAACCCAAGACAAAGCATTCGCGAAACGCCAGGTGGGCGTCTTAACCATTACACCACGGACACTGCCCATGTGATCCACAAGCCTTAACGTGATTAACAACAGCAAGGATTTACAACGATGAATTTTAGAAAGCAACTAGTACCAACCAATTAAATCAGCACAAATGTAAAGGTTTAATAGGATATAAACACTTATTAATAACTACGACGAATGGTTTGTTACTTTGAACTAATTTAGCTATGTCGCCATGATGCTCAATCAAAGAAAACGTCTACAGCTCGCTTCATAGAAAACTGCGTTTGACGGTCACAGTAGTTATCAAGTACTGACTGAATATTATTACAGGCAGACTTGACAACATCGATTTTTAAGTATTTATGTATATTCACATATTTGAATAAATCACTGTATTAATATATAGTTCATTTACATAAAGGTCATAATACATCTACATCAGAATTTGCCATTTCTTACTAGAGTTATTATATTTCTGTAAAACAAAATTATTATAGTAAGCTTTCTCTTACCTTCTTGTGGTTAACGATGAATCATAAATAAAAAGAATACCGGCTGCAGAAGACTTGAGTAGTGAGCGTGCAGAGATCACACCACACTCCCCTCACACGCATCTACAACACTAAACTGACTCCTCATACCCTAGTGCCTACTCTGCCGTGACGGCCATGTAGGCTGCATAATAATCAAATCAAAGTTATATGAAACTAAGTCCCCCATAAATGGCTTACGTGCAAGACCAACTTGGTTAAGTACCTGAATTTATTTGATGCCTATAATCCCCATGTTTCTATACTGGCAGCACAAGTATGAGAGTCGTTATTCGGTTATTCAACCAAACAATTGGACAGCTCGGCGAGTCATGGCATTTGGTCTCCACCAAGACTACCACCATGATATGATAACACCAGCAAGGAATACATATTAAACCTTAATGTTGACGAGCTTTCACAAACACTACATGAAAAGCAGTTATATTAAAGCGGAACCAAGCTGTCAAACAGTGTTGCCAAGGCTCTGTAAACTTATTGTTCTGCCGCATCTTAATGGGAGTCCGCCATGACACATTGCATCACTGAGTGTAAGCTGATGAAGTAAAGACCTGTGTGAGGGAGTGGGACGGTAGGAGGGGTGTGGGACGGGAAGGAGGGGGTGTGGGACGGGAAGGAGGGGTGTGGGACGGGAAGGAGGGGGTTGGGACGGGAAGGAGGGGGTGAGGGACGGGAAGGAGGGGTGTGGGACGGGAAGGAGGGGGTGAGGGACGGGTTGGAGGGGTGTGGGACGGGAAGGAGGGGTGTGGGACGGGAAGGAGGGGTGAGGGACGGAAGGAGGGGTGTGGGACGGGAAGGAGGGGGTGTGGACGGGAAGGAGGGGTGTGGGACGGGAAGGAGGGGTGTGGGACGGAAGGAGGGGTGTGGGACGGGAAGGAGGGGTGAGGGACGGGAAGGAGGGGTGTGGGACGGGAAGGAGGGGGTGAGGGACGGGAAGGAGGGGTGTGGGACGGGAAGGAGGGGGTGAGGGACGGGNTTCTCATCATAAACCCCAACGTACTGCAACTACTGTAGTATAAAACCAGATTCAATAAATCATCTCCAAAATGGAAATCTGGAAATGTAGGTACATACACAGTGAACCCTATAAAACCGTAGTGAGCACCACTCCTACGACTTCTCCTACAGTGAAGAAGTGTTTGTTCTGCAATAATGAACATCTTACTATAAGTGTAGTACTTATCCAGACCATAACACCCGAATTCATCGTTTGCAAGAATTACACAGATGCACAAGGTGCACGGGTTCATGACCCCAATAGCTGTACTGTCTCCTTACGTATGTGCAACAAGTGCCACAAGGGTAGACACCATTATTCCTTGTGTGGTAGTGATCAATCAAGATCAACCAATCCTCATAAGAAGACTACAAATTCTACTTCTGTACAGTATTGCAAAGTGCATCAAGACATAAGTGTACTTGCAACAGAGTCGACTAACAAACTACGTTACCAACAGCTCAATTAAAAATGATCCATAAGGGATCTAGATTTCCACTCGTGGTCTCTTTGACCAAGGTTCGCAGAAAACCTATTTTCTCAACAGCTAGTTGATCAGTTGAAACTGAAGCCTATTGCTCGAGTGAATTTGAATATCTCTGGATTCCTAACCAACAGTGGACCTCGTGACTACCAGGTTGTTAAAGTCTTGGTACGTTTAGGAGGCTGCACCAGCCCAATTCAAGCCATAGTCGTTGACAAGATCCCCTCAGATTTACATGTTACAGGTCTTGCTCAAACAGTCAAATTTCAAACGCAGCGGTATTAGGCTAGCAGATCATAAAATAAATACAGACTGTCTCAACGATGTAGGTATTCTTATTGGAGCTGACTTTTATTATAGATTTATTACTGGATGCACCAGGCAACGAGGTGTAAACTTGTTGCTGTCAGCTGGGGGTAAACTACTCACAGGACCGGTGTTGATCCAACAACATTCTAAATCTACTAGTAATCAACCAACTAATTCAATAGTTGCGTGACTAGGCCTAGAGCAGTCACCACTACATGTCAGAGACGAAACCGAGGATGATGAGTCCAATCCCCCTGTTCATAAATTATGGGATTTGGACACCTTAGGCATAGTCCCTGATCAACCCAGTCCAGATGACACGTGGACGTATCAACAATATCTTGATACTGTGATTTTCCAAGATAATCAATATTGGGTGAGACTCCCATGGAAGCTGAACCACCCACAGCTTCCAGTAAATTATTTCATGGCCTCAACCCAATTAAATTCTCAATTAGCTAGGCTACGGAAGCAACCAGATAAATTGCAACTGTATCATGCTTTAATACAGCAACAACTTGCTAACAAATTTATAGAAGTTGTTGAAGAAGACAACCATAAGACAGGCCATTATTTGCCACATCATGCTGTCCTGAAAGATTCAGTTACAACACCAATCAGGATTGTATTTAATTGTAGTGCCAAATTAAAGGCAGACAGCGTGTCACTAAATGATTGTCTACAAACTGGACCTAGCCTAACCCAAAGACTACAAGATGTCTTATTACGATTTCGCTCTGGTGTTTTTGCCTATACGGCCGACATTAGTAAGGCTTTTTAAGAGTAGGCTTACAAGAGACGGATCGTAATTTTACTAAATTTCTATGGGTGAAAGATCCACAGGATCCTAATAGTGAAATCATTACTTATAGATTTGCCTCAGTACTGTTCGGAGCGACATCTTCACCATTTTACTCCAGGCTACTCTGGATACACATCTCAAGAAGTCTAATAGCCCCTACAAGACTGAGATTAGCAACAATTTATATGTTGACAATTTTCAAGGTACCACTAATGATGAGAATAAACTAGTGGAAATTACCATGAGGCTAATCGTGAACTTTGGGAGCTAACATGCCCCTACAGTCGTGGGCCTCCAATAATAAACAACTCAACCAAATAATCGAGGAAGAATTCCCAGATTATAAGGTACCTCATAATTGAAAGTCTTAGGTATGGAGTGGAATACTTCCACAGACAAATTGAATATCAAGTCAGTGGAGATCAAACATTCACCTCTAACCATGAGAAAACTACTCTCCCATGTCAGCAAGCCATTTGACCCTTTAGGCCTACTCAGTCCTATTCTAATTAAGGGTAAACTCCTTATGCAGGAGTGCTGGCAAAGGAATTTGAGGTGGGATGAAACGTTGCCGGAGGATCTCCAAGAAAAATGGCAGCAGTTGATTCCTGATTACAACAAACTTAGTATTCTACAGTTTCCTCGAAATACCTTAGGACTAAATTCACCCACAAATTTACATGTATTCTGCGATGCTTCAGGCAAAGCATATGGCTCAGTAGCCTATCTAGTTAATACTCAACAATCATTTTTGCTTACATCTAAGGCAAGGGTAGCCCCGATTAAAAGGAGGTCACTGCCTTATTAACTGCCTTATTAGTAGGTGTAAGACTGGCCCATTGCCTGATCAAAACCCTCAGTAATGTTCACCTTGGTGAAATAGTAGTGTGGTCGGACAATGAAGCAGTATTGCAGTGGGTAAAAAATGACAACAACAAAACTCCCTATGTCAGCAATCGAGTAAGGGAAATTCGTGAATTGTCTGCTGGTTATAAATTAAGACATGTCCCAACCAAGGACAATCCAGCTGACTATTTATCCAGAGGTTTGACTTTAAAGCAATTAGTTAAAACCGAGATGTGGTTTAATGGACCCAATGGCTAGTTAGTGGTCAGTGGCCCCAACAGAAGCCGCAAGTCATTGTGACCAATATCACTACCCCTGTTGTGGATCCAGAACCCCCTCGAATTTTAGCTATCAATCCTCATCGCTATTCCAGTTTAAGTAAATTACTAAGAGTTACAGAAATGGTATTTGATTTCATCAACAAGATGGGGATCAAGTATCGATTTCCTAGTTCCATCAAATATTGGGTCAAACAAGCTCAACAAGAGACTTATGGGAAGGAATATGAACATCTCCCAGAAAGGTTGAGTAAGTCTCTGGGTATTTGGCTTGACTCAGACAATTATAACATTTTGAGATGCGGCGGACGTCTGCTTCATGCAGAAATAAATTTAGATACGAAGAATCCTATACTTCTTCCACGTCACCACATCATTACTAAACTCATAGTTTTACATTACCATGAGCATAATACATTGCATGGTGGAGTATTAGATACTCTTACTGAAATCAGACAACGTTTTTGGCTTCCCCAAGGTCGCCAAACTGTTAAATCTTTAATCAAGTCTTGTATAATCTGCAAGAGATATGATGCTCGAGTGTGTCCTTATCCAGGTCCACCGCCCCTACCTAAGGAGCGAGTCGTTCACCTTCGTCCCTTTGAAACCACAGGTGTCGACTATACAGGAGCACTAATTTTAACAGGCACACCGGACAAGATTCCAGTGAAAGCCTACATTTGCCTTTTCACGTGTGCTACCACACGCGGAGTACATTTAGAAGTCACTTCTGACATGAGTGCAGAAGCCTTTCTGCAAGCCTTTCGCAGATTTGCTGCACGAAGATCTTGCCCAAAATTAATGATCTCGGATAATGGATCTAACTTCGTGGCAGGAGAAGCTTGCTTACAAGAAATATGGAACCATCCAGAAGTACACTGTGCTCAAACAGAGACAATGCTATTGGAAATTTATTCCTCCAAGAGCACCATGGCATGGCGGTTTTTACGAAAGAATGGTGGGAACTGTTAAGAAATGCCTAAGAAAAACCTTACACAGGCAGAAAATTAATCTCACCGAGTTACAGACCCTTGTCGTGGAAATTGAAGCACGAGTCAACAACAGACCTCTAACCTACTTAACAGAAGATTTCTCTCAAAGAGAACCCCTAAGCCCCTCTCATTTGATTCATGGTGGTCTTCTGAGCCCTCTAATATCTCTAGGAGACGAGGATCCAGCTGACCCTTCGTGTGTCAAAGCAAGTGACTTGGTGGAGAGTTATAGACACCTTTCAAGAGTAATAGAGAAGTGGAATGAGGTCTGGACACGTGAATATTTAACTGCTTTAAGAGAATATCATTATGGAGCTGCAAGCCCATACAATAAAGTTCAACTTAAACCAGGTGATCTTGTCCTAGTAGACAGTGATGGACCCAGGTCAGATTGGCCTATAGGTAAAATTGTTGATATCCATCCTGACCGCCATGGTGTATTACGAATTGTTAAAGTTCAGTGTCGAGGCACTACTACCTTGAAAACACTAGAGAAATTAGTACCTTTAGAGTTAGCAGAACACGAGTGTTCTACAGATATACCTGTAACCCAAGTTTCAGAGAACAATGATTCTACTCAACCGAGCACAAGACCATCAAGAGTCGCTGCTCAGAACTGCAAACAGAAACTTAAACAATATTTTGATTCTATTCAAGAGTAGATAACTTATCATTTAAACTTGAGGTGACCATACTGATGCAGTGATGAGTTGATGTCCAGTAATTAGTTACGAGTCATAGTGACCTTGGACAGTAGCCTCACTGTATTGATGAGGTCTCCTTAATCTTAAATGATCCAACTATTCATAATTATTTTGTTAATATCCTTCTGTATCTTACAAAGGAATTATTCAATAATTTTCAATGTTTATTTACGTCCCCATGTTGACTTAGTCATCTACCACAGATTCGGGACATTCGTTAGGTACGTACTAACCTACTAACCCATGAATATAACTTCAGGATAGAGAAACAGGTGTACGTTAGTACTAATACCTGAACTACGACCCGAGTTTTCTCTCCCCGGAGTTATGTTGGAAATAACCAACAGTTTTTATACATCATTGTATTTATACAACCAAAGTAGTTACTAAAATTACTAACTTATAGATTTAATCATTATCATGATTTATTCATTGCCAAATTCTTCCTAGTACGTGAGGAACGACAGGCAGCAACATGAATTTTCTCCACATTTAGTTGGATTTATAACAAGAGTCCAGTTTATCATTTCCTTTACTAAAAATAGTTAAGTTTGATTTGTAGTATACTATTACTTACTGGAGCTCCCTTATTTAACTAACATTTAAGTATTCTAGAGGAAATTACTTTGATGTAAATGATTTTACTTTAATTTCCTCGATTGGCTGCACAACTTTTAGTAAGCCAATTTATGTTACTAGAACTTCTATTTTATCACAGAAGAATTTAATGTGATATTAATACTTGCTATTACCTCTTCCTTCCTTAGTCAATTGCAATAAATACATATTCATTTACGCTCGAAAGCCGCGCATGCGCAATAAGGAGCAGGAAGAAGAAGGGAGAGCGTCACTTGACTCAACACGTGAACGAGAGCACGGACGCCATTAAGAGCGTGCAGCAGAGTTGTGCTTGACCTATTATTTTCGCTCCCACGATCAATTGAGCGGTGCCACGTTATTTGGCACAACATAGCCGTGTCATAGACTAGTATACGAGCAACTCTAGAGTCAACGTCTTTCAAGCAGCAGCAGGAGGACGAAGAATTGCTCAAGTCTTCACATCAACGACACGAGGCTCGGCCGCTAAGTTTACCTTTTTGTTATTATGTGGCCACTATTAACATTTAGGTTAGCAGTCGTTAGGCCGAATGCAAACCAACAAAATATAGTACGTGTCTTAATTAAATTTGCCATCTAATTATATGATTATCAGTTTATTTCTATGATACAAATTGTTCAGACATTAGCTGATAATTTACTACCGTCATCCTCATGATTTAGGATGTAAATGTAATTACCTATTGTGTAGAAGATGTCTACAATGTAATTGCCTTTCAGTACCAAGGCGACTTCAACCGAGGTGCTAGGCTTCCCCACCGTTCTGTGCAACAATTTACCCTATGCAACACGTCGTCGGTGGAGTGTAGCAACCGATTACACCTCACTAGCTCCACAGCTAAGCTGTCCATTTTTCCATCAGTAGCAATAACTCCATAGTTACAGTAGTGATCTCTTAAAGAGATCAATTATACTAACCCTTTGATTTACTGATGCTGTTCAACATTTCAGTAGTATATTGAGGTGCATTTACCTCCATCAATATTATATATTATACATTTATTGACTTTTACATTTGATTTACTCTGGTGAAGAACCAGCACCAGAATAATGCTAGGGATGTATTAATCTTTTAGCATGTAACCCCCCAATTTTGTGTAGATAATTTGACTCCATTCATATAATCATTACAGTTTTACCAAGATCCATAGGACACTAGTTCCTAAGATCAGTTTTTTCCATTGTCTCTTTGTTTTCCACTTTTTCTCAAAAAGTGGTGGTCCTTCATAGCTATCGAAGTATATATATATATATATATATATATATATATATATACATTTATTTAATTATTAGTTACTGGGTCTCAGAGCCCAAACAATTTATTGGTTATTGGAGTCAGGTTTTCCCCACAGTGAAGCCTCGTCGGCCAACACTCTCCCATCAGAGTGAAGCCTCGTCGGCCAACACTCTCCCATCAGAGTGAAGCCTCGACGGCCATCACACTCCCATCTGAGTGAAGCCTCGACGGCCAACACTCTCCAATCTGAGTGAAGCCTCGACGGCCAACACTTTCCCATCTCAGTGAAGCCTCGAAGGCCATCGCACTACTTCTGAGTGAAGCATCGACAGCCAACACACTCCCATCTGAATGAAGCCTCGACGGCCAACAGTCTTCCATCGGATTGAAGCCTCGACGGCCATCGCACTCCCAACTGAGTGAAGCCTCGACGGCCATCACACTCCCATCTGAGTGAAGCCTCGACAGCCAACACTCTCCCATCTGAGTGAAGCCTCGACGGCCAACACTCTCCAATCGGAGTGAAGCCTCGACAGCCAACACTCTCCCATCTGAGTGAAGCCTAGACGGCCAACACTCTTCAATCGGAGTGAAGCCTCGACAGCCAACACTCTTCCATCTGAGTGAAGCCTCGATGGTCAACACACTCCAATTGAGTTGAGCCTCGACGGTCATCACACTCCCATCTGAGTGAAGCCTCGACGGCCAACACTCTCCCATCAGAGTGAAGCCTCGACGGCCAACACTCTCTAATCGAGAGAAGCTTCGACGGCCAACAATCTCCAATCGGAGTGAAGCCTCGACGGCCAACACTCTCCCATCAGAGTGAAGCCTCGACAGCCAACACTCACTCAGACGGGAGTCTGTGTGAATTCTCGACGGCCATCACACTCCCATCTGATCATGGTCATGACAGCAAACGGTGGGAAAATATCCCGCATATTTTAATATTTTACATAAATTTTATACAATTAATTATACCGTAAGGAATTTTATTTTGGCTGTGGTAGAAATTTAAAAAACTAAATATAAATGAATAAGAACCATCATGATTTAATTCTCAATTCTCTGTCGAGAAAACACGAAATTACGTCTCAATAAATATAACAAATCAGGCGTATATTTTATTATTTATTCAAATCAGGCGTATTATTTATTATTCAGGCGTCTTTATTTAAATTCTCCAAGCGTGCAGTCCAAGCGAGCTGAATTACGCTTCATTATATTAATTTAATTATAATAATAAATAATATAAGTCTACACCCACTCCTTTCTAATAAATGAATAATAATGTAAGGTGCCTCGTAATAGAAACCATGGCCGGTGTTCGTGGGGGGGGGGGGGAGGTTAGGGAGATGCCACCAGCACATGTTACCCTGATCGTGATACACGAAAGATAGGGAACTAGCAGGGGAATGTGACAAGCTATTACGACTATACAGCACTTGGAAGGTGTCAGGATAAGGATTTGGGATGGGACGGAGGAAAGGAATGATGCCCATCCACTTGGACGGTCGGGGATTGAACGCCGACATGCATGAAGCGAGACCGTCGCTCTACCGTCCATCCCAAGTGGTTGGGGGGTGTTTGTTAGAGAAAATATATGTAGTAGAAACGATAGATAAAAATAGCACGGAGTGCGCCGCTGGTATGTAAACTTAAGAGATTCCTATGAATTCTTACGGGCCCGTGCCACTCTTGGGTGGATAATCTTTATTAATCAGTCTATGAATTTGGGGCATTTCGTCCAAGACATCAAACAGGAAAGTGCATCCTATACCATATTATATCTGATTGTTAGGGTATTGGTGGTAAGGACGCATGACTCGGCCCAGAGAGGCGAGTGTCCCTTATAACTCGACTTGAATGATTTAAATTCAACAAATAACAATAAAACAGTTTGTGTGCATGGATACATTGTAACATTTGGGCAGGCTGGAGTCGGGACAACACGAAGTGTGAGGAATTTCTCATTCATCTACTGCAGCTCCACCCACCATCTGCCGCAGTGCCACCTTCACAACCATCTACTACCATCGCGCCACAGACACAGTATACTCCCACTGAACCTTCTACTCTGGCTGCAGGACCTGCTACTACAACACCTCCGATGATCACTGTCCCTACTCTTGGTGGAAGCGATTCGTCAGACGAAGATGTCTCAGTTGGAGCGCCATTCCCTCCTCATCGAAAGTGCAACTGCAGACCTGAAGATTTCCTTCTGGACACCACACTTACAACCTCGAACGACAACACTGTAATGTCAACAAAAAGTAAGACTACCTCGAAGCCGAAGAAGACCAACAACCCAAGCTTGACGGAAATGCCAGAAGGAAGAAGTAAGAAGAGCTCTGAAGTCAGAAGACTTTCAAACGGAGACCCAAGATTGAAGTAACACCAATAACGGCCAGCTGCCTAGGAACCGAGTCCCTGTGCGACGCCCAGGGATGCAAATGGACAACGAGATCGCCGTCCAGTATCACTGCCAAGTCAAACCCATGGTAGCTGGGCCACCGAGCTGTGCCCCGCTCCTCCGACATGCACCCTGTTCCCTGCATTTTTTTATGCATCCTCCCCCAGCCTTCCATCCCCTGCTTACCTGTCCTAGGGTCTTTGATTCGATTTGATTCGTCATTCATGTTAAAACGGCGTCACCAGACACAACGCCATTGCTTTAGCAGAAGACCGACTCACGTGTACCACACCTGACCCACTACTGTCAGCAGAGTGACAGTGTACTGCGTCAATGCGACCCAGAAGACTGTCGCAGCCTTCAAGTCAGATAAGGTGACTAAAGCTTTAGTTATACTAACCATCATAATTGCTAATTATGACATTTAAATGTATGTAAATTTATCCATTAACTGTTTAATTACGGTTTAATGGAATTTATAAATATGCTAACCGTTTAATCACAGTGTAGCAAAATTTAATCAGAAAACCCACCAAGCTTGTAAGAAGTATATTTATGGGAGAAAATTATTCTATACAGTCCACTTGAAGATAAATAATTTAACAAGAAAATTACAATATAAATTATTTAATAAATAAAATAAAGAAATATTTAAAAAATCACACTGGTAAATTTCCCACACCAACATTCTCCCATCTGATTATGATTATGACAGCCAAAACTCTACTGTCAGAGAAGAGTTATGACACCCAAAAAACTTTTCTAAGATTTTGGTCATGACAGCTAACACTCGCCCATCAGATTCCGGTTTTCACCGTCTGATGTGAAAAGTCTCGTGATCGGAGTATAGTCACGAGAGCCAACACTCTACCACCAGAGTATAGTCACGAGAGCCAACACTCTACCACCAGAGTATAGTCACGAGAGCCAACACTCTACCACCAGAGTATAGTCACGAGAGCCAACACTCTACCACCAGAGTACAGTCACGAGAGCCAACACTCTACCACCAGAGTATAGTCACGAGAGCCAACACTCTACCACCAGAGTATAGTCACGAGAGCCAACACTCTACCACCAGAGTATAGTCACGAGAGCCAACACTCTACCACCAGAGTATAGTCACGAGAGCCAACACTCTACCACCAGAGTATAGTCACGAGAGCCAACACTCTACCACCAGAGTATAGTCACGAGAGCCAACACTCTACCACCAGAGTATAGTCACGAGAGCCATCACTCTACCACCAGAGTATAGTCACGAGAGCCAACACTCTACCACCAGAGTATAGTCACGAGAGCCGGCACTCTACCACCAGAGTATAGTCACGAGAGCCGGCACTCTACCACCAGAGTATAGTCACGAGAGCCATCACTCTACCACCAGAGTATAGTCACGAGAGCCAACACTCTACCACCAGAGTATAGTCACGAGAGCCAACACTCTACCACCAGAGTATAGTCACGAGAGCCAACACTCTACCACCAGAGTATAGTCACGAGAGCCAACACTCTACCACCAGAGTATAGTCACGAGAGCCAACACTCTACCACCAGAGTATGGTCACGAGAGCCAACACTCTACCACCAGAGTATAGTCACGAGAGCCATCACTCTACCACCAGAGTATAGTCACGAGAGCCATCACTCTACCACCAGAGTATAGTCACGAGAGCCAACACTCTACCACCAGAGTATAGTCACGAGAGCCAACACTCTACCACCAGAGTATAGTCACGAGAGCCAACACTCTACCACCAGAGTATAGTCACGAGAGCCATCACTCTACCACCAGAGTATAGTCACGAGAGCCAACACTCTACCATCAGAGTATAGTCACGAGAGCCGGCACTCTACCACCAGAGTATGGTCACGAGAGCCGGCACTCTACCATCAGAGTATGGTCACGAGAGCCGGCACTCTACTATCAGAGTTGGTCATGACAGGTATACTCTATCAGGATGGTCATGACAGGTAATACTCTACATCAGAGTATGGTCATGACAGGTAATACTCTACCATCAGAGTATGGTCATGACAGGTAATACTCTACCATCAGAGTATGGTCATGACAGGTAATACTCTACCATCAGAGTATGGTCATGACAGGTAATACTCTACCATCAGAGTATGGTCATGACAGGTAATACTCTACCATCAGAGTATGGTCATGACAGGTAATACTCTACCATCAGAGTATGGTCATGACAGGTAATACTCTACCATCAGAGTATGGTCATGACAGGTAATACTCTACCATCAGAGTATGGTCATGACAGGTAATACTCTACCATCAGAGTATGGTCATGACAGGTAATACTCTACCATCAGAGTATGGTCATGACAGGTAATACTACCATCAGAGTATGGTCATGACAGGTAATACTCTACCATCAGAGTATGGTCATGACAGGTAATACTCTACCATCAGAGTATGTCATGACAGGTAATACTCTACCATCAGAGTATGGTCATGACAGGTAATACTCTACCATCAAAGTATGGTCATGACAGGTAATACTCTACCATCAAGTATGGTCATGACAGGTAATACTCTACCATCAGAGTATGGTCATGACAGGTAATACTCTACCATCAGAGTATGGTCATGACAGGTAATACTCTACCACAGAGTATGGTCATGACAGGTAATACTCTACCATCAAGTATGGTCATGACAGGTAATACTCTACCATCAGGTATGGTCATGACAGGTAATACTCTACTATCAGGTTATGGTCATGACAGGTAATACTCTACCATCAGAGTATGGTCATGACAGGTAATACTCTACATCAGGTATGGTCATGACAGGTAATACTCTACTATCAGAGTATGGTCATGACAGGTAATACTCTACCATCAGGTTATGGTCATGACAGGTAATACTCTACCATCAGAGTATGGTCATGACAGGTAATACTCTACTATCAGAGTATGGTCATGACAGGTAATACTCTACCATCAGAGTATGGTCATGACAGGTAATACTCTACCATCAGAGTATGGTCATGACAGGTAATACTCTACCATCAGAGTATGGTCATGACAGGTAATACTCTACATCAGAGTATGGTCATGACAGGTAATACTCTACCATCAGAGTATGGTCATGACAGGTAATACTCTACCATCAGAGTATGGTCATGACAGGTAATACTCTACCATCAGAGTATGGTCATGACAGGTAATACTCTACCATCAGAGTATGGTCATGACAGGTAATACTCTACCATCAAGTATGGTCATGACAGGTAATACTCTACCATCAGAGTATGGTCATGACAGGTAATACTCTACCATCAGAGTATGGTCATGACAGGTAATACTCTACCATCAGAGTATGGTCATGACAGGTAATACTCTACCATCAGAGTATGGTCATGACAGGTAATACTCTACCATCAAGTATGGTCATGACAGGTAATACTCTACTATCAGGTTATGGTCATGACAGGTAATACTCTACTATCAGGTATGGTCATGACAGGTAATACTCTACCATCAGAGTATGGTCATGACAGGTAATACTCTACCATCAGAGTATGGTCATGACAGGTAATACTCTACCATCAGAGTATGGTCATGACAGGTAATACTCTACCATCAGAGTATGGTCATGACAGGTAATACTCTACCATCAGAGTATGGTCATGACAGGTAATACTCTACCATCAGAGTATGGTCATGACAGGTAATACTCTACCATCAGAGTATGGTCATGACAGGTAATACTCTACCATCAGAGTATGGTCATGACAGGTAATACTCTACCATCAGAGTATGGTCATGACAGGTAATACTCTACCATCAGAGTATGGTCATGACAGGTAATACTCTACCATCAGAGTATGGTCATGACAGGTATACTCTACCATCAGAGTATGGTCATGACAGGTAATACTCTACCATCAGAGTATGGTCATGACAGGTAATACTCTACCATCAGAGTATGGTCATGACAGGTAATACTCTACCATCAGAGTATGGTCATGACAGGTAATACTCTACCATCAGAGTATGGTCATGACAGGTAATACTCTACCATCAGAGTATGGTCATGACAGGTAATACTCTACCATCAGAGTATGGTCATGACAGGTAATACTCTACCATCAGAGTATGGTCATGACAGGTAATACTCTACCATCAGAGTATGGTCATGACAGGTAATACTCTACCATCAGAGTATGGTCATGACAGGTAATACTCTACCATCAGAGTATGGTCATGACAGGTAATACTCTACCATCAGAGTATGGTCATGACAGGTAATACTCTACCATCAGAGTATGGTCATGACAGGTAATACTCTACCATCAGAGTATGGTCATGACAGGTAATACTCTACATCAGAGTATGGTCATGACAGGTAATACTCTACCATCAGAGTATGGTCATGACAGGTAATACTCTCATCAGAGTATGGTCATGACAGGTAATACTCTACCATCAGAGTATGGTCATGACAGGTAATACTCTACCATCAGAGTATGGTCATGACAGGTAATACTCTACCATCAGAGTATGGTCATGACAGGTAATACTCTACCATCAGAGTATGGTCATGACAGGTAATACTCTACCATCAGAGTATGGTCATGACAGGTAATACTCTACCATCAAGTATGGTCATGACAGGTAATACTCTACCATCAGAGTATGGTCATGACAGGTAATACTCTACCATCAGGTATGGTCATGACAGGTAATACTCTACCATCAGAGTATGGTCATGACAGGTAATACTCTACCATCAGAGTATGGTCATGACAGGTAATACTCTACCATCAGAGTATGGTCATGACAGGTAATACTCTACCATCAGAGTATGGTCATGACAGGTAATACTCTACCATCAGAGTATGGTCATGACAGGTAATACTCTACCATCAGAGTATGGTCATGACAGGTAATACTCTACATCAGAGTATGGTCATGACAGGTAATACTCTACCATCAGAGTATGGTCATGACAGGTAATACTCTACCATCAGAGTATGGTCATGACAGGTAATACTCTACCATCAGAGTATGGTCATGACAGGTAATACTCTACCATCAGAGTATGGTCATGACAGGTAATACTCTACCATCAGAGTATGGTCATGACAGGTAATACTCTACCATCAGAGTATGGTCATGACAGGTAATACTCTACCATCAGAGTATGGTCATGACAGGTAATACTCTACCATCAGAGTATGGTCATGACAGGTAATACTCTACCATCAGAGTATGGTCATGACAGGTAATACTCTACCATCAGAGTATGGTCATGACAGGTAATACTCTACCATCAGAGTATGGTCATGACAGGTAATACTCTACCATCAGAGTATGGTCATGACAGGTAATACTCTACCATCAGAGTATGGTCATGACAGGTAATACTCTACCATCAGAGTATGGTCATGACAGGTAATACTCTACCATCAGAGTATGGTCATGACAGGTAATACTCTACCATCAGAGTATGGTCATGACAGGTAATACTCTACCATCAGAGTATGGTCATGACAGGTAATACTCTACCATCAGAGTATGGTCATGACAGGTAATACTCTACCATCAGAGTATGGTCATGACAGGTAATACTCTACCATCAGAGTATGGTCATGACAGGTAATACTCTACCATCAGAGTATGGTCATGACAGGTAATACTCTACCATCAGAGTATGGTCATGACAGGTAATACTCTACCATCAGAGTATGGTCATGACAGGTAATACTCTACCATCAGAGTATGGTCATGACAGGTAATACTCTACCATCAGAGTATGGTCATGACAGGTAATACTCTACCATCAGAGTATGGTCATGACAGGTAATACTCTACCATCAGAGTATGGTCATGACAGGTAATACTCTACCATCAGAGTATGGTCATGACAGGTAATACTCTACCATCAGAGTATGGTCATGACAGGTAATACTCTACCATCAGAGTATGGTCATGACAGGTAATACTCTACCATCAGAGTATGGTCATGACAGGTAATACTCTACCATCAGAGTATGGTCATGACAGGTAATACTCTACCATCAGAGTATGGTCATGACAGGTAATACTCTACCATCAGAGTATGGTCATGACAGGTAATACTCTACCATCAGAGTATGGTCATGACAGGTAATACTCTACCATCAGAGTATGGTCATGACAGGTAATACTCTACCATCAGAGTATGGTCATGACAGGTAATACTCTACCATCAGAGTATGGTCATGACAGGTAATACTCTACCATCAGAGTATGGTCATGACAGGTAATACTCTACCATCAGAGTATGGTCATGACAGGTAATACTCTACCATCAGAGTATGGTCATGACAGGTAATACTCTACCATCAGAGTATGGTCATGACAGGTAATACTCTACCATCAGAGTATGGTCATGACAGGTAATACTCTACCATCAGAGTATGGTCATGACAGGTAATACTCTACCATCAGAGTATGGTCATGACAGGTAATACTCTACCATCAGAGTATGGTCATGACAGGTAATACTCTACCATCAGAGTATGGTCATGACAGGTAATACTCTACCATCAGAGTATGGTCATGACAGGTAATACTCTACCATCAGAGTATGGTCATGACAGGTAATACTCTACCATCAGAGTATGGTCATGACAGGTAATACTCTACCATCAGAGTATGGTCATGACAGGTAATACTCTACCATCAGAGTATGGTCATGACAGGTAATACTCTACCATCAGAGTATGGTCATGACAGGTAATACTCTACCATCAGAGTATGGTCATGACAGGTAATACTCTACCATCAGAGTATGGTCATGACAGGTAATACTCTACCATCAGAGTATGGTCATGACAGGTAATACTCTACCATCAGAGTATGGTCATGACAGGTAATACTCTACCATCAGAGTATGGTCATGACAGGTAATACTCTACCATCAGAGTATGGTCATGACAGGTAATACTCTACCATCAGAGTATGGTCATGACAGGTAATACTCTACCATCAGAGTATGGTCATGACAGGTAATACTCTACCATCAGAGTATGGTCATGACAGGTAATACTCTACCATCAGAGTATGGTCATGACAGGTAATACTCTACCATCAGAGTATGGTCATGACAGGTAATACTCTACCATCAGAGTATGGTCATGACAGGTAATACTCTACCATCAGAGTATGGTCATGACAGGTAATACTCTACCATCAGAGTATGGTCATGACAGGTAATACTCTACCATCAGAGTATGGTCATGACAGGTAATACTCTACCATCAGAGTATGGTCATGACAGGTAATACTCTACCATCAGAGTATGGTCATGACAGGTAATACTCTACCATCAGAGTATGGTCATGACAGGTAATACTCTACCATCAGAGTATGGTCATGACAGGTAATACTCTACCATCAGAGTATGGTCATGACAGGTAATACTCTACCATCAGAGTATGGTCATGACAGGTAATACTCTACCATCAGAGTATGGTCATGACAGGTAATACTCTACCATCAGAGTATGGTCATGACAGGTAATACTCTACCATCAGAGTATGGTCATGACAGGTAATACTCTACCATCAGAGTATGGTCATGACAGGTAATACTCTACCATCAGAGTATGGTCATGACAGGTAATACTCTACCATCAGAGTATGGTCATGACAGGTAATACTCTACCATCAGAGTATGGTCATGACAGGTAATACTCTACCATCAGAGTATGGTCATGACAGGTAATACTCTACCATCAGAGTATGGTCATGACAGGTAATACTCTACCATCAGAGTATGGTCATGACAGGTAATACTCTACCATCAGAGTATGGTCATGACAGGTAATACTCTACCATCAGAGTATGGTCATGACAGGTAATACTCTACCATCAGAGTATGGTCATGACAGGTAATACTCTACCATCAGAGTATGGTCATGACAGGTAATACTCTACCATCAGAGTATGGTCATGACAGGTAATACTCTACCATCAGAGTATGGTCATGACAGGTAATACTCTACCATCAGAGTATGGTCATGACAGGTAATACTCTACCATCAGAGTATGGTCATGACAGGTAATACTCTACCATCAGAGTATGGTCATGACAGGTAATACTCTACCATCAGAGTATGGTCATGACAGGTAATACTCTACCATCAGAGTATGGTCATGACAGGTAATACTCTACCATCAGAGTATGGTCATGACAGGTAATACTCTACCATCAGAGTATGGTCATGACAGGTAATACTCTACCATCAGAGTATGGTCATGACAGGTAATACTCTACCATCAGAGTATGGTCATGACAGGTAATACTCTACCATCAGAGTATGGTCATGACAGGTAATACTCTACCATCAGAGTATGGTCATGACAGGTAATACTCTACTATCAGAGTATGGTCATGACAGGTAATACTCTACTATCAGGTATGGTCATGACAGGTAATACTCTACTATCAGAGTATGGTCATGACAGGTAATACTCTACCATCAGAGTATGGTCATGACAGGTAATACTCTACCACCAGAGTATGGTCATGACAGGTAATACTCTACCATCAGAGTATGGTCATGACAGGTAATACTCTACCATCAGAGTATGGTCATGACAGGTAATACTCTACCATCAGAGTATGGTCATGACAGGTAATACTCTACCATCAGAGTATGGTCATGACAGGTAATACTCTACCATCAGAGTATGGTCATGACAGGTAATACTCTACTATCAAAGTATGGTCATGACAGGTAATACTCTACCATCAGGTATGGTCATGACAGGTAATACTCTACTATCAGAGTATGGTCATGACAGGTAATACTCTACCATCAGAGTATGGTCATGACAGGTAATACTCTACCATCAGAGTATGGTCATGACAGGTAATACTCTACCACAGAGTATGGTCATGACAGGTAATACTCTACCATCAGAGTATGGTCATGACAGGTAATACTCTACCATCAGAGTATGGTCATGACAGGTAATACTCTACCATCAGAGTATGGTCATGACAGGTAATACTCTACCATCAGAGTATGGTCATGACAGGTAATACTCTACCATCAGAGTATGGTCATGACAGGTAATACTCTACCATCAGAGTATGGTCATGACAGGTAATACTCTACCATCAGAGTATGGTCATGACAGGTAATACTCTACCATCAGAGTATGGTCATGAAAGGTAATACTCTACCATCAGAGTATGGTCATGACAGGTAATACTCTACTATCAGAGTATGGTC
>WNGS01073454.1:10873-26381 GCA_020271785.1 Procambarus virginalis
CACGTAGCGTCACTACCACTCCCGTTGTCACCAACAGGAACGTAGCGTCACTACCACTCCGTTGTCAACACAGGACACGTAGCGTCACTACCACTCCCGTTGTCAACAACAGGAAACGTAGCGTCACTACCACTCCGTTGTCAACAACAGAACAGGTAGCGTCACTACCACTCCTGTTGTCAACAACAGGACACGTAGCGTCACTACAACTCCCGTTGTCAACAACAGAATACGTAGCGTCCTACAACTCCCGTTGTCAACAACAGGACATGTAGCGTCACTACCACTACCGTTGTTAACAACAGGACACGTAGCGTCACTACCACTCCCGTTGTCAACAACAGGACACGTAGCGTCACTACCACTCCTGTTGTCACAACAGAACACGTAGCGTCACTACCACTCCCGTTGTCAACAACAGAACACGTAGCGTCACTACCACTCTCGTTGTCAACAACAGGACAAGTAGGTCCGCGTTTAATCCCCTGACCGTCCAAGTGGTTGGGCACCATTCCTTCCTCCCATCCCATTCCCAAATCCTTATCCTGCCCCTGCCCAGTGCTATATAGTCGTAATGGCTTGGCGCTTCTCCTGATAGTTTCATTCCATTCCTCCCCCTTCCCCCCGGTCCAATCGTAAATCCTGATCCTTTGCAAGTGCTATATATACTGTATAATCGTGGTGGCTTGGCGCTTTCTCTTGATTGTCCCCCTCCCTTCCCGTTGACAATAACCATGAATCCTCACCATGAAGTTCTACTCCCTCCTGGTCCGCTCTTTCTGTTATAAAGAAACTCAAAATAAAAATTACCAAAAGGCACCAACCAAGCCTGGAGGATCACCACTACTATGCGGCCCAGGTCCACCTAGTGACTCCTGTACACTCTCCTGGACGACTTTACTGGCAGTTATATTAATTACAACAATTTATTATATCTAACTAAACACTATTGCAGCCTAACTAAACACTATTGCCGCCTAACTAAATAAATTGTATCACGGATATAAGCATCAGGTAAGGGTTTCCTAACGACAATTATGTATAAAACCTACAACAATGGGGCACAAGAAACGAGCATATAGAGAGTTGTCCGTCCCTCTTGACAGGGACGGCAGTCACATGTTCATATCTTTCCGGTTAGATGGGCAGAGAGTCGATTTCGTGGTGGACACCGGGTCACGGGACACCGTCGTTACGATTCCCTTTATGTAGGAACATGGCTTGGAGGCCGTCATGGGCAAGGATTTCAAGCGTTTAGATAAAATGGAGTCCATAGACATAAATGATAACGAGTGGAAGCAAATGGACTTCTCAAAGATCTACACGGGGGTCCTGAAAGCTAAACCTTATTTCCGAAGAGCAAATTTATCCCTGGATGCAGAGATCTATGTTTCTGATTTACCCCCATATGATTCCTTACTGGGCATGGATATTTTAGTTGCACATAACTGCTCAATAATTAATGACCTGACAGATCCCCGACTAATAATACGGCCAGTGAAGAAGCACAAGCTGCAGGACAACACAAAGTATTCTGTCACAAACTACGATTCCATCAGACTCAAAACCAAAATCAACGGCAAGAGATCTACGGCTTTTCTGGACACTGGCGCGCCAATCTCAACTATCAGCAGACGTCGTGCCAGAAAACTAGGCCTTAAAATTGAATCGTGTGCAAGGAAAGAAATTAAAAATTTGCACGAGGATACATTATCTACGAAACACGTTATAAGGAACGCAGAAATAAAATTCCAAGGTCTGACTTTCCACACAGACGTATACGTCATGAAGATATATGACGAGGAATATATAATCGGAGACGATATCCTCCAATACACCAACATAACTTTCACAGCAGAAAAAGCTGTCTTGGAGCGCAACAGCAACCCCTATCCTCACTAGGGATGAAGCTCTATCCGGTGTTAGGCCGAACACCTGATGCATTGATAGACCTGTAACCGAAAGCAGAAAAAGTAGAAAAAGTCCATTACGAACAGAAAGAACACACAGGCCATCGACTTGAGCAACATAAACAGTGATGAAGTTAGACCTAAAAAGTCACTCAGAGAATGGTAAAGTTGATCACCAGAGTAATGAGAGGATCTTGTAAACACCTCCACAGACCTGTGTCGCGTCTCTGAAACACTCCTCAATATGCCCCAAGGTCTTTCCCGGCATGGCGCCTTCTTTTGATAATTATTTACTTGTGTTTCCATATAATAAAGTGTATTTTCTGTATTTTTCTGTAAAACGAAATATTTCTGTATAATAAACTATAGAATTATAATTATAATAATATATAAAGAGCTATATAATCACCCTGGCTTAGTACTTTCTCCCTTATAATTCCTGTTTCTGTATCACTTGTATATTATAATATTATTATAATAAAGAATTTACCAAAAGCTGAAGTACAACTTCGGGATTGTTGACAACGGGAGTGGTAGTGACGCTACATGTCCTGTTGTTGACAACGGGAGTGGTAGTGACGCTACGTGTCCTGTTGTTGACAACGGGAGTGGTAGTGACGCTACGTGTCCTGTTGTTGACAACGGGAGTGGTAGTGACGCTACGTGTCCTGTTGTTGACAACGGGAGTGGTAGTGACGCTACATGCCCTGTTGTTGACAACGAGAGTGGTAGTGACGCTACGTGTCCTGTTGTTGACAACGGGAGTGGTGGTGACGCTACGTGCCCTGTTGTTGACAACGGGAGTGGTAGTGACGCTACGTGTCCTGTTGTTGACAACGGGAGTGGTAGTGACGCTACGTGTCCTGTTGTTGACAACGGGAGTGGTAGTGACGCTACGTGTCCTGTTGTTGACAACGGGAGTGGTAGTGACGCTACGTGTCCTGTTGTTGACAACGGGAGTGGTAGTGACGCTACGTGCCCTGTTGTTGACAACGGGAGTGGTAGTGACGCTACGTGTCCTGTTGTTGACAACGGGAGTAGTAGTGACGCTACGTGTCCTGTTGTTGACAACGGGAGTAGTAGTGACGCTACGTGCCCTGTTGTTGACAACGGGAGTGGTAGTGACGCTACGTGTCCTGTTGTTGACAACGGGAGTAGTAGTGACGCTACGTGTCCTGTTGTTGACAACGGGAGTGGTAGTGACGCTACGTGTCCTGTTGTTGACAACGGGAGTGGTTGTGACGCTACATGTCCTGTTGTTGACAACGGGAGTGGTAGTGACGCTACGTGTCCTGTTGTTGACAACGGGAGTGTAGTGACGTTACGTGTCCTGTTGTTGACAACGGGAGTGGTAGTGACGTTACGTGTCCTGTTGTTGACTACGGGAGTGGTAGTGACGCTACGTGTCCTGTTGTTGACAACGGGAGTGGTAGTGACGCTACCTGTCCTGTTGTTGACAACGGGAGTGGTAGTGACGCTACGTGCCTGTTGTTGACAACGGGAGTGGTTGTGACGCTACATGTCCTGTTGTTGACAACGGGAGTGGTAGTGACGCTACGTGTCCTGTTGTTGACAACGGGAGTGGTAGTGACGTTACGTGTCCTGTTGTTGACAACGGGAGTGGTAGTGACGTTACGTGTCCTGTTATTGATTCAAGGTCAGGTCACTAGTCAACTACCATGCCCTGCACCTTATTTGTCTCCCTAGCAATAGGCTGAAAGCTTTATAGAAAATCCAAAATGAAGCCAAATGAGGATAATTTTAGAGCCCCCCTGATGCACAAGAATCATCAACACGAGGGAGGAGCTGAAACTCCCAACCATATGTGAAAGACTTGAGCAGCTCAGTACTTCCAAGGTGATAAAAGATCCAACATCACCCTTACTACTTAAAGATAAACTGACTAGTGCTGTATGTAGTGAGTAAAGTGTTGCCAATGCACAAGCTATATGCAAACTGGTTGAGTAGAAGTGTTGCCAATCTCATTAAACTAAATATTGCTATTGTATGCAAAGTGCTAGAATGATATTCCATTACATCTGTACCCTGAAATACAAGTGTTTTACACGACCATCAGCAAAAAGAGCAATTGATTGATGGAAAGTCATTCAATCTTTCTAGGGTGAACAGTGATGTAAAGTGTTGACCAGACTACATACTAGAAGGTTAAGGGACAACGACGTTTCGGTCCGTCCTGGACCATTCTAAGTCGATTATGATTGTGACTTGAAAATGGTCCAGGACGGACGGAAACGTCGTTGTCCCTTCATTTTCTAGTGTGGTCTGGTCAACATACTTCAGCCACGTTATTGTCTACAGTACAGTACTTTACATCTCCTACGGTAATGTAAAGTACACATTAAGTGTTTGCTGCTCTTTCATCATCCAATATAACTTGGTTACTCACCTTTAGGGTCCTTCAGAGTTCTTGGTTTTGATTTTACTTCGTATGGGCATAGAATGAGTTTGGATCCTCCTTTAAGTTTTGGACAAGTGCTTTTGGACCGTTTTTCATTCATAAAAAGGGGGTTTGGCAGGTGCATGGAATCACTTTTGGATCTTTGAAGGACAGACTTCATGCTGGACAACACCTATGTGAGATGTATCCATACAAATGAGACTCTGAAACTCTTGCTCTTTGCATTAATAATGTTGTTTATAATGGATGTTACAACATTCCTAGTGTCTATTTTGCATGTTGGCTTTGTAAGGGCCTGAAGAGCTGACTTGGAATCAGAAAATTACTCCTCCACTGTTTTTGAGTGCATTAGTGGCAAGTTGCAGTGCAGCTAATTTTGCATGTGTTGAGCTAAGCCAGTTATTGAGTCTCACACTTGTGGTCTGGTACATATGTTGTTTTTGAATATTATACAGGCTGCTGCAGTACGACCTGTTGGCATTTGAACAGACTCATCAGCGTAAGCATTGTTCTCGTTAGGCCGTAAGTTATTTATAAAGGAATCAATGGTTTCAAGTGTTGTTGCTTTCAGGAGTGCTGGGTTTTCCTTGCTCTTTTTGCTGATGGGTGGGTAAGACACTTGTATTTCAGGGTAGATATAATAGAATATCATTGGCTAGTACATTGCTTACAATAGGTATATTCAGTTTAATGATATTGGCAGCACTTCTACTCAAGCAGCTTGTACATTGGCAACACATTCTTGCCTACAAACAGCACCAGTCAGTTTATCTCCAAGTAGTATGGGTGATGGATCTTTCATCACCCTTACACAGACGGTAGTACCGAGCTGCTCAATTCTTTCACGTATGGTTGAAAGTTTCACCTACTCCCTTATGCTGATTCCTGTGCATCTGGGGGCTCCAATAATTATTCTCATGACTTCATTTTGTATATTCTCTATAGCTTTCAATCTATTGCTAGGGATAATAAGGTGCAGGACACGGTAGTTGACTAGTGACCTGATGAACATCATGTAAAACATTCTGGCATATTTGACATTAACATCAATGTGCTTTCCAGCAAGTATTTTAAGAGGTCTTAGCCGTTCTTTAAGCTGAATCTGTAGTTCACTTACAATGTCACTTAATATTTGTATTGCCTGCAGTTTTTATAGGTAATTTGACAAATATGTTAAATTTATTGATCTAACTAGGTTTATTTTGGTAAATCACAGATTGCCAAGAGACCAGCAGTTGAACTAGGGAAGCATATGTGAAGGGTTATGATGTTCAGTATGTGTGGAGGAAGTAATTATCAAAAGTACTAAGCCCAGTGGCATACATAGTGTCATTTATATTAAGAAAATATTTAAAAAGAGTTGCTAGATATCATTCAAGAGGCCAACATGGGAGCGATGTTTATCAAGTCACAAGAGGGACTCGTGAGGAATATCAGGAAACCTAAATTGTCATTCAGAAAAACTGTGCATGTGAAATTACTTTAATTTCTTTGTGCTGTAAATGTCAGTATTATGAAATACAATTTTAAAGTTGTTCCCAAACATTCATTAATATGTAGAATATACAGTACTGTCTGATATACAGTATAGGTTATACTCAATCACCATTATTTAAATTTTGTAGCAGGGAAAATAAATCAAAAGATGTCTGTAGCCACTTTCATATGCCCATTTTCTGCTCTTAACATTCTTATATTTTCCTGAGCTAGTACAGTACAAAGGAAAATGGAAAATATTGGTACCTAACACAAACAATAGGCCAAAGTTAATTATCTACAATGTTAAGCTCTTTGTGCAGCTAAATAGTTTACAAATACTACTTGTACATTTAATATACCAATAAAAATATTCCCCCTAATGTTTCTTTGTGGAATTATTCTTTACCTTCTTTGTAAGATTACTGTAAAGTACAACTCTAATGCTATGTAAATTTAATGAAAATGATGAATTTGACGAGAATAAATTTTGAAGCATCGGTGTCTTGATTTGTTTCTCTAACATGAGTCTTGGACTTTTTAAAGTTTTGTGTGAGGCTCAATCCATGTGCTTGAACTTATTTAGAAATGGAGCACAGATGACACTGCAGATAAGTTTAGTTTTTAGTTTTAGTTCATTTATTATGCACCCCATACCCATCTTGTGGGCGGTAGTGGAAAGGGTTACAGAGGCACATAATGGGCTCAGGGACTGAACCCCACAATTCATTTAGCTAAGCAAGTTACAATCTTGATGAGCTAGTTACAAAATTCAATATAAGTCGTCACATCAACAATGGGTTCAAGATCGACCTCAAATACAGGTTCTAAATTAAGCAACTGACATATGTGGAGAGCTAGTGTCACAATTTATATGTTTGTCCTGCACACCGCCCCCCATCCAGTGGGCAGCGGTGGATAGGTTACAATCACTCGGTTACTACCTACAGTTAGCAAACTGGGGATATTTGGCTAAAATTTCTGGTAGCAGATCATTTTGAATGAAATATTTACACATCGCTGGAACATTGGTTATAGAATTGTCTCTAAATTCACGTATCTTTTCGCACTCCATCACATAGTGACGGAGGGTGTGCGAATAATTTTGTTGACACAGTTTACATTTGGTCAGGTCTACATCGGCAGATAATGAGAATTCCCAGAGATACTTGCAGATAAGTGAACAGTAATATCATTGTTATAAATCACTACTGTGCATGGGTGTATTATGTATATGAACTGTAGACTGGTACACTACAATTTTTAAATGAAGGGCACAAAAAAAAGGGCTCACATTAAGAATTAAACAAATGTGAACTCTCTTTTTGTAAACAGTAAAAAACATATGTTGGAGGTAGAAAGTGTATAGGAATAAAATCTGGTTTTGTAACAAACAATCCAAATTATATTCATAATCATATTTTACTTCATTAATTAGCATCAAATATTGCTATAAAACCTCACCAATATGCAATTCTGGCAGATTATATCTACCAGACAAAAATATTCCTTTGCTATGGTCACAACATTTTAAGACATTCCCAATAAAAGGTTTACCTCTATTTTCCAACCAATATAAAACTTTAAGAACTATTAATACAATAATGAAACATACTCAAAAAAGTTCAACAGTGACAAGCCAGGCAAGCAATGGTGTACATAGAACAAAACTCGGCCAGCAACGAAGCATTTGTCTTAAGCACTGCACTGCACAACACGCCTTGAGGTTCTCGACAGGTTGTGTGCAATGTGCCTCAAGGTTCTCACAGGTATAGCGTATCATTCAAAACTCCTGCGGCTACACGGGGTTCACATCAGCTTCCTCAGGGCTCTCCTAAACTTTAAGGATCTTAAGGATCCTTCGTCCAAAAGATGGTTACATAAACCTTACAACTTACGATCTCACTCAGGACCAACAGGACCTCTCGAATCTTGGTCTAACCTGTCAGTACTTGTCAAAACCAAAAAAGGATATAAAAAGCCTTGAAATCGAGATGCTTCTGGACGACATTCATAACTCAGAAGACACCAAAAAGTCTTCACCACCGACACATTTGACGCTGAACTACTAACAGGAGCGGAGAAAAAACTACGAACATACTCATCAACAATCTTAACCCCACGACTCAAGGAAGCAGCACAACAACTTAAAAAACTGGAAGGTGTAATAACAAAAAAAAAAAAATAAGAAAAGCCGACAAGACAGCAGCATACGGTGATCCCTACTCAAGAATATATTAATAAAATTAGCGACATCCTCAGTGATTACACTAAATTGCTCAGATAACTCAATACATACCTTCGGCATTTTATCCAAGTTGCTCGTTAGCGACCAGAAACGACAAGAAAAGATAGTAGAAGTAATATATGGCGTTGGAGTTAACGTCGACACGTCTTCCCCGCCTGACGTCTCCTGACCAACTGATGATAGCCGTTGTCTAAGTTCGTTATTTAAAAGTTGTATGATGGAAAATTTGTATATTATACAAATATATTCGTGCAAATTCTTACTTATTTTGATTAATCATTATATTAATATTTTTATATATAACAAACCTAATATAAAAAATATATATAAAAATATATATAGAATATATATATGTATATATATATATATAATATATATATATATATATATATATATATATATATATATATATAATATATATATATATTTCCTGCCCGCCATCTGAGGAGCTGGAGGAGCTTTTCAACTTGTGACAAGCAGGCTTGTACCCTGCATGTAATCAATACTGTAACTTTTTTTGTGTAATGACATTTTCAAATAAAGTTAGATAAATATACACACATACCAAAAGAATAGGGGTGGTAGGAGAAGAAAATATCAAAGTGTTCAGTGAGGATCCACAAGGTCTTCTCTGAGTACTCTTATTTTCTTCTCCGAGGCTATGGGTCCCTACACTTGCACCAGAGGTGGTACCCCTTCTAGGTTTTTTCAAAAAAATTCTTATTAAAAAAAAAAAATAAAAATATATATATATATATATATATTATATATATATATATATATATATATATATATATATATATATATAATAATATATATAAAACATTTTAACAACTTTTACAACTTATTTTAACAACTAAAAACAACTTATATATATAAAACCTTTATATATAAAAAACCTAATATACTTTAGGGTAGCTGCACAAATGCAGATGTACTTAATGTATTAATAAAAAAAAAGCGGACTTTGCTCTGACTTTTATAAGATTATATGAATATTGAAATAATTTAGTCTTAAACGGATGTGATAGAATAAAACTCTGGAAAAAAAAGGGTTCATACGGTGTCTATTTTCCGTGACCAAAAAAAAAGGGGGGGGGCTAAGGCGTCTATTTTCCGGGGCCAAACAAAAAAAAAGGGGGGGGGCTGCTAAGGGGTCTTAAAAAAACAAAAAAAAAAGGGGGGGGTCAATTTTCTGGGCAAAAAAAAAGGGCCGCTAAGGCGTCTATTTTCCTGGGCCAAAAGAAAAGTTCGCTAAGGCTTCTATTTTCCGGGACCAAAAAAAAGTTCCGCTGAGGCTTCTATTTTCCGGGACCCCAAAAAAATTCCGCTAACGCGTCAATTTTCCGGGACAAAAACAGATTCCGCTGAGGCTTCTATTTTCCGTGACCAAAATAAAAAGTTCCGCTAAGGCTTCAACCCTACTACTGTCATCAACAACAGGACACGTAGCGTCGCTACAACTCCTGTTGTCAGCAACAGAACACGTAGCATCACTACCACTCCCGTTGTTAACAACATGACACGTAGCTTCACTACCTCTCCCGTTGTCAACAACAGGACACGTAGCTTCACTACCACTCCCGTTGTCAACAACAGGACACGTAGCTTCACTACAACTCCCGTTGTTAACAACAGGACACGTAGCGTCACTACCACTCCCGTTGTTAACAACAGGACACATAGCGTCATTACCACTCCCGTTGTTAACAACAGGACACGTAGCTTCACTACCACTCCCGTTGTCAACAACAGGACACGTAGCTTCACTACAACTCCCGTTGCTAACAACAGGACATGTAGCGTCACTACCACTCCCGTTCTTAACAACAGGACATGTAGCGTCACTACCACTCCCGTTCTTAACAACAGGACATGTAGCGTCACTACCACTCCCGTTCTTAACAATAGGACACGTAGCGTCACTACCACTCCCGTTGTCAACAACAGGACACGTAGCTTCACTACAACTCCCGTTGTTAACAACAGGACACGTAGCGTCACTACCACTCCCGTTGTTAACAGGACACGTAGCGTCACTACCACTCCCGTTGTTAACAACAGGACACGTTGTTCAACGTCCTCCCAGCGAGCATAAGAAATATTGCCGGAACAACCGTGGACATCTTCAAGAGGAAACTAGATTTATTCCTCCAAGGAGTTCCGGACCAGCCGGGCTGTGGTGGGTATGTGGGCCTGCGGGCCGCTCCAAGCAACAGCCTAGTGGACCAAACTCTCACAAGTCAAGCCTGGCCTCGGGCCGGGCTTGGGGAGTAGAAGGACTCCCAGAACCCCATCAACCAGGTATCAACCAGGTAGCTTCACTACAACTCCCGTTGTTAACAACAGGACACGTAGTGTCACTACCACTCTCGTTGTTAACAACAGGACACGTAGCGTCACTACCACTCCCGTTATCAAAAACAGGACATGTAGCGTCACTACAACTCCCGTTGTCAACAACAGGACACGTAGCTTCACTACAACTCCCGTTGTCAACAACAGGACACGTAGCGTCACTACCACTCCCGTTGTCAACAACAGGACACGTAGCGTCACTACCACTCCCGTTGTCAACAACAGGACACGTAGCTTCACTACAACTCCCGTTGTCAACAACAGAACACGTAGCGTCACTACCACTCCCGTTGTCAACAACAGAACACGTAGCGTCACTACCACTCCCGTTGTCAACAACAGAACACGTAGCGTCACTACCACTCCCGTTGTCAACAACAGAACACGTAGCGTCACTACCACTCCCGTTGTCAACAACAGGACAAGTAGGTCCGCGTTTAATCCCCTGACCGTCCAAGTGGTTGGGCACCATTCCTTCCTCCCATCCCATTCCCAAATCCTTATCCTGACCCCTGCCCAGTGCTATATAGTCGTAATGGCTTGGCGCTTCTCCTGATAGTTTCATTCCATTCCTCCCCCCTCCCCCCCCGGTCCAATCGTAAATCCTGATCCTTTGCAAGTGCTATATATACTATATAATCGTGGTGGCTTGGCGCTTTCTCTTGATTGTCCCCCTCCCTTCCCGTTGACAATAACCATGAATCCTCACCATGAAGTTCTACTCCAGCTCCTGGTCCGCTCTTTCTGTTATAAAGAAACTCAAAATAAAAATTACCAAAAGGCACCAACCAAGCCTGGAGGATCACCACTACTATGCGGCCCAGGTCCACCTAGTGACTCCTGTACACTCTCCTGGACGACTTTACTGGCAGTTATATTAATTACAACAATATTAATTATATCTAACTAAACACTATTGCAGCCTAACTAAACACTATTGCCGCCTAACTAAATAAATTGTATCACGGATATAAGCATCAGGTAAGGTTTCCTAACGACAATTATGTATAAAACCTACAACAATGGGGCACAAGAAACGAGCATATAGAGAGTTGTCCGTCCCTCTTGACAGGGACGGCAGTGCCTTGTTCATATCTTTCCGGTTAGATGGGCAGAGAGTTGATTTCGTGGTGGACACCGGCTCACGGGACACCTTCGTTACGATTCCCTTTATGTAGGAACATGGCTTGGAGGCCGTCATGGGCAAGGATTTCAAGCGTTTAGATAAAATGGAGTCCATAGACATAAATGATAACGAGTGGAAGCAAATGGACTTCTCAAAGATCTACAAGGGGGTCCTGAAAGCTAAACCTTATTTCCGAAGAGCAAATTTATCCCTGGATGCAGAGATCTATGTTGCTGATTTACCCCCATATGATTCCTTACTGGGCATGGATATTTTAGTTGCACATAACTGCTCAATAATTAATGACCTGACAGATCCCCGACTAATAATACGGCCAGTGAAGAAGCACAAGCTGCAGGACAACACAGAGTATTCTGTCACAAACTACGATTCCATCAGACTCAAAACCAAAATCAACGGCAAGAGATCTACGGCTTTTCTGGACACTGGCGGGCCATTCTCAATTATCAGCAGACGTCGTGCCAGAAAACTAGGCCTTAAAATTGAATCGTGTGCAAGGAAAGAAATTAAAAATTTGCACCAGAATACATTATCTACCAAACACGTTATAAAGAACGCAGAAATAAAATTCCAAGGTCTGACTTTCCACACAGACGTATACGTCATGAAGATGTATGACGAGGAATATATAATCGGAGACGATATCCTCCAATACACCAATATAACTTTCACAGCAGAAAAAGCTGTCTTGGAGCGCAACAGCAACCCCTATCCTCACTAGGGATGAAGCTCTATCCGGTGTTAGGCCGAACACCTGATGCATTGATAGACCTGTAACCGAAAGCAGAAAAAGTCCATTACGAACAGAAAGAACACACAGGCCATCGACTTGAGCAACATAAACAGTGATGAAGTTAAACCTAAAAAGTCACTCAGAGAATGGTAAAGTTGATCACCAGAGTAATGAGAGGATCTTGTAAACACCTCCACAGACCTGTGTCGCGTCTCTGAAACACTCCTCAATATGCCCCAAGGTCTTTCCCGGCATGGCGCCTTCTTTTGATAATTATTTACTTGTGTTTCCATATAATAAAGTGTATTTTCTGTATTTTTCTGTAAAACGAAATATTTCTGTATAATAAACTATAGAATTATAATTATAATAATATAATAAAGAGCTATATAATCATCCTGGCTTAGTACTTTCTCCCTTATAATTCCTGTTTCTGTATCACTTGTATATTATAATATTATTATAATAAAGAATTTACCAAAAGCTGAAGTACAACTTCGGGATTGTTGACAACGGGAGTGGTAGTGACGCTACATGTCCTGTTGTTGACAACGGGAGTGGTAGTGACGCTACGTGTCCTGTTGTTGACAACGGGAGTGGTAGTGACGCTACGTGTCCTGTTGTTGACAACGGGAGTGGTAGTGACGCTACGTGCCCTGTTGTTGACAACGGGAGTGGTAGTGACGCTACGTGTCCTGTTGTTGACAACGGGAGTGGTAGTGACGCTACGTGTCCTGTTGTTGACAACGGGAGTGGTAGTGACGCTACGTGTCCTGTTGTTGACAACGGGAGTGGTAGTGACGCTACGTGTCCTGTTGTTGACAACGGGAGTGGTAGTGACGCTACGTGTCCTGTTGTTGACAACGGGAGTGGTAGTGACGCTACGTGTCCTGTTGTTGACAACGGGAGTGGTAGTGACGCTACGTGTCCTGTTGTTGACAACGGGAGTGGTAGTGACGCTACGTGTCCTGTTGTTGACAACGGGAGTGGTAGTGACGCTACGTGTCCTGTTGTTGACAACGGGTGGTAGTGACGCTACGTGTCCTGTTGTTGACAACGGGAGTGGTAGTGACGCTACGTGTCCTGTTGTTGACAACGGGAGTGGTAGTGACGCTACGTGTCCTGTTGTTGATTCAAGGTCAGGTCACTAGTCAACTACCATGCCCTGCACCTTATTTGTCTCCCTAGCAATAGGCTGAAAGCTTTATAGAAAATCCAAAATGAAGCCAAATGAGGATAATTTTTAGAGCCCCCCAGATGCACAAGAATCATCAACACGAGGGAGGAGCTGAAACTCCCAACCATATGTGAAAGACTTGAGCAGCTCAGTACTTCCAAGGTGATAAAAGATCCAACATCACCCTTACTACTTAAAGATAAACTGACTAGTGCTGTATGTAGTGAGTAAAGTGTTGCCAATGCACAAGCTATATGCAAACTGGTTGAGTAGAAGTGTTGCCAATCTCATTAAACTAAATATTGCTATTGTATGCAAAGTGCTAGAAATGATATTCCATTGCATCTGTACCCTGAAATACAAGTGTCTTACACGACCATCAGCAAAAAGAGCAATTGATTGATGGAAAGTCATTCAATCTTTCTAGGGTGAACAGTGATGTAAAGTGTTGACCAGACTACATACTAGAAGGTTAAGGGACAACGACGTTTCGGTCCGTCCTGGACCATTCTCAAGTCGATTATGATTGTGACTTGAAAATGGTCCAGGACGGACCGAAACATCGTTGTCCCTTCATTTTCTAGTGTGGTCTGGTCAACATTCTTCAGCCACGTTATTGTCTACAGTACAGTACTTTACATCTCCTACGGTAATGTAAAGTACTCATTAAGTGTTTGCTGCTCTTTCATCATCCAATATAACTTGGTTACTCACCTTTAGGGTCCTTCAGAGTTCTTGGTTTTGATTTTACTTCGTATGGGCATAGAATGATTTTGGATCCTCCTTTAAGTTTTGGACAAGTGCTTTTGGACCGTTTTTCATTCATAAAAAGGGGGTTTGGCAGGTGCATGGAATCACTTTTGGATCTTTGAAGGACAGACTTCATGCTGGACAACACCTATGTGAGATGTATCCATACAAATGAGACTCTGAAACTCTTGCTCTTTGCATTAATAATGTTATTTATAATGGATGTTACAACATTCCTAGTGTCTATTTTGCATGTTGGCTTTGTAAGGGCCTGAAGAGCTGACTTGGAATCAGAAAATTACTCCTCCACTGTTTTTGAGTGCATTAGTGGCAAGTTGCAGTGCAGCTAATTTTGCATGTGTTGAGCTAAGCCAGTTATTGAGTCTCACACTTGTGGTCTGGTACATATGTTGTTTTTGAATATTATACAGGCTGCTGCAGTACGACCTGTTGGCATTTGAACAGACTCATCAGCGTAAGCATTGTTCTCGTTAGGCCGTAAGTTATTTATAAAGGAATCAATGGTTTCAAGTGTTGTTGCTTTCAGGAGTGCTGGGTTTTCCTTGCTCTTTTTGCTGATGGGTGGTAAGACACTTGTATTTCAGGGTAGATATAATAGAATATCATTGGCTAGTACATTGCTTACAATAGGTATATTCAGTTTAATGATATTGGCAGCACTTCTACTCAAGCAGCTTGTACATTGGCAACACATTCTTGCCTACAAACAGCACCAGTCAGTTTATCTCCAAGTAGTAAGGGTGATGTTGGATCTTTCATCACCCTTACACAGACGGTAGTACCGAGCTGCTCAATTCTTTCACGTATGGTTGAAAGTTTCACCTACTCCCTTATGCTGATTCCTGTGCATCTGGGGCTCCAATAATTATTCTCATGACTTCATTTTGTATATTCTCTATAGCTTTCAATCTATTGCTAGGGATAATAAGGTGCCAGACACGGTAGTTGACTAGTGACCTGATGAACATCATGTAAAACATTCTGGCATATTTGACATTAACATCAATGTGCTTTCCAGCAAGTATTTTAAGAGGTCTTAGCCGTTCTTTAAGCTGAATCTGTAGTTCACTTACAATGTCACTTAATATTTGTATTGCCTGCAGTTTTTATAGGTAATTTAACAAATATGTTAAATTTATTGATCTAACTAGGTTTATTTTGGTAAATCACAGATTGCCAAGAGACCAGCAGTTGAACTTGGGAAGCATATGTGAAGGGTTATGATGTTCAGTATGTGTGGAGGAAGTAATTATCAAAAGTACTAAGCCC
>WNGS01073457.1:0-11288 GCA_020271785.1 Procambarus virginalis
AGCACAGGTGGGTGTGGAGGCACAGCAACAGGCGAGGTGGATGCACCAGCCACGGTGGGGTAAGCACCAGCAACAGTGGGTGTGAGGCACCGCAACAGGTGTGTGTGGAGCACCAGCCAACAGGGGGTGTGGAGCACCACCAAGGTGAGTGTGGAGGCATCACCCACCGGTGGGTGTGGAGGCACCTGCACAGGTGAATGTGGAGGCACTAGCAAACCAGGTGGGTGAAGGCACCAGCAACAGAGGTGGGGTTGGAGGCACAAGCAACAGTGGGTGTGGGGGGCACCAGCATCAGGGGGGTGGAGGGCATCAGCAAAAGGGGGGGTGTTGTGGGGGGCACCGAACAGGTGGGTGTGGAGGCACCAGCAACAGGTGGGTGAGGAGGCACCAGGAAACAGGTTGGGTGTGGAGGCACCAGAACCGGGGGTTGGAATGGCCACCTGAAACAGGTGAATGTGGAGGAACTAGCAAAAGGTGGGGTGAAGGCACAGCAAGAGGTGGGGGTGGAGGCACCTGCAACAGGTGGTTTGGAGGAACCAGCAACAGCTGGGTGGGGGGCCCAGCAACAGGTGTGTGAGGAGGCAACAGCAAGAAGGTGGGGGTTGTGTCTACTTTCTTCTTACCCTCATCCATTCCCCCCTCCTTCCTCCTTTCTTCCCCCTTTTATCCTTACCCCCCCCGCTTCCTCCCCCCGGCAAGGCAAGTCGTTCCTGGGTCGGCTGAGCACGACGTGGAGAGCGCCTCTTTGTCAGAGAGGGCAGGGGAGGCGGTGGGAGGACAAAAAAAAAAAAAAAAAAAACGATTTAAGCACAGGCGGTAATATCGAACACCGAACGGTACTCCTTCCGATGCACCAGCAAGAGGTGGTTGTTGGAGGCACCAGCAAGGGTGGGGGAGGGTGTTTGGGTCTGGAGGCAACCAAGAAGAGGTGGGTGTGGAGGCACCAGCAAAGGTGGGTGTGGAGGCCCACAGCAAAACAGGTGGGTGTGGTAGGCACCAGCAACAGGTGGGTGTGGACGGCCCAAGCAACAGGTGGGTGTGGCGGCACCAGCAACAGGTGGGTGTGGGGACACCACGCAATAGGTGGGTGTGGGGTCCACTATCAACAGGTGGGTGTGGGGGGCCACCCTCAACAGGTGGGTGTGGGGGCACCAGCAACAGGTGAGTGTTGGGGGGCCACAGCAACAGGTGGGTGTGGAGTCACCAGCAACCAGGTTGTGTGGACCGGGCACCAGACACCGGTTGGTGTGGGGGCACCCAGCAACAGGTGGGGTGTGGAGGCACCAGCAACAGGTGGTTGTGGGGGCCACCAGCACCAGGTGGATGTGGGACACAAGCAAAACATGTGGGTGTGGGGGCACCAGCAACAGGTGGATGTGGGGACACCAGCAACAGGTGGTGTGGGGGCAACGCATCAGGTGGGTGTGGAGGCCCATTGCACAACAGGTGGGTGTGGGGGCACCAGCATCAGCGGGGTGTGGGGGCACCTGCACCAGATGGGTGTGGGGACACCAGCTAACAGGTTGGTGTATGGGGGCACCAGCAACAGGTGGGCTGGAGGGGTGCACCAGCAACAGGTGGGCTGTTGGGACACACCAGCAACAGGGTTCGGTGTGGGGGGCACCAGCATCGGTTGGGCTGGTGTGGGAGCACCCGCAACAGGGGGGGGTGGGGTGGCAGCCGGGGGGGGGCAACCGGTGGGTGTGGGGACACCAGCAACAGGTGGGTGTGGGGACACCAGCAACGGTGGGTGTTGGGACACCAGCAACAGGTGCGGGTGTGGGAACACCAGCAACATGTGGGTGTCGGGGGATCACACCCAGCATCAGGTGGGATGTGGGATGGCACCCGGCAACAGGTGGGTGTGGTGGGCACCCAGCAACCGGTGGGAGTGGGGTCACCAAGGTGCAAAGGTGGGATTGATGGGAGGCCGCTGCTGGTTGTGGAGTTCGGTGTATTTTCGGTCATCTTCAGGTATTGATTGGGTTTGGTTTGGTCTGGTGTCACCGTATACATATGGCTTTTCCATTGGGGGGGTGGAGGGTGTAATTCTAGGGGATTGGAGTTCCGGTTGGGGGGGTGGGGTTATTGGTTGGCTTCTAACGATGGCCTATACTAGATATAGACACTTCATCTATTACACCAATAGGTAAGTATGACACTGATTAAAACCCCCCCCCAAACCCGTTTGATGATTTCCGCCTTGGACATCTATGACACTAACTGTGACATTCCTGACAATCAATGTGTTTGGTTGTGGTATGTATTGGCACATATAATTCACGGGCTGGTTGTGGCCACTTTGGAGATGAAGATATCATTTAATGACTACTACTATCTCGTACACTTGTAAGCACTTATGGTCGGGGCCGCCACAAGTTATAAGTAATCACTAAACAGGACACAATCTTGTTTATCATGTTATTACACAGAACCATACCATCATATGGAAAGAACTGTATTATGTGACGTTTGCGTGGAACGGCAGCTTACAATGCACCTGGGTACCTGAGCAGGGGCCTGGGAGTAACTTTACAATTCAGATTTATACTTTTCTCCTAATCCTTACTCATTCCGAGCCCTGACCGCTCCCTAAGTGGTAGGAGGTTAGAGAGGCAACATCATACTCCCTCTCTCCCTCCCTCATGTTCCTGCTGCCTCTGCTCTCTTTTTTCTGTCGTCATCGCCCATTCTCTCTGCGCCTTCGCTTCATTCACGCACATTCTTCTCCCTTGATCTCTCCCCCCCCGCCGTTCTCTCTCCCAGTAGGCAAAAAATACTCTAGAATCCTTACAACTAACGATTATCCAACGTTGATGAATCAACTTATCGCCGTTCAATGAACGTTACCGAGACATGAAACATTGACCACTTCTCTGTTAACTTTCTCATCTGACAGTTGTGCTCGTTGAGCGTTTGTTGAGAATTCACTTCCATCAGTTTTCCCTCTAAGAGCGCATGCGGCTTATTCATATCCTGGCACAGCCAGGGGCTGTCAATACCACAGGGCCTCGATAGAATACCTGGTATCTGGACACTAACCCACTGGCAAAATTTTAATAGGCAGGGAATTTATCCCTGCCAAAGGAGGATGACTTCGTTGCAGGGGCAAGTTAAGTTCCTGTCCTATTGAGCATCTTGTTGCTAGAATAACTTGCGGTGGTAACTTTTTCCACCTTACTCAGTGGGTGATCTAGAGTTTAGTCCAGAAGAACTGGCCGATCCTTCTGCTTTTGTCGAGTTTGACTAGTTTGGCTGCTGGTTCAGGAATTTATATTTCTTTATCAGTACTTCAATTGCTTCCAAGTTCTTTATTGTGAGTACTGGATGTCCTCTTGCATTGTATCTTATCTTGAAGTTGATACTTCGGAGGTTCTTCCCCAAACATAAATCTGTGTAGTTGTGCATAAAAATTCACGAGACTTGAACATAACCATCGTTAGATGTTTACCAGAGCGCTTGTAGCGTGGGGGAAGGGTAGCGAGAAAGGGATAGTAGAAACGTAGTGTGGGGGAAGGGTGGGAGGACAACAGGGGAAAGGAGAGGACATATATAGCGAGAGATTATTATAGCAAGAGACGCGCGGTTGCATATTAAACACGAGTTCTTACGACTGTAAACAGGAAACGGCACAAACTGTTAGATATTTTCATGCCGGGCAGAGTTGCTATAATCTGGCGAGCCTCCAGGTGAATTAAGTGTTTTTCAACACTCCTACCGCAACACTGCACATGCTACACGCTTGGTTCAACTTGACCGACGAGCGGAGTCTGGGACACCCCTCCATCTGGGAGATGCAGGCTCACCTTCTGTTTCACAATTTTGGATTTAATATTCGGTTGGCTCTCCTTTTCCACGATCCGGATAATTAAGACGCAGTCCGCACATATCGTCTTGGGTTACAGCATAGTTGATAGTGACAGCGGACGCCAGTGGTAGGAGGTGGGTCTTGGTGGGCTCCTAGTGGGTGCCTCAGCGTGGTGGGCTCGTGGTGTGCCCTCAACCGTGGTGGGATCCTGTTGTGCCCACAGCCGTGGTGGGATCCTGGTGTGCACTCAGCCGTGGTGGTCTTCCTGGTTGGCCCTCAGCCGTGGTGGGCTCCTAGTGGGCCCCTCATCCGTGGTGGGCTCCTGCTGTGGCCTCAGCCGTGGTGGGCTCATTGTGTGCCCTCAGCCGTGGGTGGGCTCCTGGTGGGCCCTCTCAGCCGATGGGGCTGACTGGTGGGCCTCAGCTGTGGGGTCTGTGTGCCCTCAGCCGTGCGTGGGACTCCTGGTGGGCCCTCAGCCGTGGTGGCTCCTGGTGGGCCCTCAGACGAGGTGGGCTCATGGGGGCCCTCACACGTGGTGGGCTCCTGGTGGTCCTCAGCGTGGTTGGATCCATGGTGGGCCTCAGCAGTGGGGGCTCCTGTGGTCCCTAAGCCGTCGGTGGGCTCCATGTGGGCCCTCAGCGTTTTGGGATCTTATTGGACCTCAGCTGGTGGTCTCCTGTTTTGCCCTCATCCGGGATGGGCCCTGTGGTCCCCTCATCCTGTTTTGTCGTCCTGGTTTTGTGACCCTCATCCCTGTTAGTTGCCTCCTGGTGTTTCCCTTCCATCCTTTCTTGTGTTCTCCTTGTTTTGTCGCCTCATCCTTTGTTGGGTGCAGTCTGTTAGGTGCCCTTTCTACCTGCGAGGGTTGAGGCTGCTCCCTGTGTGTTGGTCCCTGTCATCCGTTTTTGGTGTGCTCCAATGTGTGGTGACACGCTACAGCAGCCGCTGGTGCGGGCTCCTGATTGTGGGCCCTCAGCGGATGGTGGGGCTCCTAGGTGTTGCTCATCATCCGTGGTGGTCTCCTGTTTCGTGCACTGTCAGCGGTGGTGGGCTCCTTGTGTGACCCTCAGTACCGTCAGGTGTGATCCTGGTGGACTTCTTTTCAGCGCGGGTGCTCCTCGTAACCTGAGGGGACAAATCATCAGCTGTCTGTGTATTCCGTTACACGTGATGCCATTAGTTTTCGGCTGCTAGGCGGTCATTCATTACGACATTCGGCTGCGCCATTAACCCTTGCTGAATAGCTGATCCAACACACCGCTTCACCTCTTTTCCACCCGTAATTGTCTTTACACGACACAATAAAAGGGATATTAGAACCACTCGTATGAATTTGTGACATTTTAAGTACAAACAAAAACAAACAAAACACGTATTATTATTCGTCTTGTTCGATTAGTCAATTTCGCATTTCGATTAGTAGTGGTTAGTCGTTGAGCTGTAAGTTCGTCCTAGCCCACCACTCAGGCCCTTGACAACGCATAGGAGAGTACAAACACTTGGTTTAAATCTATACATATAAACTTCACAAAATTAGTGTTGTTTTTATCGGTTATTTTCTGCCATGCATCCAGACCATGCCCATTACCTTCATGTCATAAGGAATTATAGTTACGTTTGTAGCGAGGTAGACATATCTTAATCTTGGGATCCCTATTACTGTCCCAAGATCCTGGCAGCGGTGTGGTGAAATTTCCTCCGGCCCTACACTGATTCCCTGAGGGACAAGCGTGGGTTGTTTCTCCACACACTTGGACGCACCTCACAACGAGTCATAAATCATTTATGACCGTGAGGATCTATCCTTCCTAATTCATACCTTTTTATGGCACTACGTTCCTCCATGACTGCCGATAGTGGAAGGGTTCGTTCTTCCGAGTGTTGAGTGATTATTATAACTCATGTGAGTTTTCTCATATTAAAGTGATATGTCGTTTTTTAGTGCAGGTGCTGCTATTGTATGGAAGGTGATGTCTCTTGTATAGTGAATGTGATGTCTTTTGTTCGTGCAGGTGATGTCTATTGTTAGTGCAGGGGAGCATGGTCTTATGGTTAGTACAATCAGCCTTCTTGATAGCTGCCGGTGGATGCTTCTGTAGTGAAGTGATATGCCTTTTGTTAGTGAAATGCTGTCTTATTGGGTGAAGGAAGTATTTAATGTTAGTAAAGGTGATGTTTCATTGCTACTGCAACAGATGAATTAAACAGAGGATGAATGTGGGCTTACTTCGTCGGGGCGATGTTGTCTCTCCGTGTTGCCAGAGTGATCCCTGCACGTTGCTAATGGCTGGTGTCTGACACTCAGTACTTTCCTCCACACACGAAGGTTACAACTTTTGGCAATAATATTTCATCGTTCTGTTACACGTGACACTGCGCGGAAGTGGCGGACACGGAGACCAGCACTGGAGGATGACGTACTGACTAGCGGAGACAGGAAGAGTGGTGGTGGTAGCGTGTGGCTAACAGCCTCCCGCCCCGACCACCTCCAGCTGCACACTGTGTGGTGACTCCAGGACCGTTCCTCGTCCTGTCCATACTCAACCGGCCCTTAAGTAACCACCAACACACCTCCCACCGTCCCTCCTGGCTAGAGGTTAGTCATTTAATTTTGGTAAGGCCTCGATTACCAATAACGGGTTCTTTAATTCTAACTTGCTTCGGGTCTTTGTTCCTCTTCTCATCACTCCAACCCGAGTCATAGGTAAGTTATTAAGAACAGAGCAGTAATAGTTAATCCAACGGGAATGGAGGTAAACAACACTAAACAAAATCACCACATGTACTTCTAACGTTATACACGTATTACATATGTACACATGTAACACTGCATGTGTCACTTTCACACATGACATTACAAAAGAACTGTGATATCTATTCCGGCGAGTCCACTTCTGTCTTCTATTGTACAACACTCAAGGTACCTTCCCTGAGCCTTTCTTCTCGGGTACTCACGCCGGCGAGTCACCTTTCTCAGAAATCACGGGGCAGTCCTCGGCATCACGTCAGTGACAAAACACCACTTCGACTCTCCAGCAACACGCTGGCTGGTCTCCAGCAACACGCTGGCTGGTCTCCAGCAACACGCTGGCTGGTCTCCAGCAACACGCTGGCTGGTCTCCAGCAACACGCTGGCTGGTCTCCAGCAACACGCTGGCTGGTCTCCAGCAACACGCTGGCTGGTCTCCAGCAACACGCTGGCTGGTCTCCAGCAACACGCTGGCTGGTCTCCAGCAACACGCTGGCTGGTCTCCAGCAACACGCTGGCTGGTCTCCAGCAACACGCTGGCTGGTCTCCAGCAACACGCTGGCTGGTCTCCAGCAACACGCTGGCTGGTCTCCAGCAACACGCTGGCTGGTCTCCAGCAACACGCTGGTGGTCTCCAGCAACACGCTGGCTGGTCTCCAGCAACACGCTGGCTGGTCTCCAGCAACACGCTGGCTGGTCTCCAGCAAACACGCTGGCTGGTCTCCAGCAACACGCTGGCTGGTCTCCAGCAACACGCTGGCTGGTCTCCAGCAACACGCTGGCTGGTCTCCAGCAACACGCTGGCTGGTCTCCAGCAACACGCTGGCTGGTCTCCAGCAACACGCTGGCTGGTCTCCAGCAACACGCTGGCTGGTCTCCAGCAACACGCTGGCTGGTCTCCAGCAACACGCTGGCTGGTCTCCAGCAACACGCTGGCTGGTCTCCAGCAACACGCTGGCTGGTCTCCAGCAACACGCTGGCTGGTCTCCAGCAACACGCTGGCTGGTCTCCAGCAACACGCTGGCTGGTCTCCAGCAACACGCTGGCTGGTCTCCAGCAACACGCTGGCTGGTCTCCAGCAACACGCTGGCTGGTCTCCAGCAACACGCTGGCTGGTCTCCAGCAACACGCTGGCTGGTCTCAGCAACACGCTGGCTGGTCTCCAGCAACACGCTGGCTGGTCTCCAGCAACACGCTGGCTGGTCTCCAGCAACACGCTGGCTGGTCTCCAGCAACACGCTGGCTGGTCTCCAGCAACACGCTGGCTGGTCTCCAGCAACACGCTGGCTGGTCTCCAGCAACACGCTGGCTGGTCTCCAGCAACACGCTGGCTGGTCTCCAGCAACACGCTGGTGGTCTCCAGCAACACGCTGGCTGGTCTCCAGCAACACGCTGGCTGGTCTCCAGCAACACGCTGGCTGGTCTCCAGCAACACGCTGGCTGGTCTCCAGCAACACGCTGGCTGGTCTCCAGCAACACGCTGGCTGGTCTCCAGCAACACGCTGGCTGGTCTCCAGCAACACGCTGGCTGGTCTCCAGCAACAAAACGCTGGCTGGTCTCCAGCAACACGCTGGCTGGTCTCCAGCAACACGCTGGCTGGTCTCCAGCAACACGCTGGCTGGTCTCCAGCAACACGCTGGTGGTCTCCAGCAACACGCTGGCTGGTCTCCAGCAACACGCTGGCTGGTCTCCAGCAACACGCTGGCTGGTCTCCAGCAACACGCTGGCTGGTCTCCAGCAACACGCTGGCTGGTCTCCAGCAACACGCTGGCTGGTCTCCAGCAACACGCTGGCTGGTCTCCAGCAACACGCTGGCTGGTCTCCAGCAACACGCTGGCTGGTCTCCAGCAACACGCTGGCTGGTCTCCAGCAACACGCTGGCTGGTCTCCAGCAACACGCTGGCTGGTCTCCAGCAACACGCTGGCTGGTCTCCAGCAACACGCTGGCTGGTCTCCAGCAACACGCTGGCTGGTCTCCAGCAACACGCTGGCTGGTCTCCAGCAACACGCTGGCTGGTCTCCAGCAACACGCTGGCTGGTCTCCAGCAACACGCTGGCTGGTCTCCAGCAACACGCTGGCTGGTCTCCAGCAACACGCTGGCTGGTCTCCAGCAACACGCTGGCTGGTCTCCAGCAACACGCTGGCTGGTCTCCAGCAACACGCTGGCTGGTCTCCAGCAACCCGCTGGCTGGTCTCCAGCAACACGCTGGCTGGTCTCCAGCAACACGCTGGCTGGTCTCCAGCAACACGCTGGCTGGTCTCCAGCAACACGCTGGCTGGTCTCCAGCAACACGCTGGCTGGTCTCCAGCAACACGCTGGCTGGTCTCCAGCAACACGCTGGCTGGTCTCCCGCAACACGCTGGCTGGTCTCCAGCAACACGCTGGCTGGTCTCCAGCAACACGCTGGCTGGTCTCCAGCAACACGCTGGCTGGTCTCCAGCAACACGCTGGCTGGTCTCCAGCAACACGCTGGCTGGTCTCCAGCAACACGCTGGCTGGTCTCCAGCAACACGCTGGCTGGTCTCCAGCAACACGCTGGCTGGTCTCCAGCAACACGCTGGCTGGTCTCCAGCAACACGCTGGCTGGTCTCCAGCAACACGCTGGCTGGTCTCCAGCAACACGCTGGCTGGTCTCCAGCAACACGCTGGCTGCTCTCCAGCAACACGCTGGCTGGTCTCCAGCAACACGCTGGCTGGTCTCCAGCAACACGCTGGCTGGTCTCCAATGAAAGATTCACCTGTAACAAGCCATAACTTAAGGGGACAGTTCCATCTAGTAACACAGCTAGGCCATCCCGGCAACGTCGGTCCGCCACCAATATTTCACTGGTCATCACAGACAATTCACTGTCTCCACCGACTCGGCCCACTTGTTCCCACTGGAACAACTTTTACGTTCAGGATTGCCCTGGGTGAACTGACTCTTGTCAACCAAGGTACCCTACATCACGTCTGAAGAGTAAAAATTGCATAGTAAGAAGGAAACTACACAAATGTCAGCAAGATCACAGCCTTCCACCGGGAAAATAAAATGTGGACGGGTGCGCTCAACAGATGGCGTTGACATCGTCATGTGCAGGCTGCACATGCAATAAGCAAATTTGGGATACTTCGCTAAGATTCCTGGCAGTACATCATTACGAATGAAATACACATTTCTTGGACTCCATTGATAGTGTTATCTCTCAATTCAACGATTTTCCTCACATTCAATTATATAATGACACAGAGTATGTGAATGGTTCTGCTGACAGAGTTTACATTTAGTCAGATCTATATCATCAGATGGCGCAAACTCCCAGAGGCTAAAAGTCCGCTAACCTTATTGGATGACCCATAGATGTACGGTTCTTCCTTCACAATAGATGATGATAGATGGAGGAACAGGTGTGAGTTTCACTTTTCCTCAAGTCAACTAGATTTTACCCGAATTTACATGAGGGCCACTGACACTAGTGGCCTCCACGAGGACAGGAAGCCGGCGACTTGTCAAAAATCCCCCCCCCCTCCTATTTGCCTTAATTTTCTTCAGTTAGATTTTGTCTTGGCATTTACAGCTTCGGCGGGTAGGCGGTTCCATGGGTTTATACCCCTGTGGGTACAAAAGCATCTCCTGTTCTCAGTCCTGCATTGTGGCTTGTTGAGCTTGAAAGTGTTGCTCTTGGTTTGTGTTACATCTGACCATTTGAAGAAATTATCCAGATCAACGTCCTCCAAATTGTTCAGAATTTTAAGTTTCAGTGAGATCCGGCCTGGCATGCCTTGTTTGCAGTGTTGTTAGCCCTCTGATAGCATTTTGTTGCTGTTCCAGGAAAATTACTGCCATTCAGCTACTCAAAGGCAGTCCAAGGTGGTAACCAATTCCCTCTATACGAGCAAAAGTTTTGAGTAACTCGTCAGTTCTAACATGCATTCGGAGAACAATATGGGAAGAAATGCACAGGAAACGCACTCTGACACCATCCTTCTTTATTTCATTATATCCATGCCTAGAGTTGGAGACAAGCACGTCACAGTTATGCCTTTGGGAGCTGAGGGCAGTCAGCGATGACAAGGAGTCACTTACAATTAACGTTCAACTTTGGATTCATATATGCGTTCGAGTTCAAGAATTATGGCAACCAATTCTGTTTGATGAGTAGTAGTAGGCATCCATCAGAGTGGAGGACCTGTTAATACGCGCCCCACACTCATCGAAGAAGGAGCCATCTCCCGCTGGAACAACAACTGCACTTCCAGTTGCACCAAAGGACGGGTGCAAGGAGCCATCAGTGTAAATAAGTTAAACAATGAGAGCTCACTTTGACCACAGAATCATATGGCTTAAGGTAAATCTAAAAATAAGCCAAAGCAAATCCGAAATTGTTTTTTTTTGTCGAAGCATGAGTACCTCTTTATTCAGCTTCTTGGGTAGGAAAGGGGGACAGAAATTTTGAAAGGCGTAATCCACAATAAGGCAGGACAATGTCGATATTTTCTCTCTTGCTGAGTGTGATAGAGAGTCACTGCGACCATACACAGTCCAGGGCCACCACAACCATACACAGCAGGTCTAGGGCCACCACAACCATACACAGCAGGTCGAGAACACCACAGCCATACACAGCTGGTCAAGGGCCACCACAAACTATAAACAACAGGTCCAGGGCCACACAACCATACACAGCAGGTCTAGGGCCACCACAACCATACACAGCAGGTCTAGAGCCACCACAATCATACACAGCA
>WNGS01073468.1:0-11379 GCA_020271785.1 Procambarus virginalis
GCTTATATCATACCAAGACTTAATATGACCAACAAGACTCCTTAATTCACCCACACTAAAATCTAACCTTTTCCTCTGAAGGCAGGCATGCTTTTATCTAGTTTAAGCTGTATTTGTAATGCAAAATGATCACTTAGCATTTCATCCACAGTAAGACAATTCCCCTCTATGCCCTCAGCATTATCAAACAAGCATAATCTAATCTCCCTCCCCTCAAATGAGTAGGAGAAGGCTCGCCCAGCAGCTGAACATCTTCATGTTCCTGCAAAAACTGGTACCATCTGCAACCATTCCTATTTGCTTTACCCTTGATCCTAAAGCTGGATGTCTGGCATTAAAATCCCCTACCACAAGTGTATCTTCAGAAAAGAAGGAATCTGGCAAGTATCTTAAATCAAAGGAGTTATCAGAGATGTATAGATTAATGAAATTTACCTCTCGGTCCTTTAATTGTATCCGCAAACTAATAGTATCAATACCTCTATATCTCTGAGGGATCCAGTTATCTCGGCAGGTATGGTACTCTTGATATAACATGAGACCCCCCTAGTTCCTCCATCAGCATATAAGTGAAAACCTCTATAGCCATTTAGCCTTAGAATGTTACATCTCATCACCATAGTGACAGTATTGGGCAGCGCCACTCATCCTGTGAGTGGACACACCGCCATAGTGACAGTATTGGGCAGCGTCACTCATCCTGTGAGTGGACACACCACCATAGTGACAGTATTGGACAGCGCCACTCATCCTGTGAGTGGATACACCGCCATAGTGACAGTATTGGGCAGCGCCACTCATCCTGTGAGTGAACACACCGCCATAGTGACAGTATTGGGCAGCGCCACTCATCCTGTGAGTGGACACACCGCCATAGTGACAGTATTGGGCAGCGCCACTCATCCTGTGAGTGGACACACCACCATAGTGACAGTATTGGGCAGCGCCACTCATCCTGTGAGTGACACACCGCCATAGTGACAGTATTGGGCAGCGCCACTCATCCTGTGAGTGGACACACCGCCATAGTGACAGTATTGGGCAGCGCCACTCATCCTGTGAGTGGACACACCGCCATAGTGACAGTATTGGGCAGCGTCACTCATCCTGTGAGTGGACACACCGCCATAGTGACAGTATTGGGCAGCGCCACTCATCCTGTGAGTGGACACACCGCCATAGTGACAGTATTGGGCAGCGCCACTCATCCTGTGAGTGGACACACCGCCATAGTGACAGTATTGGGCAGCGCCACTCATCCTGTGAGTGGACACACCGCCATAGTGACAGTATTGGGCAGCGCCACTCATCCTGTGAGTGGACACACCGCCATAGTGACAGTATTGGGCAGCGCCACTCATCCTGTGAGTGGACACACCGCCATAGTGACAGTATTGGGCAGCGCCACTCATCCTGTGAGTGGACACACCGCCATAGTGACAGTATTGGGCAGCGCCACTCATCCTGTGAGTGGACACACCGCCATAGTGACAGTATTGGGCAGCGCCACTCATCCTGTGAGTGGACACACCGCCATAGTGACAGTATTGGGCAGCGCCACTCATCCTGTGAGTGGACACACCACCATAGTGACAGTATTGGGCAGCGCCACTCATCCTGTGAGTGAACACACCGCCATAGTGACAGTATTGGGCAGCGCCACTCATCCTGTGAGTGGACACACCGCCATAGTGACAGTATTGGGCAGCGCCACTCATCCTGTGAGTGGACACACCGCCATAGTGACAGTATTGGGCAGCGCCGCTCATCCTGTGAGTGGACACACCGCCATAGTGACAGTATTGGGCAGCGCCACTCATCCTGTGAGTGGACACACCGCCATAGTGACAGTATTGGGCAGCGCCACTCATCCTGTGAGTGGACACACCGCCATAGTGACAGTATTGGGCAGCGCCACTCATCCTGTGAGTGGACACACCGCCATAGTGACAGTATTGGGCAGCGCCACTCATCCTGTGAGTGAACACACCACCATAGTGACAGTATTGGGCAGCGCCACTCATCCTGTGAGTGACACACCGCCATAGTGACAGTATTGGGCAGCGCCACTCATCCTGTGAGTGGACACACCGCCATAGTGACAGTATTGGGCAGCGCCACTCATCCTGTGAGTGAACACACCGCCATAGTGACAGTATTGGGCAGCGCCACTCATCCTGTGAGTGAACACACCACCATAGTGACAGTATTGGGCAGCGCCACTCATCCTGTGAGTGGACACACCGCCATAGTGACAGTATTGGGCAGCGCCACTCATCCTGTGAGTGAACACACCGCCATAGTGACAGTATTGGGCAGCGCCACTCATCCTGTGAGTGGACACACCGCCATAGTGACAGTATTGGGCAGCGCCACTCATCCTGTGAGTGGACACACCACCATAGTGACAGTATTGGGCAGCGCCACTCATCCTGTGAGTGGACACACCACCATAGTCTTGGGCAGCGTCACTCATCCTGTGAGTGGACACACCACCATAGTGACAGTATTGGGCAGCGTCACTCATCCTGTGAGTGAACACACCACCATAGTGACAGTATTGGGCAGCGTCACTCATCCTGTGAGTGGACACACCGCCATAGTGACAGTATTGGGCAGCGTCACTCATCCTGTGAGTGGACACACCGCCATAGTGACAGTATTGGGCAGCGCCACTCATCCTGTGAGTGGACACACCGCCATAGTGACAGTATTGGGCAGCGTCACTCATCCTGTGAGTGGACACACCGCCATAGTGACAGTATTGGGCAGCGCCACTCATCCTGTGAGTGAACACACCACCATAGTGACAGTATTGGGCAGCGCCACTCATCCTGTGAGTGGACACACCGCCATAGTGACAGTATTGGGCAGCGCCGCTCATCCTGTGAGTGAACACACCGCCATAGTGACAGTATTGGGCAGCGCCCTCATCCTGTGAGTGAACACACCGCCATAGTGACAGTATTGGGCAGCGCGCTCATCCTGTGAGTGAACACACCACCATAGTGACAGTATTGGCAGCGCCGCTCATCCTGTGAGTGGACACACCGCCATAGTGACAGTATTGGGCAGCGCCACTCAACCTGTGAGTGGACACACCGCCATAGTGACAGTATTGGGCAGCGCCACTCATCCTGTGAGTGGACACACCGCCATAGTGACAGTATTGGGCAGCGCCACTCATCCTGTGAGTGGACACACCACCATAGTGACAGTATTGGGCAGCGCCGCTCATCCTGTGAGTGGTAGTGTACTGTGCACCCATTACTCATCCTGTGAGCGGTAGTGTACTGTTCACCCATTACTCATCCTGTGAGCGGTAGTGTACTGTGCACCCAATACTCATCCTGTGCGCAGTAGTGTACTGTGCACCCAATATTATTACTGTAACAATTACATGTACACTTCACACCTTATAATGATGGTAATTATTACAGTAACAATTACATGTACCCTCCCCCCCCCCCTGTTACATTGTTTCTGGGTGAGGGGACTTTATTATGTAGTTAACTAGTCTTATCAACAGGTTTTATTAATGCCTTCTCCGGGTTCGGAGTGTAATGTGTGTGTTTTATTTTGGAGTCTTGGGTCTTTTTTATTATGCCGTGTCATGGTACATATGTGGCCTTTGACATAACATGTGTTCCGTTATCCTTGAGTGGGTACTTTATTATTTGTGTATTTATTCTGTTGTCTTTATACTATTCATGTCCCAGGTTTGGGTGGTGTGAGATAGCTCTTTATTGCTAGTGTTTGAATGTATATTTATTTTATGACGACTTTATAAATATATAAATATATATATATATATATATATATATATATATATATATATATATATGTGTGTGTGTGTATGTGCATTACATTGTTAATTTATTGTTGTCATTTTTGTATATTGCTTTTCTTTCTGTTTGTGCGTTTTTTGTAATTAGTCTTTGTTTTGTATTATGTGTCCGGGCTTTTGGTCTGTATGGCTTAGGTGTGTTGTTTAGTGGCGCGTCCTGGGATATGTTTTCATTGGGTTAAATGTTACTAATGTTTTATTTTTTTTTTGAGATATATACACGAGTTGTTACATTCTTGTACAGCCACTAGTACGCGTAGCGTTTCGGGCAGGTCCCTGGAATACGATCCCCGCCGCGAAGAATCGTTTTTTCATCCAAGTACACATTTTACTGTTGCGTTAAACAGAGGCTACAGTTAAGGAATTGCGCCCAGTAAATCCTCCCCGGCCAGTATACGAACCCGTGACATAGCGCTCGCGGAACGCCAGGCGAATGTCTTACCACTACACCACGGAGACTGTTCAGGTTTTATGGGTTTTGTACATGTTTAAGTGGATGGATATATGCCTTCCCCTTGTGTTGTGTTCATTTATGTTCCCCATCGTACGCCTGTATTCGTCAGTACTGTAATTTCCTTCTGTGCTGAGGGACGGGTTGTTTAATCACCTGTTTTGTGTTGGTTGTTTCAACTTTTATTATGAGTCATGTGTGTGCTATCTAACTGACTGTGTACCGGTGATTTGGTAACTTTTTATATTTATTTATGTGTTTTATAAATAAAGGAGAGAAAAAATAGGCCTTCTGCAGTTGCCTTTGTTCTTATGTTCTTATGTTCTTACTTGTAGACTTAGAGATTTTCCTCAAAATCTCAGCTGGGTGAGAAGGGTCAGGTCAAGACCTCACTGTGAGGTCTTGACCTGACCCTATGGTGGATAGTATTGATGGGCGGGAGGTGGGGGGGGGATAATTACCCACCACACTGCTCACACTCTGGCTCAACACTCACCACACTGCTCACACTCTGGCTCAACACTCACCACACTGCTCACACTCTGACTCAACACTCACCACACTGCTCACACTCTGGCTCAACACTCACCACACTGCTCACACTCTGACTCAACACTCACCACACTGCTCACACTCTGGCTCAACACACCACACTGCTCACACTCTGGCTCAACACTCACCACACTGCTCACACTCTGGCTCAACACCCACCACACTGCTCACACTCTGGCTCAACACCCACCACACTGCTCACACTCTGGCTCAACACCCACCACACTGCTCACACTCTGGCTCAACACTCACCACACTGCTCACACTCTGGCTCAACACCCACCACACTGCTCACACTCTGGCTCAACACACTCACACTGCTCACACTCTGGCTCAACACTCACCACACTGCTCACACTCTGGCTCAACACTCACCACACTGCTCACACTCTGGCTCAACACCCACCACACTGCTCACACTCTGGCTCAACACCCACCACACTGCTCACACTCTGGCTCAACACCCACCACACTGCTCACACTCTGGCTCAACACCACCACACTGCTCACACTCTGGCTCAACACCCACCACACTGCTCACACTCTGGCTCAACACACACCACACTGCTCACACTCTGGCTCAACACCCACCACACTGCTCACACTCTGGCTCAACACTCACCACACTGCTCACACTCTGACTCAACACTCACCACACTGCTCACACTCTGGCTCAACACTCACCACACTGCTCACACTCTGGCTCAACACCCACCACACTGCTCACACTCTGACTCAACACTCACCACACTGCTCACACTCTGGCTCAACACCCACCACACTGCTCACACTCTGGCTCAACACCACCACACTGCTCACACTCTGGCTCAACACCCACCACACTGCTCACACTCTGGCTCAACACCCACCACACTGCTCACACTCTGGCTCAACACCCACCACACTGCTCACACTCTGGCTCAACACCCACCACACTGCTCACACTCTGGCTCAACACCACCACACTGCTCACACTCTGGCTCAACACACCACACTGCTCACACTCTGGCTCAACACTCACCACACTGCTCACACTCTGGCTCAACACTCACCACACTGCTCACACTCTGGCTCAACACCCACCACACTGCTCACACTCTGGCTCAACACCCACCACACTGCTCACACTCTGGCTCAACACTCACCACACTGCTCACACTCTGGCTCAACACCCACCACACTGCTCACACTCTGGCTCAACACACTCCACACTGCTCACACTCTGGCTCAACACCCACCACACTGCTCACACTCTGGCTCAACACCCACCACACTGCTCACACTCTGGCTCAACACCCACCACACTGCTCACACTCTGGCTCAACACCCACCACACTGCTCACACTCTGGCTCAACACCACCACACTGCTCACACTCTGGCTCAACACTCACCACACTGCTCACACTCTGGCTCAACACACACCACACTGCTCACACTCTGGCTCAACACTCACCACACTGCTCACACTCTGGCTCAACACTCACCACACTGCTCACACTCTGGCTCAACACACCACACTGCTCACACTCTGGCTCAACACTCACCACACTGCTCACACTCTGGCTCAACACACTCTACACTGCTCACACTCTGGCTCAACACTCACCACACTGCTCACACTCTGGCTCAACACTCACCACACTGCTCACACTCTGGCTCAACACCCACCACACTGCTCACACTCTGGCTCAACACCCACCACACTGCTCACACTCTGGCTCAACACCCACCACACTGCTCACACTCTGGCTCAACACTCACCACACTGCTCACACTCTGGCTCAACACTCCCACACTGCTCACACTCTGGCTCAACACTCACCACACTGCTCACACTCTGGCTCAACACTCACCACACTGCTCACACTCTGGCTCAACACCCACCACACTGCTCACACTCTGGCTCAACACTCACCACACTGCTCACACTCTGGCTCAACACTCACCACACTGCTCACACTCTGGCTCAACACCCACCACACTGCTCACACTCTGGCTCAACACCCACCACACTGCTCACACTCTGGCTCAACACTCACCACACTGCTCACACTCTGACTCAACACCCACCACACTGCTCACACTCTGACTCAACACTCACCACACTGCTCACACTCTGGCTCAACACTCACCACACTGCTCACACTCTGGCTCAACACCCACCACACTGCTCACACTCTGGCTCAACACTCACCACACTGCTCACACTCTGACTCAACACCCACCACACTGCTCACACTCTGGCTCAACACCCACCACACTGCTCACACTCTGGCTCAACACTCACCACACTGCTCACACTCTGACTCAACACCCACCACACTGCTCACACTCTGGCTCAACACCCACCACACTGCTCACACTCTGGCTCAACACTCACCACACTGCTCACACTCTGGCTCAACACTCACCACACTGCTCACACTCTGGCTCAACACTCACCACACTGCTCACACTCTGGCTCAACACTCACCACACTGCTCACACTCTGACTCAACACCCACCACACTGCTCACACTCTGGCTCAACACTCACCACACTGCTCACACTCTGGCTCAACACTCACCACACTGCTCACACTCTGACTCAACACTCACCACACTGCTCACACTCTGGCTCAACACTCACCACACTGCTCACACTCTGGCTCAACACCCACCACACTGCTCACACTCTGGCTCAACACTCCACCACACTGCTCACACTCTCTGAACACTCACCACACTGCTCACACTCTGGCTCAACACCCACCACACTGCTCACACTCTGGCTCAACACTCACCACACTGCTCACACTCTGGCTCAACACTCACATCACACACCCTGCTCAAACCACCACTGACTCAACACTCACCACACTGCTCACACTCTGGCTCAACACTCACCACACTGCTCACACTCTGGCTCAACACCCACCACACTGCTCACACTCTGGCTCAACACTCACCACACTGCTCACACTCTGGCTCAACACGCACCACACTGCTCACACTCTGGCTCAACACTCACCACCACACTGCTCACACTCTGGCTCAACACTCACCACACTGCTCACACTCTGGCTCAACACTCACCACACTGCTCACACTCTGGCTCAACACTCACCACACTGCTCACACTCTGGCTCAACACTCACCACACTGCTCACACTCTGGCTCAACACACTCTACACTGCTCACACTCTGGCTCAACACTCACCACACTGCTCACACTCTGGCTCAACACTCACCACACTGCTCACACTCTGGCTCAACACCCACCACACTGCTCACACTCTGGCTCAACACTCACCACACTGCTCACACTCTGGCTCAACACTCACCACACTGCTCACACTCTGGCTCAACACTCACCACACTGCTCACACTCTGGCTCAACACACTCTACACTGCTCACACTCTGGCTCAACACTCACCACACTGCTCACACTCTGGCTCAACACCCACCACACTGCTCACACTCTGACTCAACACTCACCACACTGCTCACACTCTGGCTCAACACTCACCACACTGCTCACACTCTGGCTCAACACCCACCACACTGCTCACACTCTGACTCAACACTCACCACACTGCTCACACTCTGGCTCAACACACTCTACACTGCTCACACTCTGGCTCAACACTCACCACACTGCTCACACTCTGGCTCAACACTCACCACACTGCTCACACTCTGGCTCAACACTCACCACACTGCTCACACTCTGGCTCAACACACTCTACACTGCTCACACTCTGGCTCAACACACTCTACACTGCTCACACTCTGGCTCAACACTCACCACACTGCTCACACTCTGGCTCAACACTCACCACACTGCTCACACTCTGGCTCAACACTCACCACACTGCTCACACTCTGGCTCAACACCCACACACTGCTCACACTCTGGCTCAACACTCACCACACTGCTCACACTCTGGCTCAACACCTACCACACTGCTCACACTCTGGCTCAACACTCACCACACTGCTCACACTCTGGCTCAACACCCACCACACTGCTCACACTCTGACTCAACACTCACCACACTGCTCACACTCTGGCTCAACACCATCCCAGAGTGCCAGGGTTCTCCCAGAGTGCCAGGGTGCTCTCAGAGCACCAGGGTGCTCTCAGAGTGCCAGGGTGCTCTCAGAGTGCCAGGGTGCTCTCAGAGTGACAGGGTTCTCCCAGAGTGCCAGGGTGCTCTCAGAGTGCCAGGGTGCTCTCAGAGTGCCAGGGTTCTCCCAGAGTGCCAGGGTGCTCTCAGAGTGCCAGGGTGCTCTCAGAGTGCCAGGGTGCTCTCAGAGTGCCAGGGTTCTCCCAGAGTGCCAGGGTGCTCTCAGAGTGCCAGGGTGCTTCAGAGTGCCAGGGTGCTCTCAGTGTGCCAGGGTGCTCCCAGGGTGCCAGGGTGCTCTCAGAGTGCCAGGGTGCTCCCAGAGTGTCAGGGTGCTCCCAGAGTGTCAGGGTGCTCCAGAGTGTCAGGGTGCTCACTGAGTGCCAGGGTGCTCCCAGAGTACCAGGGTGCTCTCAGAGTGCCAGGGTGCTCTCAGAGTGTCAGGGTGCTCACTGAGTGCCAGGGTGCTCCCAGAGTGCCAGGGTGCTCTCAGAGTGCCAGGGTGCTCCCAGAGTGTCAGGGTGCTCCCAGAGTGTCAGGGTGCTCACTGAGTGCCAGGGTGCTCCCAGAGTACCAGGGTGCTCTCAGAGTGCCAGGGTGCTCTCAGAGTGCCAGGGTGCTCCCAGAGTACCAGGGTGCTCCCAGAGTACCAGGGTGCTCCCAGAGTGCCAGGGTGCTCCCAGAGTGCCAGGGTGCTCCCAGAGTACCAGGGTACTCCCTGAGTGCCAGGGTGCTCCCAGAGTACCAGGGTGCTCCCTGAGTGCCAGGGTGCTCCCAGAGTACCAGGGTGCTCCTGAGTACCAGGGTGCTCCCAGAGTACCAGGGTGCTCACTGAGTGCCAGGGTGCTCCAGAGTGTCAGGGTGCTCTCAGAGTACCAGGGTGCTCACTGAGTGCCAGGGTGCTCTCAGAGTGCCAGGGTGCTCTCAGAGTGCCAGGGTGCTCTCAGAGTGCCAGGGTGCTCTCAGAGTGCCAGGGTGCTCTCAGAGTGCCAGGGTGCTCCTTGAGTGCCAGGGTGCTGCCAGAGTGCCAGGGTGCTCTCAGAGTGCCAGGGTGCTCTCAGAGTGCCAGGGTGCTCCCTGAGTGCCAGGGTGCTCCCTGAGTGCCAGGGTGCTCCCTGAGTGCCAAGGTGCTCCCTGAGTGCCAGGGTGCTCCCAGAGTACCAGGGTGCTCCCAGAGTACCAGGGTGCTTCCAGAGTACCAGGGTGCTCCCAGAGTACCAGGTGCTCACTGAGTGCTTCCTGCTCCCAGAGTGCCAGGATACCATAGAGTGCCAGTGTGATCCTAGAGTGTGACGGTGGCTTCCAGAGTTCAGGGTGCTTCCTGCTCCCAGAGTGTCAGGGTGCTCCCTGCTACCAGAGTGCAAGGTGGGGTTTCCTAGTCCAAGAGTGCAAGGTGGGGTTTCCTATTCCCAGAGTGCAAGGTGGGTTTCCTGTTATCAGAGTGGAAGGTGGGACTTACTGCTCCCAGAGTGCAAGGAGGGGCTCACTGCTCACAGAGTGCAAGGTGGGGTTCCCTGCTCCCGGAGTGTCAGGCGGGGCTCACTGCTCCCAGAGTGCCAGGTGGGCTCAGTGCTCCCAGAGTGCCAGGTGGGGCTCAGTGCTCCCAGAGTGCAAGGTGGGACTCACTGTTCACAGAGTGCAAGGTGGGACTCCCAGAGTGCAAGGTGGGGCTCCTTCTCCCAGAGTGCAGGGTGGGGCTCACTTCTCCCAGAGTGCAAGGTTTGGCTCACTGATTCCAGAGTGCAAGGTGGGGCTCACTGATCCCAGAGTGAAAGGAGGGGCTCACTGCTCCCAGAGTGCAAGGTGGGGCTCACTGATCCCAGAGTGCAAGGTGGAACTCCCAGTGTGCAAGGTGGAACTCACTGTTCCCAGAGTGCAAGTGGTGCTTACTGCTCCCAGAGTGCAGGGTGCTCCCAGAGTGCCAGGGTGCTCCCAGAGTGCCAGGCGCTCCCAGAGTGCCAGGGTGCTCCCAGAGTGGCAGGGTGCTCCCAGAGTGCCAGGGTGCTCCCAGAGTGCCAGGGCGCTCCAGAGTGCCAGGTGCTCCCAGAGTGCCAGGGTGCTCCCAGAGTGCCAGGGTGCTCCCAGAGTGCCAGGGTGCTCCCAGAGTGCCAGGGTGCTCCCAGAGTGCAGGGTGCTCCCAATCCAGGGTGCTCCTGCTCCGAGAGTGCAAGGTGGGGCTCACTGCTCCGAGAGTGCAAGTGGGGCTCACTGCTCCCAGAGTGCAGTGGGGCTCACTGCTCCAGAGTGCAAGGTGGGGCTCACTGCTCCCAGAGTGCAAGGTGGGGCTCACTGCTCCCAGAGTGCAACGTGGGGCTCACTTCTCCCAGAGTGCAAGGTGGGCTCACTTCTCCAGAGTGCAAGGTGGGGCTCACTTCTCCCAGAGTGCAAGGTGGGGCTCACTTCTCCCAGAGTGCAAGGTGGG
>WNGS01073471.1:0-17935 GCA_020271785.1 Procambarus virginalis
CCCCGGGGCACACTACACCCCCAGCGGAACACCACACCTCCAGGAGAACACCACACACCCGGGGGCGCACCACACCCCCGAGGGCATACCACACCCCCAAGGACACACCCACCCACGAGGGCACACCACACCCCCGAGGGCCCACCAACCTATAGGGGGCACACCACACCCTCGGTGGCACACCACACCCCTGGGGGAACACCACACCCCCGGGGGAACACCACACCCCCGGGGCACACACACCCCCAGGGGCACACCACATCCCTCAGGGGCACACCACATTTCCCAGGGGCACACCACACCCCGGAGAAACACCTCACCCCCGGGGCACAGCTTACCCCCGGGGGCACACCACACCCCCAGGTCACACCACACCCCGAGGGCACACCACACCCCGGGGGCACAGCCCCCCATGAGCACACCACACCCCTAGGGGCACAAAACACCCCCAGGGGCACACCACACCCTCAGGGGCACACCACACGCACGGTGGCACACCACACCCTCCAGGGGCACACCACACCCCCGAGGGCACACCACACCCCCGAGGGCACACCACACCCCGAGGGCACACCACACCCCCGAGGGCACACCACACCCCTAGGGGCACACCACACCCGAGGGCACACCACCCTCCAGGGGCACACCACAACCCGAGGGCACACCACACCCCAGGAGGCACACCACACCCTCCAGGGGCACACCACACCCCCAAGGGCACACCACACCCCCGGGGGCACACCACACCCCCAGGGGCACAACCACACCCAGGGGCACCACACCCCCAGGGGCACACCACACCCCCGGAGGCACACAACACCCCCTAGGGCACACAACACCTCCGAGGGAACACCACACCCTCCAGGGCACACCACACGCTCCAGGGGCACACCACACCCCGGGGGGGACACACCACACCCCCGGGGGCACACCACACCCCCGGGGACACACCACACCCCCGGGGGTACACCATACCTCTGCGGGCACACCATACCCCCGGGGGCACACCACACCCCCGGAGGCACACCACACCCCCAGGGGCACACCACACCTCCGGGGGCACACCACATCCCCCTGGGGCACACTATACCCTCGGGGGCATACCACACCCCCGGGAGCACACAAACACCCCCAGGGGCACACAACACCTCAGAGGGCACTCCACACTCCGGGGGCACACCACACCCCCGGGGGCACACCACACCCCGGGGGCACACAAAACCTCCGAGGGCATACCACACCCCCGAAGGCACACCATACCCCCTGATGCACACCACACCCTCGGGGGCACACCACACCCCGGAGGCACACCACACCCCCAGGGGCACACCATACCCCGGGGCACAACGCACCTCCGTGGGCACACCACACCCCCGAGGGCACACCATACCCCCGGGGCACACCACACCCTCGGGGGCACACCATACCCCCGGGGGCACACCACACCCCCTGGGCACACCATACCCCTGGGGGCACACCATACCCCCGGGGGCACACCGCACCCCCGGGGGCACACCACACCCCCCAGGGGTACACCACACCCACCAGGAGCACACCACAACCCCCAGGGGTGCACCACACCCTCCAGGGGCACACCACGCCGTCCACGGGCACACCACACCACATTCCCGGGGGCACATCACATCCCCCAGGGGTACAACACACACACCACACCCCCGAGGGCACACCACACCCCCGGGGCACACCACACCCCCGAGGGCACACCACACCCTCCAGGGGCACACCACACACTCCAGGAGCACACCACTCCTCCAGTGGTACACCTTACCCCCGAGGATACACCACACCTCCCAGGGGCACACCACGCCCTCCACGGGCACACCACACTCCCGGGAGCACACCACACCCCCGGTGTCACACCACACCCCGGGGGCACACCACACCCCCGGGGGCACACCACATCCCCATCGTCACACCACACCCCGGTGTCACTCCACACCCCTGGGGTCACACCACACCCCCGAGGGCACACAACACCCCTGGGGTTACACCACACCCCATGGGGGAACACCACACCCCAGGGGGCACACCACACCCCCCAGGGGCACACCACACCCCTGGGGGATCACCACACCCCCCAGGGGCACACCACACCCCCGGGGGCACTCCACACCCCGGGGAGCACACCGCACCCCGGTGGCACACAACACCCCCGGGGGCACACTACACCCCCGGGGGACACCACTCCCTGGGGGCACAACAATCCCCCAGAGGCACACACCCACCCTTGGGGGCACACCACACCCCTGAGGGCACACCACACCCCCAGGGGCACATCACACCCCCGGGTGCACACCGTCCCCCAGAGGTATAGTGCTAGTTCTTGAAACACTCTACACGCCCCTTAATATAGACTAGGGCAGCTAGTTCTTGACATACTCTATACTTTTCTTCATTTAGTTGAAGGGCATATAGTTCTTGACACACTCTGAACTCGGTTCATATATTCAAGGGCAGCATTATTTGACACGCTCTATACTATCCTTTATATAGTATAGGTCAGGTGGTTCTTGGCACACTCTGTACTCCCCCATCATAAAGTCAACCGCACCTAGTTTTGACACACACTGTACTAATTACCATCATACAGTCAAGGTCTGCTAGTTCTTGACTGCAGCGAGGATTAAAACTCAGACAAATTCCGGTCATAAATTTAACTCTTTCAAATTTTGGTCTTAAAACTGGTCTCTGACAAATTCCAATCTTAATATTTATTACGTTAAATTTTGGTCTTAAATTGGTCTCTCACAAATGTCGGTCTTAAACTAAACTCTGAAGAAATTTCAGTCTTAAAGTAATCTGAAAAGTTACTGCTAAAAGGACTATTTTCCTTAACAAAACATCTAAAATTTCCTTAACACCTTTATTCTTATTCCTGTCGTGAAATTCAAATATACATCCGTTGACTTATTCCTGTCGTGATATTTTAGTATTATATCCATCAACTTTAAATGAAAGTCTAGATGGGTCGCCTGAGGAAGGACTTTCTTAGCTAACACACCAAGTGTAGTAAGCAGCTCATTCCTCACCCTGGGACCATATCAGAACCATTGACAAGCAAACGCCGAGACCTCAAAAGTTGAAATCCCCTCCACTTAGGCCGTTGACCTTCGTCATTCACCGGAGTGAATCTAACGAGTAGATCCTGGGTTCTCACAACAGAATTTCTTGTTGTGTAGTGCTATGAATTCAGCTCTAAAATCATGAAGCAGTCTCAATTTAACAAGCGAGTGGCACAACCTAAGCAGTGCAATAAAATGTGTAGGGTGTAACGAAAAGACAGTGTTCAACATAACAATACAATTTATTCAATAAAGTACTAACTACTACAACAACGAAAGGAATATCAATGACGTTACTCGAAATGCTTCTTGTGACACTTTCACTGACAGCTAAACACCAGCCACGAAGGCTGCATAATGAACTAACTTCAACATACTGAATGAACACAGAGGAATCAATCAAGCAAGCAAGGCATCCTAATCTATAATCACTATGCAACATCAGCAAGGTAGGTTATCAGACACGTCTCCAACAACCTCCTATCAGTACTCTACGCTTCTTGCCGCCCTCCCCTGCAATGGCGGTTGCAATGCAATCAAATTAGTAGCCTATCAATGACATGACGGCGTGGTGACCACCGGCCAGGTCGGACGTTCCTGAGGTCTCTCTGCTCCTGGCTAGTGTTTACGTTGGGTGATTGCTGGTTTGCCCTGCTGGTGGTGATTTGCCACTGACAGGGTGACGTTTGCTTTAGCCATGGGGACTTCTCGCCCTCCTTTGAAGAGCACATTGTCGGCTGATCTGGCATTTACAGCGCCGGTGGACCATTCGTTGGTTGGTGTCGCCATGGTGGACGAGCTACTTGTGCAGCTGTCGGACCTGGTGGTCATCCAGCTGCTTCAGGGCAACCGTGCTGTGGTCAAGTTCCGCCTCCAGGCTGCCTTTCAGGCGTTTCTCGAGCGGTGTGAGGGGCGTGTTTACCCTCTCCCTGATACTACTGGTTCTGTTAAGGTAGTGATTCTTAGTGTCACCTTGACGTCTGTGGCAGTGCATGGTGCTCCCTTCGAATTTCAGGACGACTTCTTGACCTCCTGTTTTGAACGATTTGGGACAGTGTTAAGTGTTCGTTGGAACAAGGTCGTTGCCGGGCACTGTGTTGGTATGCTTGACGGCTCCCACACCCTGACGACGTCGCTGAAGTGTAGTGTACCGTCGTCGAGGTCCGTGTTAGGTAACACACTCCGCTGCCAGTATCGGGGTCAACCGCGCACCTGTTATCGGTGTGGTCACGAGGGTCATCTGGCTGCAGCGTGCGAAGTGGGAGCAACTGGTAGGGTACATGTTTTTCGTGCAGAGGATTTTCCACCCCTGTTGCGTTTGGACGGTTCTGAGGACGGAGTGGGTGCTTTGCCTGAGGCGCCTGATTGCTTGTCTGCTGCTCCGCCTGTTGAGGCGAGTTCTATGGCCTGTGCGACACGTCAGGTGACTGCTGTGGCCCCTGGGTTGTTGAGCTGGTGTGTGTGGGTGTCGGGCCGTCGCCTGCGCTGCGTGTAGTGAAGGGTGTCCCGGTGGAGGTTCATGTCCCGCCCCCGCCTGTGGATGTGATACCGGCTCCCGGGGACGCGGTGCCTGCCATGCCTGTGTGTGTTGGCGACTGTAGTTCTGCTCGTTCCGTCCCTTTGCAGAAGCGTGCACGTCAGTGCTCTGAGGCTGTTTCCGTGCATGATGTGTACAGTGTGGGTGATGTGGCCTCTGTGGACTCTTCGGACGGTGCTGGTGTGACCTGTGTGGATGTGAAGATGGTGGCTGTGCCTGCAGTGGGACCTGCTGGGTGTGGTGTGGTGCAGCCTGTCTCGAAACGTTCTCGGCGGGCTCGGAGTGTCTCCCCTTCGTGGTGTGCCTTGAGAGGAGGTGGAGGAGTATGGTCATCTGGCCCCCCCCACCATGGATGGTGGGGCTGTGAGGGGCTCCGAAGTTACTACCTGTGCCCCCCCCCCCTCCTGCATCACCTGCTGTTGGATCCCGCAGTGGGGGTTGTCCCTGATGATTGGGACCTCGTCGTGATGTTGCAGAAAGATGTGCGCTGGGAGGCCTCGGCTCCTGTGCCCGGTGGTGGGGTCGATGCCGCGCCTGCATCCCCTGCGGTTCCCCCTCCTTCGTTGCCCCGGTCTGGGAGGAGCCTCCTCCCGCCTGCTGGGGTCGTGCCCTGTGGGGTTCCGGTGTTGGGCCCTTATCGGGATGCCCGGGTGCTTTCGTTGCCGTGGTGCTCGTCCACTATCTGGATGTCGCGAGTGAAGGAGTTTGTTTATAGGGTGCCGGATAAGATGTATCAGCCGAGGGCACTGCCTGATAGCCGGCTGCCCGATGACTTGTGGGTGATTTGGGAAGCGTACTGCTTACGCTTTTCGATATACAAGTTCCCGGAGAAATATTAGTTACCATCTTGCACGCACAGCTCCGCCGAGCGTGGTTCAGCTGCCGCCATGCACTCGACACCCAGCCTTACGGTGCGGGGAGTCTCCCCCTAACGTCCACCTCTGTGTCCGTCGCCACTCCTCTCTCTACGGCCTGCCACATCCAACCCTTTTGACTTTCTTCTCCTCCTTAATGTCTACGCGCTTCCCTACATTTGTCCTGGTGCAGTCATCGGGAGGGTAAACCCTTCATGCAAACTGCACCTATTCTCAAAAAGAAGATGAATGACATGACAATGACTAATGGGGTTACCGGCACTCCAGCAACCCTCCACAATTAAGTCACATGTTACACATTTTTAACACATCGTCCGTCGGACGAATCAACAATCAATAACAAATTGATTACGTTAATAACAAAGTAACTTTTATGTTAACTTAATCTTGTCTTCTCACCGACAATCAAACTTACAACTGTCACTAGTAACTCGGAAATTATACAAACACTCTACCCGTCGAACATTCAGTGAGTAATCCCCATTAATCCCTGTACTTCCAGACAGCTGATTAATCTCTGTACTAGTTACGTTAACTGAAAGTCCCACCTGAGTTGCCGTGGGGTGCAGACGTGTCGTCTGGCCGCTCCGGTAGTTTGGGGAGGTTGCAGTTTTCGCCTGCAGGGGGTGTGGGTGTCTGTACCCTCACTGCTGACTGGTGGCTGCTTGGACAGTGTTGATGGCACACGCTTGCGATGGGAGTCCCTCTCCCTCCTGTGACGAGAGTAAACTCCGTGGGACTAGAGTTTACAGGCCGCGTTGGCTACCCTTTAGTTGAGCTTGTCATGTGTGACATGCTCTGTCCCGGTCGACGACGTCTACAGGGTTGAGCTGGTAACTGCTCACCAGGTTATTATCAAGTTGGTGGGGGTGGAGGTGTATTGTGCTTTCCTCTGCCGTTACGAGGGGCGTTCCTTGTTGCTGTGGATGGTGCCGGCTCTGTGACCATTACAGACCGTTGTGGTGCCCTGATCTACGTGAGTGTGCACGGGGCGCCCTTGGAGTTTCCCAAAGTTCTACTCCGGCGTTCCTTCCAGCAGTTTGGCGCAGTCGTCAGTGTGCGGGTGCACACGCTGTCCTCAGGGAGGTATAAGGGTATGAGGACGAACATTCGTACCCTTGGGATGCGCCTGAGGTCTGACATCCCTTCTTCGGTCCGGCTTCAGGGGTACTACGTCCAGATATTCTATGCCCGGCAGCCCCGTACCTGCTTTTGGTGTGGCCTGTTGGGGCATCAGGCTGCCGGGTGCTCGGAGGCTGCTGTCGCTCCTGTGAACCTGTTCCGGGAGGATGATTTCCCGCCGCTCGCTGTTGGGGTGGATTCCGTGGGCGAGGATGTTGACGTCCCTTTGGCTGCTGCAGCTCCCCCTACGTCGCCCGGCAGTCCTCTTGATGGTGCGGCTCCTCCTCCCCCTGCATCGCCCGGCAGTTCTCCTGATTGTGCGTCTCCTCCTCCGGGTGTTCCGATGCCGTCGGCTGATCTTCCTGCCCATGTCACTGTCACAGCTGCTCCCAGGGGTCTTCCAGATGGTCTCTGCGTGTCGTTGACGTCTTCGTCTTCCTCATCTCCTGCTGCTGCGTCTGGCCCTGTGCCTTCGCCGGGTGCTGGGAGGGCTGCGGAGTGTCCTGTTGTGTGCGGCCTGGTTCCCCCTCCGGTTGAGGTTGCTGCCGTCATGCGACGGGCTTTGGTTCACATGGCTTGTGATGCTCGTGGTTCTGGGTCCGCCTCCGGCTCTGAGGATGTGCGCCCGGTGCCCAAGCGGTCCCAGCGTTCTTCTACTGCGTGGGCTGATGTGGAGGATTTCGACGCCGATGGGTCTTCGGGCGATGATGTGGTGGATCCGGGTGCTTCACGCTCTGTGTCGATGGTGGTCGCTGACGTCCATGTGCCTGCTGATGACGACGATTGTGATTATGATTCACCTCCTGTTTCTTCTGCAGACGGTTCTCCGCAGTGGGAGGTGGTAGCTCCTCCGGACGTAGGTGGTGTGGGTGCTGGTGCAGGCCACGACCTCGAATTGTTGCTGAAGAAGGATGTTCGGTGTGGGGAGCCCCTGCAGGTGTCACATCCGGTGGTTGATGCGGAGCCCTGTGGGGCCGCCAAGGAGGTTACGAGTGCGCTGCCCGTTGCCCGGGCCTGTAGGGGGACGCCCGTCCCATTCGTCTTGGCCTCCGGCGTGATGTATGATGGGACGAACAACCCTTTGTCATTTTACTTTATTGACCGCGTGCAGCCTGTTCCGTGGTGCCCCTCTACTGTTTGGGTTCCACAGGCTCAGGTTTTTGTTGAGGGTGTGCCGGACTCGATGCCTGATCCTCGTCAGGTCCATTCTCAACCTGTTCCGGACGACATCCTGTTGCTTTGGGAGGCGTATTGCGTTCGTTTCCCGGCGGCAGAGTGGCCGGACAAGTATGCGCACTCCTGATAGTTTGTGTGATTGCTGTGTGTCTAGTGTGTGCATAGGACTTGTGGTATGTTCTGCTATGTGTTGTATTTATTGTGTGCCCTTCCGGCCGGTGAAATGTTTAGTTTCTCAATATCCCTGTTTATTGTGGTCCTTACGTTTGTTAACATAATTAGCGTGTGGCTATACCATTTCATGATTATCTGTTTCTTTGATTCTGTTGTATTATGTGCCCCTCTGGCTATGCTGTTTGCCCTATTGTGTTCTGTGCTTGTGCCTCTCCTTATATTTCTTGCACTGCATGTGGTTGGTTGTGCATGTTTTTGTTTATTGTTTGTGTTGTTATTGTGCCATGTGTGGCTTATGTTTATGTTTCTTGGCTTGTTGTATGTTTTATGACTTTATTATTTTATGATTTTTTTAATTCTTTTTATTTGTTCTCCTTATGCTTTCTCTGTGTGTTATGATGTTTGTCTTGTTTTATGTGTTATTGTCGCATACGCTTGTTTATGCATTATTGTTTGCCCTTCAGGCTGTTGGCGAGTGTTTTTTTGTTCGGTTTTGCGATTTGTTTTGCCTTCCGTTTGTTATGGCGTGCTTTACCTGTTGTCCGTGTGTTATTTATGTTTTGTTTGGTATGTATTGTGTTTGTACTGTTATGTTCCCTGTTTTGCCTTTGTTGTCTGTTTTGTTTTATTTAGGCTTTGTTTTGTGATGTTACTGTGATTGATTGCTTGTTTGCCAATGTATTATGCTTTGTGCATTCTTGTATGTTATATTTTGTTATGCATTTATCGTGTTTGTGGTATATTGTGAAGTGCTGTCGGCCCTTCTGGCCAGTGGTCTAGTATTCTCTTTGTTCTGTTATGTATTCTGTGTTGTTTTTATTGTATTTAAATTGCATGCTTTACATGTAAAAAAAAAAAATGTTACGTTACCTACGTTAGGTAGGTTAGGTAGTCGAAAAACAATTAATTCATGAAAACTTGGCCTATTAGGCAAATCGGGCCTTGCATAGTAGACTGAGAAGTGCGTTCTGGCTACTAGGTACGACATATATATATATATATATATATATATATATATATATATATATATATATATATATATATATATATATATATATATATATATATATATATATATATATATATATATTATATATATAGAAAACAAACTTTCAACAAAACACAGAACACGAAACAATAGGTATAAGCTAAAGGAAAGAATAGATCTGTAACTGCAGACGGCCTATTGGCCCATATTTCTTGATGCTTCTATATTGGAGCGGAGTCTTGAAGTGGGTAGAATATAGTTGTGCATTAATTGGCTGTTGATTGCTGGTGTTGACTTCTTGATGTGTAGTGCCTCGCAGATGTCAAGCCGCCTGCTGTCACTGTATCTATCAATGATTTCTGTGTTGTTTGCTAAGATTTCTCTGGTGATGGTTTGGTTGTGGGAAGAGATTATATGTTCCTTAATAGAGCCTTGTTGCTTATGCATCGTTAAACGCCTGGAAAGAGATGTTGTTGTCTTGCATATATACTGAGTTTTTTGAGGCTTACAGTCCCCAAGAGGGCATTTGAAGGCATAGACGACGTTGGTCTCTTTTAAAGCGTTCTGCTCCGTGTCTGGAGAGTTTCTCATGAGTAGGCTGGCCGTTTTCTTGGTTTTATAGTAAATCGTCAGTTGTATCTTCTGATTTTTGTCTGTAGGGATAACATTTCTATTATCAATATCTTTCAGGACCCTTCCCTCCGTTTTATGAGCTGTGGAAAAGAAGTTCCTGTAAAATAGTCTAATAGGGGGTATAGGTGTTGTATTAGTTGTCTCTTCAGAGGTTGCATGGCGTTTCACTTTCCTTCTTATGATGTCTTCAACGAAACCATTGGAGAAGCCGTTGTTGACTAGGACCTGCCTTACCCTACAGAGTTCTTCGTCGACTTGCTTCCATTCTGAGATGTGGCTGAGAGCACGGTCGACATAAGCGATAACAACACTCCTCTTGTACCTGTCTGGGCAGTCACTGTTGGCATTTAGGCACATTCCTATGTTTGTTTCCTTAGTGTAGACTGCAGTGTGGAAACCTCCGCTCCTTTCCATGACTGTTACATCTAAAAAAGGCAGCTTCCCATCCTTCTCCATCTCGTAAGTGAAACGCAACACAGAATTCTGATCAAATGCCTCCTTCAGCTCTTGCAGATGTCTGACATCAGGTACCTGTGTAAAAATGTCGTCAACATACCTGCAGTATATAGCCGTACTGTAAAGAAAGAAAGAAAACGGCCATTTACTGCAGGTATGTTGACGACATTTTTACACAGTTACCTGATGTCAGACATCTGCAGGAGCTGAAGGAGGCATTTGAGCAGAATTCTGTGTTGCGTTTCACTTACGAGATGGAGAAGGATGGGAAGCTGCCCTTTCTAGATGTAACAGTCATGGAAAGGAGCGGAGGTTTCCACACTGCAGTCTACACTAAGGAAACAAACATAGGAATCTGCCTAAATGCCAACAGTGACTGCCCAGACAGGTACAAGAGGAGTGTTGTTAACGCTTATGTCGACCGTGCTCTCAGCCACAGCTCAGAATGGAAGCAAGTCGACGAAGAACGCTGTAGGGAACGAATATAAGCATTGAGAACACTGTGTTCTCAATGTTCTCAATGCTCAGTGTTCTCAATGCTTATATTCGTCGAGCGCTTACCCACTGCTCTGAATGGAGCAACGTGAGTAGAGAGTTTGAAAGAGTAACTCAGGTATTGGTGAACAACGGATATAGCAACGCGGAAATAAACGCTGCTATAAGAAGACACTTGGACCGCTGGTATAATCCAGAACCTAGAGCAGAAACCACAATACCTCCAATAAAATTATACTACAAATCAACCATGCACAGTGAACACATAAAAGAGGAAAGAATAATGAAAGAAATAATCCGTAAAGGAGTAAAAAGCACTACTCCTAACCAAAACATAAACCTGATAATATTCTATAAAACCAAGAAGACTTCCGAACTCCTTATCAAAAACAGCCCGAAGCCGACAGAGAACCCTCTACAGCAGTCAAGCGTTGTATATATGTACACTTGCCCCCACGAAGGATGTAACCTTCAATCTAAGTACATAGGTATGACATCGACCAAGCTGACGAGGCGTTTGACATGCCATCTTCAATCCGGTGCCCCTAGGAACCACATGAGACAAGCCCATGACATCACCCTAACAAGAGAAATGTTGAACAAAAATACATGCATAATAGACAAAACACAAGATGCAAGAAGATTACAAATTCTTGAAGCAATCCACATAAGAATAGAACAACCTACCATGAACACCCAAATCACGGAACTATTTACCCTACCCACAATGAGAGTAAGGACAAGACCAGAACATAACGATGCCAACACAGAAGACAATGTTCTACATAACAGGCCAATTACACTGGATTAATCTTTGTATGTAGATGCCAGCTGCCTCGTATGGGCCAACAGGCCTTCTGCGGTTACCTATATTCCTATGTTCATATGTGTGACCCCACCTATATCCCCTTTGTATCCCCTTTTGTTTTCACATTTATTATCTTATCACCTGACCCAGTGCGGGTATAAAATCAAATCACATTGTAAAATTCATTCCCTTGAGAATGAACCATGGAGGTTCGAAACGTTGTGCATATTGTATAAATAAGTGTAATACATTCTATAGTAATTTACCTCTTTTCTTCACCCGGAAATTACGAAAATGAGTTTTGGAGAACTCCTATTTCAGCTAAGCCCTGATGCTAAGAAAATAGTTAGAGGGATAGAAGCCCTAAATCAGAAGTTAGTAAATACAGAATATGCGGTCATATTTAATGAGACATGTTTAAAAGAAAACCTGCTGCCAATATACACCAATATATATATATATATATATATATATATATATATATATATATATATATATATATATATATATATATATATATATATATATATATATATATATATATATATATATATATATATATATATATATATATATATATATATATATATATATATATATATATATATATATATATATATATATATATATATATATATATATATATATATATATATATATATATATATATATATATATATATATATATATATATATATATATATATATATCTTTCTTTCTTTCTTTACTTGCTACGAGAACGTGAGAACCAGGCACGCTGCTGAACCACGAGCTCCTGGAAAGAACAACTGGTCAGTGAAACTCGGTGTTTGTGTTGAAACGTCTATCACTTTTTGTATTCAGCACTCTAAAACAAACTTTTAACGGGTTATATATAATTTTCTCATCTTGTACTGCTATATAGTTAGGTCTTCAGTTCAGTTACGAACTTGACGGAGAATACAAAATCATAACCAAACAAATACAGCAAGTGAGAAAGGAAATATTAGCTCTATGTCAAGAAGTACATTTAGAGAGGTGACCATTAAAGATAAGTAAACACCGCTCTTCTCTTCACAGAATGTTTTCTTGATGCCTAGGAATGAGTCAGACCCGCCTGTGATCACCTGGCCGATGACTACAGGTTGGCAAGTGACGTAATGAAAACCCCAGCTGCTCACCGTGCCGCGTCACTGCGAGCTAAAGGTGCTCTCATTATGAGACTACCTCTCAACGCTTGCAGCTGAATAACTGTGGCTCCTGCCAGAGGGTTACCACTGCCACACCACTGGAACTGTCTCTACTCACTTGTGCTAATGTACAGCTCAATTCTGACCTGCCATTGTAACTTGTTATGACCTCCATACAGCTTTGTGGAATGAGTCTACCTCATTTGAAGGTTATCTGGAGATGATTTCGGGGCTTTTAGTGTCCCCGCGGCCCGGTCCTCAACCAGGCCCCCACCCCCAGGAGGCCTGGTCGAGCCTGTGCCAGCTGACTAACACTCAGGTACCTATTTACTGCTAGGTAACAGGTGAAGGAAACTCTGCCCATTGTTTCTCGCCGGCGCCTGGGATAGAACCCTGGACCACAGGATCACAAGTCCAGCATGCTGTCCGCTCGGCCGACCGGCTCCCCCACGGCTCGACCTTAGTGAGAGTTATTCTACTGACTGGACCTGATTGAGAGGTCAGAGGAAAGATGTATATATTAAATAATTAAATAGACGTCAGTGAGAAATTACAAGTTACAAGGAGAGGATGGACACTGGTAATAAGTGACATGAAATGAGATGTCGATACTTTGGGGAACGTGAAGTGACACTAGCAGGAGGTCGTAATCTCACTTGAGGTGCAACTGTCGTCAGAGGTGGATGTATTGTGCTGATCTGCAAGAAGGAAGAATGTAGTTCCCAGTGTTAGTGGTAGAGTGAAGGCTACTTGGTCGCAAGTATGAGGAAGCTGTTGGGGACTTAGTACTCTCTGTGATTTTGATAATTAGAGGCGGCCAGGAAGTGAGTGTTTGGCCATGCCTTTGTGGAACTCTAATTGTGTTGCTTTGTCAAGAGGAAGCAAGCAAGCAGGCGTTTCTCTGGTGGAGCCTGCCAGGCGACGTTGTAAACTCAACGTCTTGCCGTCAAATCCATCTAAAGCGAGATGGACTTGGCGCCTAGACGAGCAAACGCCTCTTAACTTGCTATCATTCTCGATTCTTGCGCAATATATTCATCGCTACGGACAGGTACTCTGGGACCTCACAATTAACACCACATCCTCAACAGCATTGAAGAGGATGAAGACCTCACAAAACACTGGAAACACCTCATAGAACAAGCAGAACAACACAGAAAACTAACACCTCAGGAATTTTCGAAACAAATATATTGCTTACAAGGATCAACTCATACTCCATTTAAATACCTTCTACAGAACATCAACAAAATCACAGAACCTCATGGAGTATTTAACATTTTTAAGCATCATTGGGAATGCATCTTTCATCCACATCCTCATGAACCAACTGCCCTACCCAACATTGAAGTAGTTGAAGATATGGGTACACCAAAACAGACACGAAACCTCACCCGACGACCTCATTCACCTTGACAACCTCAACTCACACACTGAATTACAGACTCCCCTGACTCCAGCTGATGTCAAGATTGCTCTCATAGGCATTCGTCATAGAGCCCCTGGTGCGTCTGGTATTGGCCATACTCTACTTCGACAACGCCATGTCTCTATCATTGTTGCTATCACTAACTTATTCAATGCCTCTTTTGCCTCTGGATATTTTCCTCTCCCATTCAAATCTGCCACTGTTACCTCACATTGACCCTAAAACCTACAGACCCATCAGCCTTCTAAAAACACTTGGCAAAGTCTCTGAAAAGCTGGTCAGCATGAGACTCTGAACTCACCTAGAAAGCAATGACTTTCTCACTAACAAACAGTTTGGATTCCGGATTCACCAGTCCACACACTACGCCTTAAACATCATGACCTGATATTTAGCAGGATATGTTTATAGAGAGGGTTGTCAGCTGGTAAGTGCTTCTCTGAAGTCTTCAACAGAGTGCAAGGTTTACCTAATGTCATATCATAGCCAATACTTTGCCTGGTTGATACCTGGTTCATGGGGTTCTGGGAGTTCTTCTACTCCCCAAGCCCGGCCCGAGGCCAGGCTTGACTTGTGAGAGTTTGGTCCACTAGGCTGTTGCATGGAGCGGCCCGCAGGCCCACATACCCACCACAGCCCGGTTGGTCCGTCACTCCTTGGAGGAATAAATCTAGTTTCCTCTTGAAGATGTCCACGGTTGTTCCGGCAATATTTCTTATGCTTGCTGGGAGGACGTTGAACAACCGCGGACCTCTGATGTTTATACAGTGTTCTCTGATTGTGCCTATCGCACCTCTGCTCTTCACTGGTTCTATTCTGCATTTTCTTCCATATCGTTCACTCCAGTACGTCGTTATTTTACTGTGCAGATTTGGTACTTGGCCCTCCAGTATCTTCCAGGTGTATATTATTTGATATCTCTCTCGTCTTCTTTCTAGTGAGTACATTTGGAGAGCTTTGAGACGATCCCAATAATTTAGGTGCTTTACCTCGTCTATGCGTGCCGTATATGTTCTCTGTATTCCCTCTATTTCAGCAATCTCTCCTGCTCTGAAGGGGGAAGTGAGTACTGAGCAGTATTCAAGACGGGACAACACAAGTGACTTGAAGAGTACAACCATTGTGATGGGATCCCTGGATTTGAAAGTTCTCGTAATCCATCCTATCATTTTTCTGGCTGTCGCAATATTTGCTTGGTTATGCTCCATAAACGTTAGGTCGTCAGACATTATTATTCCCAAATCCTTTACATGCTGTTTTCCTACTATGGGTACATTTGATTGTGTTTTGTACTCTGTATTATGTTTAAGGTCCTCATTTTTACCGTACCTGAGTACCTGGAATTTATCACTGTTAAACATCATGTTATTTTCTGATGCCCAGTCGAAAACTTTATTAATATCAGCTTGAAGTTTTTCAATGTCTTCATCCGAGGTAATTTTCATACTGATTTTTGTGTCATCTGCAAAGGATGATACGAAGCTGTGACTTGTATTTTTGTCTATATCTGATATGAGAATAAGGAAAAGCAGCGGTGCAAGGACTGTACCCTGAGGTACAGAGCTTTTAACTGCACTTGGACTAGATTTTATATGGTTGACAGTTACTCGCTGAGTCCTGTTTGACAGAAAACTGAGTATCCAGCGTCCTACTTTACCGGTTATTCCCATTGACTTCATTTTGTGTGCTATCACGCCATGGTCACATTTATCGAAAGCCTTTGCGAAGCCCGTGTATATCACATCAGCATTCTGTTTTTCTTCTAATGCCTCAGTGACTTTGTCGTAGTACTCAAGTAGCTGAGAGAGGCACGATCTTCCCGCTCGAAATCCATGTTGGCCTGGGTTGTGAAGGTCATTGGTCTCCATGAAATTGGTGACCTGACTCCTAATCACTCTCTCAAATACTTTTATGATGTGCGATGTTAGTGCAACTGGTCTATAATTCTTTGCCAATGCTTTGCTCGCTCCCTTGTGTAGAGGGGCTATGTCTGCTATTTTAAGTGCATCTGGTATCTCCCCCGTGTCCAAGCTCTTCCTCCACACTATACTGAGTGCCTGTGCTACCGGCACTTTGCATTTCTATATAAATATTGAATTCCATGAGTCAGGACCTGGGGCCGAGGGCATGGGCATGTTTTCAATTTCTCTTTCAAAATTTAGTGCGCTCGTGTTGATATCAGTTATATTTACAGGGGTTTGAATATCCCGCATAAGGAAATTATCTGGATCTTCCACTTTCATGTTGTTTATTGGAGTGCTAAACATGTCCTCATACTGCTTATTTAGGATTTCACTAATTTCTTTGTCATCCTCCGTGTATGAACCTTCACTTGTACGAATAGGTCCAATACTGGCAGTGGTTTTTGCTTTTGATTTCGCATATGAGAAGAAATATTTTGGATTTTTCTTTATTTCCTGAATTGCTTTCTGTTCTAACTGCCTTTCTTCAGTTTCATATGAGTGTTTCAATTTCCGCTCGATTTCTTCAATCTCCCTATTTAAATTATTCCTTCTTTGATGGGAAATTCGTGTCTGCATAAGCAGTTCTGTTATTTTTTTCCTGCGTTTGTACTGTCGTCTGCGTTCTCTTTCTACGTTAGATCTCTTTCTGGCTTTCCTCAAGGGAACATGTTTCAGACAGACTTGATGCGCTTCCGCAGTCAGTTTTTCTATTCCTTCTGTAGGACTTGTATTACTTAAAACAGTTTCCCATGGAATGTTTGTAAGTTCCCTGTTTATTATCTCCCAGTCTATCCTTTTATTATTAAAATTGAATTTACTGAATAGCCCCTCTCGCTTTATCAACGTTTTAGGTCTATTCTGAGTATTGATGGTCGTTTGCACTTCAATGAGCTTGTGATCTGAATATGTGGTATCTGATATCGTAATGTCTCTGATAATGTCTTCATTGTTCGTAAAGACCAAATCTAAAATATTTTCATTTCTCGTTGGCTCCGATATCTGCTGACTGAGTGAAAATTTGTCACAGAATCTAAGTAGTTCTCTAATCTGTGGTTGGTTAGGTCCCGATAGATTTCCTGATATAATATTATTGTTTGCTATTCTCCACCTGAGACTAGGCAAGTTGAAGTCACCTAGGAAGATAATATCAGGTATCGGGTTCTCCAAATTATCAAGGCTACTCTCTATTTTGTTTATCTGTTCTGTGAATTCCTCAGCCGTTGCATCTGGCGGTTTGTATATTAGAATAATCACTAAATTTATTTTCTCTATTTTTAATCCCAGTACCTCTACCACCTCATTTGTAACGTTTAGGAGCTCCGAGCATACAAGGTCTTCCCTAATATACAGACCCACCCCTCCATGTGACCTACTTTTCCTATCACACCTGTATAGGTTATATCCTGGAATCCATATCTCACTGTCCAACAATTCCCCTGCATGGGTTTTGTGAAAGCTCCAAAATGCAAGCTCCAAAGCTTGCATTTTATTCAATAACAGCATAGTAATTTTGGTTGGGACAAGAGGCAGGAACGTAGCTCATGACATCACTTGGGCACCAGAGGCCACCCTTAGACCTCCACACCCCCTCTGTGTCTACCACCCCTCCTCTTTATCTCATGCGAACAGGGATGAGAGACACACACACACACAAGAATGAGTACACTCACATATCCAAACATGAAGAGAACACTCACCACACGCAATCTCTTTTAAACTAAATACGCACACTCTTACCAACATAGGCATGTGTGTACTCGCAACCTGCTCTCGCACAAGACAGCACATATATGGCTTATTGCTTATAATCACGATTTTGCATAAATAAGTACATATGTGACATATGCCATATTTTTTTCAAGGCACTAACTTTTTCTCTCAGTTTTATTAAGCAATAGAGATTTTATACAAAATTTGACAATATCCTGAGTTACTTTACAATTTATTTAAATATTTTAGTTTTGTTTTATTATTTTTATAAAACTGTAGTATCAATATAGGTATAGGTTCAGTACTAATTGTGATA
>WNGS01073477.1:0-11660 GCA_020271785.1 Procambarus virginalis
GCCCAATACGTCACTATGGCGGTGTGTCCACTCACAGGATGAGTGACGCTGCCCAATACTGTCACTATGGCGGTGTGTCCACTCACAGGATGAGTGGCGCTGCCCAATACTGTCACTATGGCGGTGTGTCCACTCACAGGATGAGTGGCGCTGCCCAATACTGTCACTATGGCGGTGTGTCCACTCACAGGATGAGTGACGCTGCCAATACTGTCACTATGGCGGTGTGTCCACTCACAGGATGAGTGGCGCTGCCCAATACTGTCACTATGGCGGTGTGTCACTCACACGATGAGTGACGCTGCCCAATACTGTCACTATGGCGGTGTGTCCACTCACAGGATGAGTAACGCTGCCCAATACTGTCACTATGGCGGTGTGTTCACTCACACGATGAGTGACGCTGCCCAATACTGTCAATATGGCGGTGTGTCCACTCACAGGATGAGTGGCGCTGACCAATACTGTCACTATGGCGGTGTGTCCACTCACAGGATGAGTGACGCTGCCCAATACTGTCACTATGGCGGTGTGTCCACTCACAGGATGAGTGACGCTGCCCAATACTGTCACTATGGCGGTGTGTCCACTCACAGGATGAGTGACGCTGCCAATACTGTCACTATGGCGGTGTGTCCACTCAGAGGATGAGTGACGCTGCCCAATACTGTCACTATGGCGGTGTGGCCTCAGAGGATGAGTGACGCTGCCCAATACTGTCACTATGGCGGTGTGTGCACTCACAGGATGAGTGACGCTGCCCAGTACTGTCACTATGGCGGTGTGTCCACTCACAGGATGAGTGACGCTGCCCAATACTGTCACTATGGCGGTGTGTGCACTCACAGGATGAGTGGCGCTGCCCAATACTGTCACTATGGCGGTGTGTCCACTCACAGGATGAGTGGCGCTGCCCAATACTGTCACTATGGCGGTGTGTCCACTCACAGGATGAGTGACGCTGCCCAATACTGTCACTATGGCGGTGTGTCCACTCACAGGATGAGTGACGCTGCCCAATACTGTCACTATGGCGGTGTGTCCACTCACAGGATGAGTGGCGCTGCCCAATACTGTCACTATGGCGGTGTGTCCACTCACAGGATGAGTGGCGCTGCCCAATACTGTCACTATGGCGGTGTGTCCACTCACAGGATGAGTGACGCTGCCCAGTACTGTCACTATGGCGGTGTGTCCACTCACAGGATGAGTGACGCTGCCCAGTACTGTCACTATGGCGGTGTGTCCACTCACAGGATGAGTGACGCTGCCCAGTACTGTCACTATGGCGGTGTGTCCACTCAGAGGATGAGTGACGCTGCCCAGTACTGTCACTATGGCGGTGTGTCCACTCAGAGGATGAGTGACGCTGCCTAATACTGTCACTATGGCGGTGTGTCCACTCACAGGATGAGTGACGCTGCCCAATACTGTCACTATGGCGGTGTGTCCACTCACAGGATGAGTGACGCTGCCCAATATACTCGCCCCTTCAATGCAAATAAAAAAAAATCATTGCATTAGTTAACTCTATGGATGCAAGAAAACACAGGAACAGAGTGAGAGGGGAGGTGTGTTGTGGCGAGGAGGGGGGGGTCCCTCCACCACCTGTGTAAACCTTGTGGCGAGGAGGGGGGGGGTCCCTCCACCACCTGTGTAAACCTTGTGGCGAGGGGGGGGGGGTCCCTCCACCACCTGTGTAAACCTTGTTGTTGTTGTTGTTGTTGTTTCAGAATTAGCTACTCAGAACGAAGTGTCCATGTAGCACGGGCTATGGTGAGTCCGTAAAAAGTGTAAACATTGGCCTGCGCTGTATAACGTCACTGGCCTATATGACGTCACGGGACGCCACGTGACCCAGGGAAGACCTGTGACTGGTGGAGGCACCCTGGGCCTAGCCTCTGATTGGTTCTTCTGAAGAGGACAGACTACGAGACCTACACTTGTAGGTGTCTGATCTCGTTTCAGGGAAACCAGTCTGATCGAGTAGGTAATAGTGAGTAAGGGCTTGTCTGAGTGATTCCCTGGGTTTAATTATATTGTAATTATCAATTACAATGTAATGAAACGCTTGCCTTTCCATTGGAGACGTTCGGAGCCGTGGAGATGGGGGGACCTGCTGCTTGGGTAACAGCTTCTCCCCATATCAACCTACCCTAGAGAGGCCACTCCAGACCGACAACCAGAGCCCAACTCCATAGTCTCCTCCCTGGAAACACAAACCGAAACTGTCTTTATTTTCCGCTTGTTACAGCTTGTAATAAGTTGTTACACCTTGGCTTAACGTGTTTATGACGTATTAGAACGTTGTTACAACTTGTTATATTGGTTATTATAACTGGTTAGGTGGTGTTAAAACTTGTTTGAACGTTGTACCAACGTCGTAGTTTCGGTGTGTGTTTGGCGGGCTGAGACTGATGGATGCCTACTACTAACTATCAATTGACCTGTGATTACTTTTACATTGTGATCCGTGTTGTGTTGTTACTTTGTGCTGTGTGTTATTACTGTGAGTACTGTGAAGTGAGGCGTCACTTGTTACCGTGTTCAGGTTTATGTGATAAGCAGGTTTATGTAATCTTAAATTATATTAATTGGGTAACTACTGGTTCCCGCAATTAATAGTCAGTGAACTAGTAGTCAATTAATAGTCACTGAACGTAATTGATTGTTTGATAGCTCTCCTTGAGACAGCTTAAGATACGTAATTAGTAAAGTGTTAACTAATTAAGGCCTAGAAGCTGTCTGAGCGATAGTGTTAGTAGCGTAATTCATATTGATTGATTAACTGTCCACGTGACAGCAATTAAAGTAATTACTCATTGGTTGTTTAATTGTCTTTGTGGCAGAGTAATTAGTGTGAAGAATTATTGTTTTTATTGATTAATCTGTCTGAAGGGACAGGTTGTAGTTAACGTAAATTGCCTTTGATTGATAACAGTCTTGTGACAGTAATTAAGGTGATTAATTACGTAATTAATTAAAGCAATTAAGTAATTGTTGTATTTAATTTTATTGGTTGTAATAAACTGTTCTTGTCAGTGTGAGAGAACTTTAACATAATTGTTGCTTTGTTTTGATTGTCGTCCATAGAGGTGTGTGTTAAAGTAATTTAGTAATTGTTTACCATAAAGTAATTAAGTAATTGTTTACCGTAGACTGTCTCAGCGACAAGTCTTAATGTGTTATATTGTTCTGATTGTTGAACTTGATCTGCGGCAATTTCTTTGCATTGCATCTTGAGTGCCAGTGAGCAGCCGGTGTCCGGTTTGTTCCCTTGATCAGAGGGCTGAGGCGTGTTCTCACTACACCAGCTGAGAGTGGTAGGGACAGTGTTCTACCACACTACACCAGCTGAGAGTGGTAGGGACAGTGTTCTACCACACTACACCAGCTGAGAGAGGAAAGGACAGGTGTCCTACCACACTACACCAGCTGAGAGTGGTAGGGACAGTGTCCTACCACACTACACCAGCTGAGAGTGGTAGGGACAGTGTCCTACCACACTACACCAGCTGAGAGAGGCAAGGACAGTGTCCTACCACACTACACCAGCTGAGAATGGTAAGGACAGGTGTCCTACCACATTACACCAGCTGAGAGAGGTAAGGACAGGTGTCCTACCACACTGCACCAGCTGAGAGAGGTAAGGACAGGTGTCCTACCACACTGCACCAGCTGAGAGTGGTAAGGACAGGTGTCCTACCACACTACACCAGCTGAGAGTGGTAAGGACAGGTGCCCTACCACACTACACCAGCTGAGAGTGGTAAGGACAGGTGTCCTACCACACTACACCAGCTGAGAGTGGTAAGGACAGGTGTCCTACCACACTGCACCAGCTGAGAGTGGTAAGGACAGGTGTCCTACCACACTACACCAGCTGAGAGTGGTAAGGACAGGTGTCCTACCACACTGCATCAGCTGAGAGTGGTAAGGACAGGTGTCCTCCCACACTGCACCAGCTGAGAGAGGTAAGGACAGGTGTCCTACCACACTACACCAGCTGAGAGAGGTAGGGACAGGTGTCCTACCACACTACACCAGCTGAGAGTGGTAAGGACAGGTGTTCTTCCACACTACACCAGCTGAGAGTGGTAAGGACAGGTGTCCTACCACACTACACCAGCTGAGAGAGGCAAGGACAGGTGTACTACCACACTAAACCAGCTGAGAGAGGTAAGGACAGGTGTCCTACCACACTACACCAGCTGAGAGTGGTAAGGACAGGTGTCCTACCACATTACACCAGCTGAGAGAGGTAAGGACAGGTGTCCTACCGCACTACACCAGCTGAGAGAGGCAAGGACAGGTGTCCTACCACATTACACCAGCTGAGAGAGGCAAGGACAGGTGTCCTACCACACTACACCAGCTGAGAGAGGTAAGGACAGGTGTCCTACCACACTACACCAGCTGAGAGAGGTAAGGGCAGGTGTCCTACCACACTACACCAGCTGAGAGAGGCAAGGACAGGTTGCCTACCACACTACACCAGCTGAGAGAGGTAAGAACAGGTGTCCTACCACACTACACCACCTGAGAGAGGCAAGGACAGGTGTCCTACCACACTACACCAGCTGAGATAGGCAAGAACAGGTGTCCTACCACACTACACCAGCTGAGAGAGGTAAGGACAGGTGTCCTACCACACTACACCAACTGAGAGAGGCAAGGACAGGTGTCCTACCACACTACTCCAGCTGAGAGAGGTAAGGACAGGTGTCCTACCACACTACACCAGCTGAGAGAGGCAATGACAGGTGTCCTGCCACACTACACCAGCTGAGAGAGGTAAGGACAGGTGTGCTACCACACTACACCAGCTGAGAGAGGCAAGGACAGGTGTCCTACCATACTATACCAGCTGAGAGAGGTAAGGACAGGTGTCCTACCACACTACACCAGCTGAGAGAGGCAAGGACAGGTGTCCTACCACACTACACCAGCTGAGAGAGGCAAGGACAGGTGTCCTACCACTCTACACCAGCTGAGAGAGGCAAGGACAGGTGTCCTACCACACTACACTAGCTGAGAGAGGCAAGGACAGGTGTCCTACCACACTACACCAGCTGAGAGAGGCAAGGACAGGTGTCCTACCACACTACACCAGCTGAGAGAGGCAAGGACAGGTGTACTACCACACTAAACCAGCTGAGAGAGGTAAGGACAGGTGTCCTACCACACTACACCAGCTGAGAGTGGTAAGGACAGGTGTCCTACCACATTACACCAGCTGAGAGAGGTAAGGACAGGTGTCCTACCAAACTACACCAGCTGAGAGTGGTAAGGACAGGTGTCCTACCACACTACACCAGCTGAGAGAGGTAAGGACAGGTGTCCTACCGCACTACACCAGCTGAGAGAGGCAAGGACAGGTGTCCTACCACATTACACCAGCTGAGAGAGGCAAGGACAGGTGTCCTACCACACTACATCAGCTGAGAGAGGCAAGGACAGGTGTCCTACCACACTACACCAGCTGAGAGTGGTAAGGACAGGTGTCCTACCACACTACACCAGCTGAGAGAGGTAAGGACAGGTGTCCTACCACACTACACCAGCTGAGAGAGGTAAGGACAGGTGTCCTACCACACTACACCAGCTGAGATTCGTAAGGACAGGTGTCCTACCACACTACACCAGCTGAGAGAGGCAAGGACAGGTGTCCTACCACACTACTCCAGCTGAGAGAGGCAAGGACAGGTGTCCTACCACACTACACCAGCTGAGAGAGGCAAGGACAGGTGTCCTACCACACTACACCAGCTGAGAGAGGCAAGGACAGGTGTCCTACCACACTACACCAGCTGAGAGAGGTAAGAACAGGTGTCCTACCACACTACACCAGCTGAGAGAGGTAAGGACAGGTGACCTACCACACTACACCAGCTGAGAGAGGCAAGGACAGGTGTCCTACCACACTACACCAGCTGAGAGAGGCAAGGACAGGTGTCCTACCACACTACTCCAGCTGAGAGAGGCAAGGACAGGTGTCCTACCACACTACTCCAGCTGAGAGAGGCAAGGACAGGTGTCCTACCACACTACTCCAGCTGAGAGAGGCAAGGACAGGTGTCCTACCACACTACACCAGCTGAGAGAGGCAAGGACAGGTGTCCTACCACACTACTCCAGCTGAGAGAGGCAAGGACAGGTGTCCTACCACACTACTCCAGCTGAGAGAAGCAAGGACAGGTGTCTTACCACACTACTCCAGCTGAGAGAGGCAAGGACAGGTGTCCTACCACACTACACCAGCTGAGAGAGGTAAGGACAGGTGTCCTACCACACTACACCAGCTGAGAGATGCAAGGATAGGTGTCCTACCACACTACACCAGCTGAGAGAGGTAAGGACAGGTGTCCTACCACACTACACCAGCTGAGAGAGGCAAGGACAGGTGTCCTACCACACTACACCAGCTGAGAGAGGTAAGGACAGGTGTCCTACCCCACTACACCAGCTGAGAGAGGCAAGGACAGGTGTCCTACCACACTACACCAGCTGAGAGTGGTAAGAACAGGTTTCCTACCACACTACACCAGCTGAGAGAGGCAAGGACAGGTGTCCTACCACACTACACCAGCTGAGAGAGGTAAGGACTGGTGTCCTACCACACTTCACCAGCTGAGAGTGGTAAGGACAGGTGTCCTACCACACTACACCAGCTGCGAGTGGTAAGAACAGGTGTCCTACCACACTACACCAGCTGAGAGAGGCAAGGACAGGTGTCCTACCACACTACACCAGCTGAGAGAGGCAAGGACAGGTGTCCTACCACACTACACCAGCTGAGAGAGGCAAGGACAGGTGCCCTACCACACTACACCAGCTGAGAGAGGCAAAGACAGGTGTCCTACCACACTACACCAGCTGAGAGAGGCAAGGACAGGTGTCCTACCACACTACACCAGCTGAGAGAGGCAAGGACAGGTGTCCTACCACACTACACCAGCTGAGAGAGGTAAGGACAGTGTCCTACCACACTACACCAGCTGAGAGAGGCAAGGACAGGTGTCCTACCACACTACACCAGCTGAGAGAGGTAAGGACAGGTGTCCTACCACACTACACCAGCTGAGAGAGGCAAGGACAGGTGTCCTACCACACTACACCAGCTGAGAGAGGCAAGGACAGGTGTCCTACCACACTACACCAGCTGAGAGAGGCAAGGACAGGTGTCCTACCACACTACACCAGCTGAGAGAGGCAAGGACAGGTGTCCTACCACACTACACCAGCTGAGAGAGGTAAGGACAGGTGTCCTACCACACTACACCAGCTGAGAGAGGTAAGGACAGGTGTACTACCACACTACACCAGCTGAGAGAGGCAAGGACAGGTGTCCTACCACACTACACCAGCTGAGAGAGGCAAGGACAGGTGTCCTACCACACTACACCAGCTGAGAGAGGTAAGGACAGGTGTCCTACCACACTACACCAGCTGAGAGAGGCAAGGACAGGTGTCCTACCACACTACACCAGCTGAGAGAGGCAAGGACAGGTGTCCTACCACACTACACCAGCTGAGAGAGGCAAGGACAGGTGTCCTACCACACTGGCTGATTGACTAGCTGTCATTGTGTCACTCTGGACAATTACTGTAACATTAAATTGTTATGACTTGTATTAGAAATTAAGTGTTGTTAATAACTATTGTTGTTGCCAAGAAAAGCGTCATTATATCTTACCTTTCAAGTGTACTGTATTTTACCCTCGTCCGCCACAAACTACTGCTGATAATCTGGCATTTAATGAGGGGCCAACTCTTGGATTCGAACCTAATCAAAAGCTCAATCACCAATATAAATTTAATGTGAGAACGCATAGTTAGCCTCATGAGTGCACAGGCAAATGAGGAGCTAACGACCTAGTGGATAGCAGTACCAGGTAATTAGACTTGATATTTGTTCTTGTTTTGAATTTCAATCTCACATCTGGCACTTAGCACGTTGGCTTCTGTGTGTGCCCAACCACTTGAGGGGGACGGAAGAGCCACCGTTTCGCTTCATACAGGTCGGCGTTCAATCCCCGACCGTCCAAGTGGTTGGGCACCATTTCTTCCCCCCGTCCCATCCCAAATCCTTATCTTGATCCCTTCCCAGTGCTATATAGTCGTAATGGCTTGGCGCTTTCCCCTGATAGTTATCTTACCTTGTGTGCAGTTCATCTGACCGAGATAAAAATCTCCGATACTGGTAATGATGATAATAGTAATTATGTGATTCCTTTATTGTTGGGATCACTGCCTCTCACACAGGTGCCATGGGTGTAACCTTTGCTGTTGGGATCATTGCCTCTCACACAGGTCCCATGGGAGTAACCTTTGGTGTTGGGATCATTGCCTCTCACACAGGTGCCATGGGTGTAACCTTTGGTGCTGGGATCATTGCCTCTCACACAGGTCCCATGGGTGTAACCTTTGGTGTTGGGACCATTGCCTCTCACACAGGTCCCATGGGTGTAACCTTTGGTGTTGGGATCTGTGCCTCTCACACAGGTCCCATGGGAGTAACCTTTGGTGCAGGGATCACTGCCTCTCACACAGGTGCCATGGGAGTAACCTTTGGTGTTGGGATCACTGCCTCTCACACAGGTCCCATGGGAGTAACCTTTGGTGCAGGGATCACTGCCTCTCACACAGGTGCCATGGGAGTAACCTTTGGTGCAGGGATCACTGCCTCTCACACAGGTGCCATGGGAGTAACCTTTGGTGCAGGGATCACTGCCTCTCACACAGGTCCCATGGGTGTAACCTTTGGTGTTGGGATCACTGCCTCTCACACAGGTCCCATGGGTGTAACCTTTGGTGTTGGGATAACTGCCTCTCACACAGGTCCCATGGGTGTAACCTTTGGTGTTGAGATCACTGCCTCTCACACAGGTCCCATGGGTGTAACCTTTGGTGTTGAGATCACTGCCTCTCACACAGGTCCCATGGGTGTAACCTTTGGTGTTGGGATCACTGCCTCTCACACAGGTCCCATGGGAGTAACCTTTGGTGCAGGGATCATTGCCTCTCACACAGGTCCCATGGGTGTAACCTTTGGTGTTGGGATCATTGCCTCTCACACAGGTCCCATGGGTGTAACCTTTGGTGTTGGGATCATTGCCCCTCACACAGGTCCCATGGGAGTAACCTTTGGTGTTGGGATCATTGCCTCTCACACAGGTCCCATGGGTGTAACCTTTGGTGTTTGGTTACAGGAAGAATATTTTTTTTTCAAAACTGATGAAATATTTAAGTCTTTTAAATTATCAAGAACCTATGTCGTTGAAGGTCGAGCTTCAGCTCTTGGGCCACACCTGATCGTTGCCCTGTCGTCTATTGCAAGGGCTTTTAGCATCATATTGTCCCTAGTCTTTTAACTAAATATATATTACCAAATCCCTCCCTATTGCGACCATTTCTCAGTCCTCTCTTTCATCTTAAACACTTCAGTTCAGTTCTATCTGCCAATGTCCTTAAGTATCTCTCATGTCGCAATCATGTCAACACTTCACATTTTTTCCTCTAACAGTTTTGTTTTGTTTGAGTCTTCGTAGATAAATCTGTTTGTGTTGAAGTGAAACTTTATATCCTTTAGTGGGTCCATTGGGTACCCCAGTTGGGTATCCATTGGGTACCCCAGTTGGGTATACATCGGGTACCCCAGTTGGGTATCCATTGGGTACCCCAGTGGGTATTCATGGGTACCCCAGTTGGGTATCTATTGGGTACCCCAGTTGGGTATCCATTGGGTACCCCAGTTGGGTATCCATTGGGTACCCCAGTTGGGTATCCATTAGGTACCCCAGTTGGGTATCCATTGGGTACCCCAGTTGGGTATCCATTGGGTCCTCAATGGATACTAAACTACCCACTGAGTAGTATACCACTGTATCGCCTACCCGCCGAAGCCCTCAATGTCTACACTTTTATTGTTTCAAAGCAGAATTTCAGCTGTAAAATATGTTCAGGAACAACAGGGTGCCTTTGACAAGCCGAAGGCTTCCTGGATGATAATTGAAACCAGGAAATCATATATCACCGAATGGTCTCAGGATGATGACGTAATCATTCATCATTGTATGAGTTTGTGGATGATCATGTTTCCTTGCGTTGATTTCGGGGTTCAACGTCCCCACGGCCCGGTCTCTGATTATACATGGTTTCTGTATCATTCAGTAAATTGGTCTCTTTTTCTAGTGATAATTTGACAATTATTCTGCGAGAACAACGGTTTCTGTTGTTCTCTGTTGGCAGGACTGACGTTGCCTGTGGTGACTGTAACGGTCTGTTGGTTGCTTCCGTTTGCTATTCAACGGTGTAGAATCTGTTTGCTGCTCTCTGTTTTACCGTGGGACTGTTGTGGGATGCTTATTGTTCCTTTCTGTCACTGTTTATCAGTGTAATCAGGAATCGAACCCTGACACACGTTCTTGACCACCAGGCCACGACCTGGTCTTGACCACCAGGCCACGACCTGGTCTTGACCACCAGGCCACGACCTGGTCTTGACCACCAGGCCACGACACACGGTCTTGACCACCAGGCCACGACCTGGTCTTGACCACCAGGCCACGATCTGGTCTTGACCACCAGGCCACGATCTGGTCTTGACCACCAGGCCACGACCTGGTCTTGACCACCAGGCCACGACATGGTCTTGACCACCAGGCCACGACACGGTCTTGACCACCAGGCCACGACATGGTCTTGACCACCAGGCCACGACCTGGTCTTGACCACCAGGCCACGACATGTTTTTGACCACCAGGCCACGACCTGGTCTTGACCACCAGGCCACGACATGTTCTTGACCACCAGGCCACGACACGGTCTTGACCACCAGGCCACGACCTGGTCTTGACCACCAGGCCACGACATGTTCTTGACCACCAGGCCACGACACACAGTCTTGACCACCAAGCCACGACATGTTCTTGACCACCAGGCCACGACCTGGTCTTGACCACCAGGCCACGACATGTTCTTGACCACCAGGCCACGACACACAGTCTTGACCAGCAGGCCACGACCTGGTCTTGACCACCAGGCCACGACACACAGTCTTGACCACCAGGCCACGACACGGTCTTGACCACCAGGCCACGACATGGTCTTGACCACCAGGCCACGACACGGTCTTGACCACCAGGCCACGACATGGTCTTGACCACCAGGCCACGACACACGGTCTTGACCACCAGGCCACGACACGGTCTTGACCACCAGGCCACGACCTGGTCTTGACCACCAGGCCACGACACGGTCTTGACCACCAGGCCACGACACGGTCTTGACCACCAGGCCACGACCTGGTCTTGACCACCAGGCCACGACACACGGTCTTGACCACCAGGCCACGACCTGGTCTTGACCACCAGGCCACGACACACGGTCTTGACCACCAGGCCACGACACACGGTCTTGACCACCAGGCCACGACCTGGTCTTGACCACCAGGCCACGACACACGGTCTTGACCACCAGGCCACGACACAGTCTTGACCACCAGGGCACGACACAGTCTTGACCACCAGGCCACGACACAGTCTTGACCACCAGGCCACGACACAGTCTTGACCACCAGGCCACGACACAGTCTTGACCACCAGGCCACGACACAGTCTTGACCACCAGGCCACGACAAGTCTTGACCACCAGGCCAC
>WNGS01073488.1:0-12227 GCA_020271785.1 Procambarus virginalis
AGTACCATGTGTGTGCCAGTACCATCTGTACCATTAACCATGTGTGCCATTATCATGGTCCCAGTACCATGTGTCCCAGTACCATGTGTGTGCCAGTACCATGTGTGCCAGTACCATGTGTGGCCGTACCTGTGTGCCAGTACCATGTGTCCCACTACCATGTGTGTGCCAGTACCATCTGTACCATTACCATGTGTGCCATTACCATGTTCCCAGTACCATGTGTCCCAGTACCATGTGTGTGCCAGTACCATGTGTGCCAGTACCATGTGTGCCAGTACCATGTGTCCCAGTACCATGTGTCCCCGTACCATGTGTGTGCCAGTACCATCTGTACCATTACCATGTGTGCCAGTACTATGTGCCAGTACCATGTGTGCCAGTACCATGTGTGCCAGTACCATATGTGCCAGTACCATGTGTGTGCCAGTACCATGTGTACCAGTACCATGCGTGTGTGCCAGTACCATGTGTGTGTGCCAGTACCATGTGTGTGTGCCAGTACCATGTGTGCCAGTACCACGTGTGTCAGTACCATGTGTGTACCAGTACTATGGGTGCTATTACCATGTATGTGCCCAATACCATGTGTGTGTACCAGTACTATGGGTGCTATTACCATGTATGTGAAAATACCATGTGTGTGTACCAGTACAATGTGTGTGTGCCAGTACCATGTGTGTGTGCCAGTACCATGTATGTGCCAATACCAAGTGTGTGTGCCAGTACCATGCGTGTGTGTGCCAGTACCATGTGTGTGTGCCAGTACCATGTGTGCCAGTACCATGTGTGTGTGCCAGTACCATGTGTGTGCCAGTACCATGTGTGCCAGTACCATGTGTGTGCCAGTACCATGTGTGTGCCAATACCATGTGTGCCAGTACCATGTGTGCCAGTACCATGTGTGTGTGTGCCAGTACCATGTGTCCCAGTACCATGTGTGTGCCAGTACCATGTGTGTGTGCCAGTACCATGTGTGTGTGCCAGTACCATGTGTGTGTGCTAGTTCCATGTGTGTGTGCCAGTACCATGTGTGCCAGTACCATGTGTGTGCCAGTACCATGTGTGTGTGCCAGTACCATGTGTGTGCCAGTACCATGTGTGTGCCAGTACCATGTGTGTGTCAGTACCATGTGTGTGCCAGTACCATGTGTGCCAGTACCATGTGTGTGCCAGTACCATGTGTGTGAGCCAGTACCATGTGTGTGCCAGTACCATGTGTATGTGCCAGTACCATGTGTGCCAGTACCATGTGTGTGCCAGTACCATGTGTGTGTGCCAGTACCATGTGTGCCAGTACCATGTGTGCCAGTACCATGTGTGGTGCCAGTACCATGTGTGTGCCAGTACCATGTGTGTGCCAGTACCATGTGTGTGTGCCAGTACCATGTGTGTGCCAGTACTATGTGTGCCAGTACCATGTGTGTGTGGCAGTACCATGTGTGTGTGCCAGTACCATGTGTGTGCCAGTACCATGTGTGTGCCAGTACCATGTGTGTGTGCCAGTACCATGTGTGTGCCAGTACCATGTGTGTGTGCCAGTACCATGTGTGTGTGTGCCAGTACCATGTGTGTGTGCCAGTACCATGTGTGTGCCAGTACCATGTGTGTGCCAGTACCATGTGTGTGCCAGTACCATGTGTGCCAGAACCATGTGTGTGCCAGTACCATGTGTGTGTGCCAGTACCATGTGTGCCAGTACCATGTGTGTGCCAGTACCATGTGTGTGTGCCAGTACCATGTGTGCCAGTACCATGTGTGTGCCAGTACCATGTGTGTGTGCCAGTACCATGTGTTTGCCAGTACCATGTGTATGTGCCAGTACCATGTGTGCCAGTACCATGTGTGTGCCAGTACCATGTGTGTGTGCCAGTACCATGTGTGCCAGTACCATGTGTGCCAGTACCATGTGTGTGTGCCAGTACCATGTGTGTGCCAGTACCATGTGTGTGCCAGTACCATGTGCGTGCCAGTACCATGTGTGCCAGAACCATGTGTGTGCCAGTACCATGTGTGTGTGCCAGTACCATGTGTGCCAGTACCATGTGTGTGCCAGTACCATGTGTGTGCCAGTACCATGTGTGCCAGTACCATGTGTGTGCCAGTACCATGTGTGTGTGCCAGTACCATGTGTGTGCCAGTACCATGTGTATGTGCCAGTACCATGTGTGCCAGTACCATGTGTGTGCCAGTACCATGTGTGTGTGCCAGTACCATGTGTGCCAGTACCATGTGTGCCAGTACCATGTGTGTGTGCCAGTACCATGTGTGTGCCAGTACCATGTGTGTGCCAGTGCCATGTGTGTGTGCCAGTACCATGTGTGTGTCAGAACCATGTGTGCCAGTACCATGTGTGTGTACCAGTACCATGTGTGTGCCAGTACCATGTGTGTGTGCCAGTACCATGTGGTGTGCCAGTACCATGTGTGTGTGCCAGTACCATGTGTGTGTCCAGTACCACGTGTGTGCCAGTACCATGTGTGTGCCAGTACCATGTGTGTGCCAGTACCATGTGTGTGCCAGTACCATGTGTGTGCCAGTACCATGTGTGTGGCCAGTACTATTTGTGTGCCAGTACCATGTGTGTGTGCCAGTACCATGTGTGTGTGCCAGTACTATGTGTGTGCCAGTACCATGTGTGTGTGCCAGTACCATGTGTGTGTGCCAGTACCATGTGTGTGCCAGTACCATGTGTGTGTGCCAGTACCATGTGTGTGTGCCAGTACCATGTGTGTGCCAGTACCATGTGTGCCAGTACCATGTGTGTGTGCCAGTACCATGTGTGTGCCAGTACCATGTGTGTGCCAGTACCATGTGTGTGCCAGTACCATGTGTGCCAGTACCATGTGTGTGCCAGTACCATGTGTGTGTGCAAGTACTATGCGTGTGCTAGTACCATGTGTGTGTGCCAGTACCATGTGTGTGCCAGTACCATGTGTGTGCCAGTACCATGTGTGCCAGTACCATGTGTGTGCCAGTACCATGTGTGTGTGCCAGTACTATGTGTGTGCCAGTACCAAGTGTGTCAGTACAAGGTGTGCCAGTACCATGTGTGTGCCAGTACCATGTGTGTGTGCCAGTACCATGTGTGTGTGCCAGTACCATGTGTGTGCCAGTACCATGTGTGTGTGCCAGTATCATGTGTGTGCCAGTACCATGTGTGCCAGTACCATGTGTGTGCCAGTACCATGTGTGTGCCAGTACCATGTGTGTATGCCAGTACCATGTGTGTGCCAGTACCATGTGTGTGTGCCAGTACCATGTGTGTGTGCCAGTACCATGTGTGTGTGCCAGTACCATGTGTGTGCCAGTACCATGTGTGTGTGCCAGTACCATGTGTGTGCCAGTACCATGTGTGCCAGTACCATGTGTGTGTGCCAGTACCATGTGTGCCAGTACCATGTGTGTGCCAGTACCATGTGTGTGTGCCAGTACCATGTGTGCCAGTACCATGTGTGTGCCAGTACCATGTGTGTGAGCCAGTACCATGTGTGTGCCAGTACCATGTGTATGTGCCAGTACCATGTGTGCCAGTACCATGTGTGTGCCAGTACCATGTGTGTGTGCCAGTACCATGTGTGCCAGTACCATGTGTGCCAGTACCATGTGTGTGTGCCAGTACCATGTGTGTGTGCCAGTACCATGTGTGTGCCAGTACCATGTGTGTGCCAGTACCATGTGTGTGTGTGCCAGTACCATGTGTGTGCCAGTACCATGTGTGCCAGTACCATGTGTGTGTGGCAGTACCATGTGTGTGTGCCAGTACCATGTGTGTGCCAGTACCATGTGTGTGCCAGTACCATGTGTGTGTGCCAGTACCATGTGTGTGCCAGTACCATGTGTGTGTGCCAGTACCATGTGTGTGTGCCAGTACCATGTGTGTGTGCCAGTACCATGTTTGTGCCAGTACCATGTGTGTGCCAGTACCATGTGTGTGCCAGTACCATGTGTGCCAGAACCATGTGTGTGCCAGTTCCATGTGTGTGTGCCAGTACCATGTGTGCCAGTACCATGTGTGTGCCAGTACCATGTGTGTGTGCCAGTACCATGTGTGCCAGTACCATGTGTGTGCCAGTACCATGTGTGTGTGCCAGTACCATGTGTGTGCCAGTACCATGTGTATGTGCCAGTTCCATGTGTGCCAGTACCATGTGTGTGTCAGTACCATGTGTGTGTGCCAGTACCATGTGTGCCAGTACCATGTGTGCCAGTACCATGTGTGTGTGCCAGTACCATGTGTGTGCCAGTACCATGTGTGTGCCAGTGCCATGTGTGTGTGCCAGTACCATGTGTGTGTCAGAACCATGTGTGCCAGTACCATGTGTATGTGCCAGTACCATGTGTGTGCCAGTACCATGTGTGTGTGCCAGTACCATGTGTGTGCCAGTACCATGTGTGTGTGCCAGTACCATGTGTGTGTGCCAGTACAATGTGTGTGCCAGTACCATGTGTGCCAGTACCATGTGTGTGTGCCAGTACCATGTGTGTGCCAGTACCATGTGTGTGCCAGTACCATGTGTGTGCCAGTACCATGTGTGCCAGTACCATGTGTGTGCCAGTACCATGTGTGTGTGCCAGTACTATGCGTGTGCTAGTACCATGTGTGTGTGCCAGTACCATGTGTGTGCCAGTACCATGTGTGTGTGCCAGTACCATGTGTGCCAGTACCATGTGTGTGCCAGTACCATGTGTGTGTGCCAGTACCATGTGTGTATGCCAGTACCATGTGTTCCAGTACCATGTGTGTGTGCCAGTACCATGTGTGTGCCAGTACCATGTGTGTGCCAGTGCCATGTGTGTGTGCCAGTACCATGTGTGTGTCAGAACCATGTGTGCCAGTACCATGTGTGTGTGCCAGTACCATGTGTGTGCCAGTACCATGTGTGTGTGCCAGTACCATGTGTGTGTGCCAGTACCATGTGTGTGTGCCAGTACCATGTGTGTGTGCCAGTACCACGTGTGTGCCAGTACCATGTGTGTGCCAGTACCATGTGTGTGCCAGTACCATGTGTGTGCCAGTACCATGTGTGTGCCAGTACCATGTGTGTGTGCCAGTACTATTTGTGTGCCAGTACCATGTGTGTGTGCCAGTACCATGTGTGTGTGCCAGTACTATGTGTGTGCCAGTACCATGTGTGTGTGCCAGTACCATGTGTGTGTGCCAGTACCATGTGTGTGCCAGTACCATGTGTGTGTGCCAGTACCATGTGTGTGTGCCAGTACCATGTGTGTGCCAGTACCATGTGTGCCAGTACCATGTGTGTGTGCCAGTACCATGTGTGTGCCAGTACCATGTGTGTGCCAGTACCATGTGTGTGCCAGTACCATGTGTGCCAGTACCATGTGTGTGCCAGTACCATGTGTGTGTGCCAGTACTATGCGTGTGCTAGTACCATGTGTGTGTGCCAGTACCATGTGTGTGCCAGTACCATGTGTGTGCCAGTACCATGTGTGCCAGTACCATGTGTGTGCCAGTACCATGTGTGTGTGCCAGTACCATGTGTGTGCCAGTACCAAGTGTGTCAGTACAAGGTGTGCCAGTACCATGTGTGTGCCAGTACCATGTGTGTGTGCCAGTACCATGTGTGTGTGCCAGTACCATGTGTGTGCCAGTACCATGTGTGTGTGCCAGTACCATGTGTGTGCCAGTACCATGTGTGCCAGTACCATGTGTGTGCCAGTACCATGTGTGTGCCAGTACCATGTGTGTATGCCAGTACCATGTGTGTGCCGGTACCATGTGTGTGTGCCAGTACCATGTGTGTGTGCCAGTACCATGTGTGTGTGCCAGTACCATGTGTGTGCCAGTACCATGTGTGTGCCAGTACCATGTGTGTGTGCCAGTACCATGTGTGTGCCAGTACCATGTGTGCCAGTACCATGTGTGTGCCAGTACCATGTGTGTGTGCCAGTACCATGTGTGCCAGTACCATGTGTGTGCCAGTACCATGTGTGTGTGCCAGTACCATGTGTGCCAGTACCATGTGTGTGCCAGTACCATGTGTGTGAGCCAGTACCATGTGTGTGCCAGTACCATGTGTATGTGCCAGTACCATGTGTGCCAGTACCATGTGTGTGCCAGTACCATGTGTGTGTGCCAGTACCATGTGTGCCAGTACCATGTGTGCCAGTACCATGTGTTTGTGCCAGTACCATGTGTGTGCCAGTACCATGTGTGTGCCAGTACCATGTGTGTGTGCCAGTACCATGTATGTGCCAGTACCATGTGTGCCAGTACCATGTGTGTGTGTGGCAGTACCATGTGTGTGTGCCAGTACCATGTGTGTGCCAGTACCATGTGTGCCAGTACCATGTGTGTGTGCCAGTACCATGTGTGTGCCAGTACCATGTGTGTGCCAGTGCCATGTGTGTGTGCCAGTACCATGTGTGTGTCAGAACCATGTGTGCCAGTACCATGTGTGTGTGCCAGTACCATGTGTGTGCCAGTACCATGTGTGTGTGCCAGTACCATGTGTGTGTGCCAGTACCATGTGTGTGTGCCAGTACCATGTGTGTGTGCCAGTACCACGTGTGTGCCAGTACCATGTGTGTGCCAGTACCATGTGTGTGCCAGTACCATGTGTGTGCCAGTACCATGTGTGTGCCAGTACCATGTGTGTGTGCCAGTACTATTTGTGTGCCAGTACCATGTGTGTGTGCCAGTACCATGTGTGTGTGCCAGTACTATGTGTGTGCCAGTACCATGTGTGTGTGCCAGTACCATGTGTGTGTGCCAGTACCATGTGTGTGCCAGTACCATGTGTGTGTGCCAGTACCATGTGTGTGTGCCAGTACCATGTGTGTGCCAGTACCATGTGTGCCAGTACCATGTGTGTGTGCCAGTACCATGTGTGTGCCAGTACCATGTGTGTGTGCCAGTACTATTTGTGTGCCAGTACCATGTGTGTGTGCCAGTACCATGTGTGTGTGCCAGTACTATGTGTGTGCCAGTACCATGTGTGTGTGCCAGTACCATGTGTGTGTGCCAGTACCATGTGTGTGCCAGTACCATGTGTGTGTGCCAGTACCATGTGTGTGTGCCAGTACCATGTGTGTGCCAGTACCATGTGTGCCAGTACCATGTGTGTGTGCCAGTACCATGTGTGTGCCAGTACCATGTGTGTGCCAGTACCATGTGTGTGCCAGTACCATGTGTGCCAGTACCATGTGTGTGCCAGTACCATGTGTGTGTGCCAGTACTATGCGTGTGCTAGTACCATGTGTGTGTGCCAGTACCATGTGTGTGCCAGTACCATGTGTGTGCCAGTACCATGTGTGCCAGTACCATGTGTGTGCCAGTACCATGTGTGTGTGCCAGTACCATGTGTGTGCCAGTACCAAGTGTGTCAGTACAAGGTGTGCCAGTACCATGTGTGTGCCAGTACCATGTGTGTGTGCCAGTACCATGTGTGTGTGCCAGTACCATGTGTGTGCCAGTACCATGTGTGTGTGCCAGTACCATGTGTGTGCCAGTACCATGTGTGCCAGTACCATGTGTGTGCCAGTACCATGTGTGTGCCAGTACCATGTGTGTATGCCAGTACCATGTGTGTGCCGGTACCATGTGTGTGTGCCAGTACCATGTGTGTGTGCCAGTACCATGTGTGTGTGCCAGTACCATGTGTGTGCCAGTACCATGTGTGTGCCAGTACCATGTGTGTGTGCCAGTACCATGTGTGTGCCAGTACCATGTGTGCCAGTACCATGTGTGTGCCAGTACCATGTGTGTGTGCCAGTACCATGTGTGCCAGTACCATGTGTGTGCCAGTACCATGTGTGTGTGCCAGTACCATGTGTGCCAGTACCATGTGTGTGCCAGTACCATGTGTGTGAGCCAGTACCATGTGTGTGCCAGTACCATGTGTATGTGCCAGTACCATGTGTGCCAGTACCATGTGTGTGCCAGTACCATGTGTGTGTGCCAGTACCATGTGTGCCAGTACCATGTGTGCCAGTACCATGTGTTTGTGCCAGTACCATGTGTGTGCCAGTACCATGTGTGTGCCAGTACCATGTGTGTGTGCCAGTACCATGTGTGTGCCAGTACCATGTGTGCCAGTACCATGTGTGTGTGGCAGTACCATGTGTGTGTGCCAGTACCATGTGTGTGCCAGTACCATGTGTGTGCCAGTACCATGTGTGTGTGCCAGTACCATGTGTGTGCCAGTACCATGTGTGTGTGCCAGTACCATGTGTGTGTGCCAGTACCATGTGTGTGTGCCAGTACCATGTGTGTGCCAGTACCATGTGTGTGCCAGTACCATGTGTGTGCCAGTACCATGTGTGCCAGAACCATGTGTGTGCCAGTACCATGTGTGTGTGCCAGTACCATGTGTGCCAGTACCATGTGTGTGCCAGTACCATGTGTGTGTGCCAGTACCATGTGTGCCAGTACCATGTGTGTGCCAGTACCATGTGTGTGTGCCAGTACCATATGTGTGCCAGTACCATGTGTATGTGCCAGTACCATGTGTGCCAGTACCATGTGTGTGCCAGTACCATGTGTGTGTGCCAGTACCATGTGTGCCAGTACCATGTGTGCCAGTACCATGTGTGTGTGCCAGTACCATGTGTGTGCCAGTACCATGTGTGTGCCAGTGCCATGTGTGTGTGCCAGTACCATGTGTGTGTCAGAACCATGTGTGCCAGTACCATGTGTGTGTGCCAGTACCATGTGTGTGCCATTACCATGTGTGTGTGCCAGTACCATGTGTGTGTGCCAGTACCATGTGTGTGTGCCAGTACCATGTGTGTGTGCCAGTACCATGTGTGTGTGCCAGTACCACGTGTGTGCCAGTACCATGTGTGTGCCAGTACCATGTGTGTGCCAGTACCATGTGTGTGCCAGTACCATGTGTGTGCCAGTACCATGTGTGTGCCAGTACTATTTGTGTGCCAGTACCATGTGGGTGTGCCAGTACCATGTGTGTGTGCCAGTACTATGTGTGTGCCAGTACCATGTGTGTGTGCCAGTACCATGTGTGTGTGCCAGTACCATGTGTGTGCCAGTACCATGTGTGTGCCAGTACCATGTGTGTGTGCCAGTACCATGTGTGTGCCAGTACCATGTGTGCCAGTACCATGTGTGTGTGCCAGTACCATGTGTGTGCCAGTACCATGTGTGTGCCAGTACCATGTGTGTGCCAGTACCATGTGTGCCAGTAGCATGTGTGTGCCAGTACCATGTGTGTGTGCCAGTACTATGTGTGTGCTAGTACCATGTGTGTGTGCCAGTACCATGTGTGTGCCAGTACCATGTGTGTGCCAGTACCATGTGTGCCAGTACCATGTGTGTGCCAGTACCATGTGTGTGTGCCAGTACCATGTGTGTGCCAGTACCAAGTGTGTCAGTACAAGGTGTGCCAGTACCATGTGTGTGCCAGTACCATGTGTGTGTGCCAGTACCATGTGTGTGTGCCAGTACCATGTGTGTGCCAGTACCATGTGTGTGCCAGTACCATGTGTGTGTGCTATTACCATGTATGTGCCAGTACCATGTGTGTTCCAGTACCATGTGTGTGCCAATACCATGTGTGGCAGTACCATGTGTGCCAGTGCCATGTGTGCCAGTACCATGTGTTCCAGTGCCATGTGTGCAAGTACCATGTGTGTGTGGCAGTACCATGTGTGCCAGTGCCATGTGTGCAAGTACCATGTGTGTGTACCATGTGTGTGTGGCAGTACCATGTGTGCCAGTACCATGTGTGCAAGTACCACGTGTGCCAGTACCATGTGTTCCAGTACCATTTGTGTGTGGCAGTACCATGAGTGTGTGCCAGTACCATGAGTGTGTGCCAGTACCATGTGTACCAGTACCATGTGTGTGCCAGTACCATGTGTGTGCCAGTACCATGAGTGTGTTCCAGTACCATGTGTGTACCAGTACCATGTGTGTGCCAGTACCACGTGTGCTAGAACCATGTGTGCCAGTACTGTAACAAGAGAGCAGTACATAGTGATACAACATGAACATCATAACAGCATGAACAAGCCACGTGGAGGATGAACAAACCACAGGCGCCAGGCAGGCGGCGGCAGACAATGTAAAAGTTACACCTAGGTACAAGTTAACCAGGAGGACAGGTCAACGGTCACCGGGTCACTAGGAGGTCAGAGTTGATGCCGTCATGATAATCTACAGGGATTAACTCCTCCACATTAAATGCAAACCCTCATGGTCAGCCGGGAGCAAGAGATGATGGAAGAGAGACAGTAGAGTGGGTGCAGCCCAGGAGGACGATGTGAGTGGACTCCAGGAGGGAACATCATCTCCAGGAGAACTGTGGAACACGATACGTGTAAGTAAGGCTCTCTTGAACCAAAGCACCTCATTCAGTACTCTTGGCCTCTGGTAGGAATTAGTTAGGGAAGTACCGATTTAATTATTTCAAATAAAGTCATATATTGTCAAGTGTTATTAAATGTGTATTAATGGTTCCTTGTCTTAGTGATATTGGGCCTACCGTCCCCTTTGACCTAGTGTCCGTAATTATCCAGTACTCCTCCCCCCGACCGTCCCGTGTTGAGGGTTTAGCATTGGGTGTGTCCCGCCTTATTCTTGTGTACTCTATAGTTCCCAAGTGGTCAGGATTATTCGAGTGTCAGGCCAGGATCCTTATACCGTTCAATTGTTCCCTACACCTGTCCTGGTAGGTTATTCCATCTGCAAGACCTACGAATCTCACTCCGGTCCCCTGTCCGGTAATTCTGGGTGGTGGCAGCGTCACTCGGTAATCATACGATAGGCTGTGACTACGAAAATCTCTACCTTTCTGTCTCACTCTCCCTCACTAGTGTCTCCCTCTCCCTCGCCCTCACTCGCTCTCGTTCTCCCTCCCTTGCTCTCGTTCTCGTTCTGCCTCACTCTTCCTCACTATTTCTCTCTCTCCTCTGTTTACTGGTTTACGTTTTCGTATGACGGCCCGAGTGTTAACATCTTACATGATCGATACAGCATCCGTTATTACCATAGAAGAAGCGGAGATTGCACGGTTAGTTCAGTGGTAGTAGCGGGTGCGCGGTCGAGATATTACAGTGCGAGTTATTACAGTACCATGTCTGCCAGCACCTTCAATGCCAGTACCTTATGTGCCATGTGTCATTACCATGTTTGCCAGTACCATGTGTGTGCTAGTACTATGTGTTCCAGTACCATGTGTGTCAGTACTATGTGTGTGCCAGTACCATGTGTGCCAGTACCTTGTGTTCCAGTACTATGTGTGTGCCTGTACCATGTGTGTCAGTACTATGTGTATGCCAATACCATGTGTTCCAGTACTATGTGTGTGCCTGAACCATGTGTGCCAGTACTATGTGTGTGCCTGAACCATGTGTGCCAGTACCATGTATTCCAGTACTGTGTGTGTGCCAGTACCATGTGTGTGTGCCAGTACTATGGTGCTATTACCATGTGTGTGCCAGTACCACGTGTGCCAGTACCATGTGTGTGTCAGTACCATGTGTGTGCCAATACCATGTGTGGTGCCAGTACCATGCGTGTGTGCATGTACTATGTGTGCCAGAACCTTGTGTGTGCCAATACCATGTGTGTGCCAGAACCATATGAGTGTGTCAGTATTATGGGTGCTATTACCAAGTGTGTGCCAGAACTATATGTGTGTCAGAACCATGTGTGCCAGTGCTATGTGTGCCAGTGCTATGTGTGCCAGTACCATGTGTGCCAGTGTTATGTGTGCCAGTACCATGTGAATCAGTACCATGTGTGTGCCAGTACCATGTATGTCAGTACCAGGCGTGCCAGTATCATGTTTGCCAGTACTTTGTGTGTCAGTGCCATTTGTGCCAGTACCATGTGTTTCAGTATCATGTTCCAGTACCATATGTGCTAGTACCATGTGTGCCAGTATCACGTGTGCCAATGCTATGACTGCTAGTACCTTGTGTGCCAGTACAGTGTGTGTGTGCCTGTACCATGTGTGTCACTACCATGTATGCCAGTACCATGTGTGTCACTACCATGTATGCCAGTACCATATGTGCCAGGTACCTAGTGTGCCAGTACCATGTGTCATTACCATGTTTGCCAGTACCATGTGTGTGTGCCATTACCATGTGTGTGCCAGTACCACGTGTGCCAGTACCACGTGTGCCAGTACAATGTGTGTGTGCCAGTACCATGTGTGTGCCAGTAACATGTGTGTGCCAGTGACATGTGTACCAGTACTATGTGTGACAGTACCATGTGTGCCAGTACCATGTGTGCCAGT
>WNGS01073490.1:0-13521 GCA_020271785.1 Procambarus virginalis
TATACACACCCAAGCTTTGCACGTGGTTCTGGGTCATTTCCAGGACAACAGCGTATTTATACCTTCAGCCACCAGCCACCACGGACAGCTTCCACTCAACAAGGAATCTAGGCATCAAACAAACATGTAGAGCGAACGTTTTCAACAGCAAGTCCGTCCAACTCCGGGGTTCACACACCATTCGTTGGTGTCTCACAACAAACTTTGTACAACACTTCACCGTACGCACCTCCTGCTCTGGAACATTTTTGTTCAATAGTATTCCTGAGACTTTTTAGATTGTCGGTTTATAGCTCACAGCATACGATTGTGATAGGAGTATCACGACGTACATATAGAAATTTGTCAATGACAAGGTCTCATTACGTCTACGTCGTGATTATCAGAGGGATTACAGTTTGTTCAGTAAATCCGTACAAGTTCACCCATTGATGTTGCTATCCTGGTTAATGGTCTTGGCCCCCAATTATGTATCCCGGACAGTCGCCAATTTCCACTCCGTGTACTCTGCCGGAGTAGAGAAAACACTCCGGCAGAGCCGATTCGAGCTTGCTCCGTCGAAGTGTCCGCCCTGGAGGGGCCGAGTCCCCTTCTGCTCTAGAGCTCCTCATTTATGGGGCCTTATTCGCCCTCTCTAGGTTCCACTGTATCACCTCTGGGAGCACCTCATTCAGAATGCAGAGCAGGGGTCCGCCCCGAAACCCAGACCTTGCACCCCCCCCCATCGGTAGATAACCGACCACTCCCACATACTTTTCTGTGACAACAAGAATACTTTCCTAAGCACAAACACTATCAAGGGCTGACAAGATATAGAGGAGAGAAGAACCAGCCTTTACTATCTGTATTTACCCTAAATGATGGAATATAAGGGAAGTTTAACCGGAAAGCAACCCTTGAGAATCGAGTGATCCAGTAGTGTATTGATTCTTGAGTACTGGTTAGGTAGGAATTATCTCTCCCCAAAAAGAAACTGGAAAAAAGCTGGGTACCGAAAGGGAAACTATGACGGAGCATGCGATTAAATTCATAAGGGATATACAATGAGGGGACACAAGAACTCACAACTAAGTCGACACAGACATGATGGACTCATAGTCACCCAAAAGTGTCAGGAGGCTCGTAAGCAGGTCTGTTATCCCCCCGACAGGAAAAAAAATCGAGAAGCATAAGAAGAATCCGTGGTTAATAGGGCAATGTATGAAAGCAAAGGAACTGAACAAAAGGGCATGGAGGAACTTCCGAAATAACAGAACACCAGAAAGAGAGAGAGAGATCCAGAGAACCAGGAACGAGTATGTCAGTGTGAGAAGAGCAGCTGAGAAAAAGTATAAACAAAATGATATAGCTAATAAAGCCAAGATCGAACCAATCTACTACACAGTCACATCAGGAGGAAAGCAACAGTGAAGGAACAGATGATGAAACTTAGAACGGGTGAGGACAGGTATACAGAGCATGACAAAGAGGTGTGTGAAGAACTCAACAAGAGGTTCCAGGAGGTCTTCACAATAAAACAAGGTGAGGTCCCAGCACTAGGAGGGGGGCAGCACACCAGGCGGCCTTGGAAGGGTTCGAAATTACAAGAGATGACGTCAAGAGGCATCTGTTGGATCTGGACGTGAGAAAGGCTGTTGGGCCGGACGGAATCTCAACATGGGCATTGAAAGAGTGTGCAGGAGCACTTTGCTTGCCACTCACCATAGTGTATAGTAGATCACTGAAGACGGGAGACCTACCAGAAATATGGAAGACGGCTAATATGGTCCTAATATACAAAAAGGGTGGCAGACAAGAGGGCCTGAACTACAGGTCAGTGTCCTTAACTTGTATACTATGCAAGGTGATGGAGAAGATCGTGAGAAAAAACCTAGTAACACATATGGAGAGAAGGAACTTCGTGACAACCCATCAACATGGGGTTCAGGGAGGGTAAATCTTGCCTTACTGGTTTAATAGAATTCTACGATCAGGTGATAAAGATTAAGCAAGAAAGAGAAGGATGGGCGGACTGCATTTTTTTAGACATTCAGAAAGCCTTTGATACAGTAGCCCATAAATGGTTGATGCATAAGCTGGAGAAACAGGCAGGAGTAACTGGTAGGGCGCTCCATTGGATAAGGGAGTACCTAAGCAATAGGAAGCAGAGAGTTACAGTGAGGGATGAGACCTCAGATTGGCGTGAAGTCACCAGTGGAGTCCCACAGGGCTCTGTACTCGGACCTATCCTGTTTCTGATATACGTAAATGATATCCCAGAGGGTATAGACTCATTCCTCTCGATGTTTGCTGACGACGCCAAAATTATGAGAAGGATTAAGACAGAGGACAGTTTGAGGCTTGAAGAAGACCTGGACAAGCTGCATGAATGGTCGAACAAATGGTTGTTAGAGTTTAACCCAAGCAAATGTGATGTAATGAAGATAGGTGTAGGGAGCAGGAGACCAGATACAAGGTATAATTTGGTAGATGAGATACTTCAAGAGTCAGAGAGAGAGAAAGACCTGGGGGTAGATATCACGCCAGACCTGTCCCCTGAAGCCCATATCAAGAGGATAACATCAGCGGCATTTGCCAGGTTGGCTAATATAAGAACGGCCTTTAGAAACTTGAGCAAGGAATCTTTCGAACTTTGTATACCACATATGTCAGACCAATCCTGGAGTATGCGGCTCCAGCATGGAGTCCATATCTAGTCAAGCATAAGACTGAACTGGAAAACGTTCAAAGGTTTGCCACCATACTAGTAGCCGAACTGAGGTGTATGAGCTACGAGGAGAGACTACGGGAATTAATCCTCGCGTCACTGGAAGACAGAAGAGTTAGAGGGGACATGATCACCACATACAATATTCTCAGCGTAATTGATAGGGTAGATAAAGACAGACTATTTAACACAAGGGGCACACGCACTAGGGGACACAGGTGGAAATTGAGTGCCCAAATGAGCCATCGAGACGTTAGAAAGAATTTGTCAGTGTCAGAGTAGTAAACAAATGGAATGCACTAGGAAGTGATGTGGTGGAGGTTGACTCCATGCCCAGCTTCAAGTGTAGATGTGATAGAGCCCAGTAGGCTCAGGAACCTGTACACCATTTGATTGACAGTTGAGAGGCGAGACCAAAGAGCCAGAGCTCATCCCCCGCAAGCACAAGTAGGTAAGTACAACTAGATAAGTACTTGCATCGCAGTGGGATGTCACCTCTCCTAGTCTAATGCTTCTTCAACAGATATGAAGAACTTCTTCATCATATAAAAGAAATGAAGAGGAAGGAAACACAGTAGTAAAATATGGTTTGTTTACTCGTAATTTCCGATTATCACCTTTCCTAACACTAGGAGGATAATGGGAGGGCAATTTAACTACCTTATAGATCATAAACTCGTAAATCGTAGGCGCAGGGAGCAGCGCTTCACCGACCCACAACGCTGAGAGGTCGTCTTGTAGGTGAACGACTCCTCACTTGACGCCGACCGTTGCATATCCTCGTCCCTTGGCGCCAGGTGCCATCGCCACACAATCCAGCACTACCTCATACTCCTTCGGAGGTCGACAAGCCTCCCTCTTCGTTAGCACAAGGTGGCTGATAGAATTTACACTCTCTGGAGGCCTATACCTCTCCAGAACGGGTAATCGCTTGAGCGCACCTCCGCTCAGCAGGACCCTTGGTAGGCAGTGATACATACATACATACATACATACATACATACATACATACATACATACATACATACATACATACATACATACATACATACATACATACATACATATACATACACACAGAAACACAGAGGCAAGGAGAGACAAAGCCAAACAGAGGGACAGATACAGACGGGAGAAGACAGCCCCAGGAGGTGGTGGGGGGGGGGGGGGCGGTAACGGGTAACAGAGGCAGTGCTGTTGGAAGGGAAATGGGTCGCGGTGTTAAGTGACAAAATTAATATGCAATTTTCTCTAATTGGAATAGTTCACTTAGCTCTTATTGCAATGAGGATGTTGCATATATTCCCTACCACACTGCACAGAGGATCATACATTAGATAAGACCAAAACTGTTAACGGTGGCGTTGGAGACCATGACAACGGTGGCGTTGGAGACCACGACAACGGTGCCGTTGGAGACCATGACAACGGTGGCGTTGGAGACCACGACAACGGTGCCGGTGAAGACCATGACAACGGTGGCGTTGGAGACCACGACAACGGTGGCGTTGGAGACCATGACAACGGTGGCGTTGGAGACCATGACAACGGTGCCGTTGGAGACCATGACAACGGTGGCGTTGGAGACCATGACAACGGTGCCGTTGGAGACCATGACAACGGTGGCGTTGGAGACCACGACAACGGTGGCGTTGGAGACCATGACAACGCTGCCGTTGAGACCATGACAACGCTGCCGTTGGAGACCATGACAACGCTGCCGTTGGAGACCATGACAACGGTGGCGTTGGAGACCACGACAACGGTGCCGTTGGAGACCATGACAACGGTGGCGTTGGAGACCATGACAACGGTGGCGTTGGAGACCATGACAACGGTGCCGTTGGAGACCATGACAACGGTGGCGTTGGAGACCATGACAACGGTGGCGTTGGAGACCATGACAACGGTGGCGTTGGAGACCATGACAACGGTGGCGTTGGAGACCACGACAACGGTGGCGTTGGAGACCACGACAACGGTGGCGTTGGAGACCACGACAACGGTGGCGTTGGAGACCACGACAACGGTGGCGTTGGAGACCATGACAACGGTGAAGTTGGAGACTAAAAAACGGTGGCGTTGGAGACCACGACAACGGTGGCGTTGGAGACCACAACAACGGTGGCGTTGGAGACCAAGACAACGGTGGCGTTGGAGACCATGACAACGGTGGCGTTGGAGACCAGACAACGGTGCCGTTGGAAACCATGTCAACGGTGGCGTTGGAGACCATGACAACGGTGGCGTTGGAGACCATGACAACAGTGCCGTTGGAGGCCATGAAAACAGTGGCGTTGGAGACCATGACAACAGTGGCGTTGGAGGCCATGACAACGGTGGCGTTGGAGACCATGACAACGGTGGCGTTGAAGACCATGACCGGTGGCGTTGGAGACCATGACAACGGTGGCGTTGGAGACCATGACAACGGTGGCGTTGGAGACCACGACAACGGCGGCGTTGGAGACCACGACAACGGTGGCGTTGGAGACCATGACAACGGTGAAGTTGGAGACTACAAAAACGGTGGCGTTGGACACCACAACAACGGTGGCGTTGGAGACCACGACAACGGTGGCGTTGGAGACCACGACAACGGCGGCGTTGGAGACCACGACAACGGTGGCGTTGGAGACCATGACAACAGCGGCGTTGGAGACCACAACAACGGTGACGTTGGAGACCACAACAACGGCGGCTTTGGAGACCACAACAACGGTGACGTTGGAGACCACAACAACGGCAGCGTTGGAGACCACAATAACGGTGACGTTGGAGACCATGACAACGGTGGCGTTGGAGACCACCACAACGGCAGCGTTGGAGACCATGACAACGGTGACGTTGGAGACCACAACAACGGTGACGTTGGAGACCACAACAACGGTGACATTGGAGACCACAACAACGGCAGCGTTGGAGACCATGACAACGGCGGCCTTGGGCACCATGACAACGGCGGCGTTAGAGACCACGACAACAGCGGCGTTGGAGACCATGACATCGGCGGCGTTGGAGACCACGACAACGGTGCCGTTGAAGACCACGACAACGGTGCCGTTGGAGACCATGACAACGGTGGCGTTGGAGACCATGACAACGGTGGCGTTGGAGACCACGACAACGGTGGCGTTGGAGACCACGACAACGGTGCCGTTGGAGACCATGACAACGGTGGCGTTGGAGACCAAGACAACGGTGGTGTTGGAGACCACGACAACGGTGCAGTTGGAGACCACGACAACGGTGCCGTTGGAGACCATGACAACGGTGGCGTTGGAGACGAACAACAACGGTGGCGTTGGAGACCATGACAACGGTGGCGTTGGAGACCAAGACAACGGTGCCGTTGGAGACCATGTCAACGGTGGCGTTGGAGACCATGACAACGGTGGCGTTGGAGACCATGACAACGGTGCCGTTGGAGGCCATGACAACAGTGGCGTTGGAGACCATGACAACAGTGGCGTTGGAGACCATGACAATGGTGGCGTTGGAGACCATGACAACGGTGGCGTTGAAGACCATGACAGCGGTGGCGTTGGAGACCATGACAACGGTGGCGTTGGAGACCATGACAACGGTGGCGTTGGAGACCACGACAACGGCGGCGTTGGAGACCACGACAACGGTGGCGTTGGAGACCATGACAACGGTGAAGTTGGAGACTACAAAAACGGTGGCGTTGGACACCACAACAACGGTGGCGTTGGAGACCACGACAACGGTGGCGTTGGAGACCACGACAACGGCGGCGTTGGAGACCACGACAACGGCGGCGTTGGAGACCACGACAACGGTGGCGTTGGATACCATGACAACAGCGGCGTTGGAGACCACAACAACGGTGACGTTGGAGACCACAACAACGGCGGCTTTGGAGACCACAACAACGGTGACGTTGGAGACCACAACAACGGCAGCGTTGGAGACCACAATAACGGTGACGTTGGAGACCATGACAACGGTGGCGTTGGAGACCACCACAACGGCAGCGTTGGAGACCATGACAACGGTGACGTTGGAGACCACAACAACGGTGACGTTGGAGACCACAACAACGGTGACATTGGAGACCACAACAACGGCAGCGTTGGAGACCATGACAACGGCGGCCTTGGGCACCATGACAACGGCGGCGTTAGAGACCACGACAACAGCGGCGTTGGAGACCATGACAACGGCGGCGTTGGAGACCACGACAACGGTGGCGTTGGAGACCACGCCAACGGCGGCGTTGGAGACCACGACAACGGCGGCGTTGGAGACCATGACAACGGCGGCGTTGGAGACCACGACAACGGTGACGTTGGAGACCACGACAACGGCGGCGTTGGAGACCATGACAACGGTGGCGTTGGAAACCATGACAACAGCGGCGCTGGAGACCACGACAACGGCGGCGTTGGAGACCACCACAACGGTGGCGTTGGAAACCACCACAACGGTGGCGTTGGAGACCACCACAACGGTGCCGTTGGAGACCACCACAATGGTGCCGTTGGAGACCACCACAACGGTGCCGTTGGAGACCACCACAACGGTGCCGTTGGAGACCAACACAACGGTGGCGTTAGAGACCACCACAACGGCGGCGTTGGAGACCACCACAACGGTGGCGTTGGAGACCACCACAACGGTGGCGTTGGAGACCACCACAACGGCGGTGTTTTAGACCACCACAACGGTGGCGTTGGAGACCACCACAACGGCGGCGTTGGAGACCACCACAACGGCGGCGTTGGAGACCACCAAAACGGTGGCGTTGGAGACCACCACAACGGTAGCGTTGGAGACCACCACAACGGTGCCGTTGGAGACCACCACAACGGTGCCGTTGGAGACCACCACAACGGTGCCGTTGGAGACCACCACAACGATGGCGTTGGAGACCACAACAACGGTGGCGTTGGAGACCATCACAACGGAGGCGTTGGAGACCACCACAACGGCGGCGTTGGAGACCACCACAACGGTGGCGTTGGAGACCACCACAGCGGTGGCGTTGGAGACCACCACAACGGTGCCGTTGGAGACCACCACAACGGTGCCGTTGAAGACCACCACAACGGTGCCGTTGGAGACCACCACAACGGTGCCGTTGGAGACCACCACAACGGTGCCGTTGGAGACCACCACAACGGTGCCGTTGGAGACCACCACAACGGTGCCGTTGGAGACCACCACAACGGTGCCGTTGGAGACCACCACAACGGTGCCGTTGAAGACCACCACAACGGTGCCGTTGAAGACCACCACAACGGTGCCGTTGGAGACCACCACAACGGTGCCGTTGGAGACCACCACAATGGTGCCGTTGGAGACCACCACAACGGTGCCGTTGGAGACCACCACAACGGTGCCGTTTGAGACCACCATAACGGCGGCGTTGGAGACCACCACAACGGTGGCGTTGGAGACCACCACAACGGTGGCGTTGGAGACCACCACAACGGCGGCGTTGGAGACCACCACAACGGTGGCGTTGGAGACCACCACAACGGTGCCGTTGGAGACCAGTGACCCCCAGGAACACAATACAACAAACAAATCAAAGGTTGGAGTGTCATTAATTCTTCACATATAGGCTGAAAGCTGAGCGATTAATTAACATTTTATAATTGAATGTTCTGAGGACAAATGGAAAAAAGGTGATAATTAACGATGCATTAATTAGCAACAAAGTACCAATTCTCCCAAACTCGTTAAATCCATTTTAATAACTTAGCTTCGCCATAATTAGGGACATAATATAATTATTGATGATTATTATTATTATGTTGAGACAACAAACACACCTGGTGGGTTTACCTAATTAGAGTCAAGTATACCTCGGCACTCTCTGGTACACTCTGGTACACTCAGGTACACCCTGGTTCACTCAGGTACACTCAGGTACACTCTGGTACACTCTGGTACACTCAGGTACACTCTGGTACACTCAGGTACACTCAGGCACACTCTGGTACACTCAGGTACACTCAGGTACACTCAGGTACACTCTGGTACACTCTGGTGCACTCAGGTACACTCAGGTACACTCTGGCACAGTCTGGTACACTTTGGTACACCCTGGTACCTCAGGTACACTCTGGTACACTCTGGTACACTCAGATACACTCTGGTACACTCAGGTGCACCCAGGTACACTCAGGCACACTCAGGTACACTCTGGTACACTCAGGTACACTCAGGCACACTCAGGTAAACTCAGGTACACTCAGGTACACTCTGGTACACTCAGATACACCCTGGTACACTCAGGTACATTCAGGTACACTCAGGTACACCCTGGTACACTCAGGTACACTCTGGTACACTCAGGTACACCCTGGTACACTCAGGTACACTGTGGAACACTCAGGTACACCCTGGTACACTCAGGAACACTCTAGCACGCTCAGGTACACTCTGGTACACTCAGGTACACTCTGGTACACTCTGGTACACTCAGGCACATTCTGGTACACCTGGTACACCCTGGTACACTCAGATACACTCTGGTACACTCAGATACATTCTGGTACACTCAGGTACATTCTGGTACACTCAGGTACACTCAGGTACACTCAGGTACACTCAGGTACACTCTGGTACACTCTGGTACACTCAGGTACATTATGGTACACTCAGGTACACTCAGGTACACCCTGGTACACTCACGTACACCCTGGTACACTCAGGTACACTCTGGTACACTCAGGTACACTCTGGTGTACGGAAGTTTACATAACTAACCTTTAGTTTACACATAACACGGACATCAAAGTTCAAATTGTTGTACACACAGGAGGATAAGTGTACACACAGGAGGATAAGTGTACACACAGGAGGATAAGGGTACACACAGGAGGATAAGGGTACACACAGGAGGATAAGTGTACACACACAGGAGGATAAGTGTACACACACAGGAGGATAAGTGTACACACACAGGAGGATAAGTGTACACACAGGAGGATAAGTGTACACACACAGGAGGATAAGTGTACACACAGGAGGATAAGTGTACACACAGGAGGATAAGTGTACACACACAGGAGGATAAGTGTACACACAGGAGGATAAGTGTACACACAGGAGGATAAGGGTACACACAGGAGGATAAGTGTACACACACAGGAGGATAAGTGTACACACACAGGAGGATAAGTGTACACACACAGGAGGATAAGTGTACACACAGGAGGATAAGTGTACACACAGGAGGATAAGTGTACACACACAGGAGGATAAGTGTACACACACACAGGAGGATAAGTGTACACACACACAGGAGGATAAGTGTACACACACAGGAGGATAAGTGTACACACAGGAGGATAAGTGTACACACAGGAGGATAAGTGTACACACACAGGAGGATAAGTGTACACACAGGAGGATAAGTGTACACACAGGAGGATAAGTGTACACACACAGGAGGATAAGTGTACACACAGGAGGATAAGTGTACACACACAGGAGGATAAGTGTACACACAGGAGGATAAGTGTACACACACAGGAGGATAAGTGTACACACAGGAGGATAAGTGTACACACACAGGAGGATAAGTGTACACACAGGAGGATAAGTGTACACACAGGAGGATAAGTGTACACACACAGGAGGATAAGTGTACACACAGGAGGATAAGTGTACACACACACAGGATAAGTGTACACACAGGAGGATAAGTGTACACACACACAGGAGGATAAGTGTACACACACACAGGAGGATAAGTGTACACACACAGGAGGATAAGTGTACACACAGGAGGATAAGTGTACACACACAGGAGGATAAGTGTACACACACACAGGAGGATAAGTGTACACACACACAGGAGGATAAGTGTACACACACACAGGAGGATAAGTGTACACACACACAGGAGGATAAGTGTACACACACACAGGAGGATAAGTGTACACACAGGAGGATAAGTGTACACACACACAGGAGGATAAGTGTACACACAGGAGGATAAGTGTACACACAGGAGGATAAGTGTACACACAGGAGGATAAGTGTACACACACACAGGAGGATAAGTGTACACACACACAGGAGGATAAGTGTACACACACACAGGAGGATAAGTGTACACACACAGGAGGATAAGTGTACACACAGGAGGATAAGTGTACACACAGGAGGATAAGTGTACACACAGGAGGATAAGTGTACACACAGGAGGATAAGTGTACACACAGGAGGATAAGTGTACACACACACAGGAGGATAAGTGTACACACACACAGGAGGATAAGTGTACACACAGGAGGATAAGTGTACACACAGGAGGATAAGTGTACACACACACAGGAGGATAAGTGTACACACAGGAGGATAAGTGTACACACACACAGGAGGATAAGTGTACACACACACAGGAGGATAAGTGTACACACACACACAGGAGGATAAGTGTACACACACACAGGAGGATAAGTGTACACACACACACACAGGAGGATAAGTGTACACACACACAGGAGGATAAGTGTACACACACACAGGAGGATAAGTGTACACACACAGGAGGATAAGTGTACACACAGGAGGATAAGTGTACACACACACAGGAGGATAAGTGTACACACACAGGAGGATAAGTGTACACACACACACAGGAGGATAAGTGTACACACACACAGGAGGATAAGTGTACACACACACACAGGAGGATAAGTGTACACACACACAGGAGGATAAGTGTACACACACAGGAGGATAAGTGTACACACAGGAGGATAAGTGTACACACACACAGGAGGATAAGTGTACACACACAGGAGGATAAGTGTACACACACACACAGGAGGATAAGTGTACACACACACAGGAGGATAAGTGTACACACACACACAGGAGGATAAGTGTACACACACACAGGAGGATAAGTGTACACACAGGAGGATAAGTGTACACACAGGAGGATAAGTGTACACACACACAGGAGGATAAGTGTACACACACAGGAGGATAAGTGTACACACAGGAGGATAAGTGTACACACAGGAGGATAAGTGTACACACAGGAGGATAAGTGTACACACAGGAGGATAAGTGTACACACACACAGGAGGATAAGTGTACACACACAGGAGGATAAGTGTACACACAGGAGGATAAGTGTACACACAGGAGGATAAGTGTACACACACACAGGATAAGTGTACACACAGGAGGATAAGTGTACACACAGGAGGATAAGTGTACACACACACAGGAGGATAAGTGTACACACACACAGGAGGATAAGTGTACACACAGGAGGATAAGTGTACACACACAGGAGGATAAGTGTACACACAGGAGGATAAGTGTACACACAGGAGGATAAGTGTACACACAGGAGGATAAGTGTACACACACACAGGAGGATAAGTGTACACACAGGAGGATAAGTGTACACACACAGGAGGATAAGTGTACACACACACAGGAGGATAAGTGTACACACACACAGGAGGATAAGTGTACACACAGGAGGATAAGTGTACACACACAGGAGGATAAGTGTACACACACACAGGAGGATAAGTGTACACACAGGAGGATAAGTGTACACACAGGAGGATAAGTGTACACACACAGGAGGATAAGTGTACACACAGGAGGATAAGTGTACACACACACAGGATAAGTGTACACACAGGAGGATAAGTGTACACACAGGAGGATAAGTGTACACACACAGGAGGATAAGTGTACACACAGGAGGATAAGTGTACACACAGGAGGATAAGTGTACACACAGGAGGATAAGTGTACACACAGGAGGATAAGTGTACACACACAGGAGGATAAGTGTACACACAGCTACACTTAAGATTACAAACACTCACAAGTTTCACCCAGTAACACGTGGAAATATTAATAGACTTAATCGTACATAGAGACACACGGAGACACACAGAAACACATGGAGACACATGGAGACACATGGAGAAACACGGAGACACATGCACACACATGCACACACACAGAGGCACATGGAGACACATGGACACCCACGGAGACACACGGAGACATACAGAGACACATGGAGACACACACAGACACATGAAGACACGGAAACACACAGACACATGCAGACACATGGAAACACTCGGAGAAACACGGAGACACACAGAGGCACATGGGGACACATGGAGACACATGGAGACACACGGACACACACAGAGACACACAGAGACACTCGGAAACACATGGAGACACGGAGACACATGGAGACGCACGGAGACACACAGAGACACATGGAGACACACAGAGACACATGGAGACACACAGAGACACTCGGAGACTCACGGAGACGCACTGAGACACACAGAGACACACAGAGACACACAGAGACACACAGAGACACAGACACACACACAACACACACACAGAGACCACAGAGACACACAGAGACACACACAGAGACACACACAGAGACACACAGAGACACACACAGAGACACACAGAGACACACAGAGACACACAGAGACACACAGAGACACACAGACACACACAGACACACACAGAGACACACAGAGACACACAGACACACACAGAGACACACAGAGACACACACAGAACACCAGAGACACACCACACCGACACACACAGAGACACACAGAGACACACAGAGACACACAGAGACACACAGAGACACACAGAGACACACAGAGACACACAGAGACACACAGAGACACACAGAGACACACAGAGACACACAGAGACACACACAGACACACACAGAGACACACAGAGACACAGACACACACAGCACACAACACAGAGACACACAGAGACACACAGAGACACACAGAGAC
>WNGS01073509.1:0-12813 GCA_020271785.1 Procambarus virginalis
AGTGACGCCGGAGTGCTATAGGAAAGGTTCAGAGAATGTACCCGATCGCCAGGAAAATCGTATGCGGAGACGGCGAGGGACATGGAAAGGAAGTTCTTGAAATGGCTGGAGTCAGAAGGAGCAAGATCGGCTGACGATATCAAGGGGCTGATGGTCATGGAAAAGTTTATGTCCGTGCTCTCTCCCGAGATTAGGGTGAGAGTAAAGGAGGCGGACATCAAGGACCTGAGAGCCGCGGCCGATCGAGCAGACATGCTAGAGGAAGCTTTACGTCCATGTCGAGAGGGACAGCACCGACCGCCCGCATTCTCAGTTATGGGAGGAATAATAGAAGGTCGGACGGGTGGAGGACGGGACCGAGTTCTCCCAGGTCCTACCCCTCGAATGGAGACAGCAGAGGACAGAAGAGTGCTGTGGAACCGCCGAAGAAGTCACCGAGGGAGAGCTCAAGAGATCTTGTTATCGTACGGCCGGAGATGCTGAGCACGAGTCTTTGGAAGGCGCAAGAGGAGTCCGGGAAGAAGAAGGATCCGTTGTTTCAACTGCGGGTTAATAGGACACATGGCGCGCGAATGTGGACGTCCTAAGCAGCGGGGTTACGTGCTTTTGTGCGGGTAGAGGACCAGTTAGCCGAAGGAGTGCGGGATGGACCCGTACGTAGGAAGAAGGAGGCTAACCCGTTCGTGCGTGAGGGAACTGTAAGGGTGGGGGACGCAGACCCCATCCCGGTAATGATGCTGAGAGATACTGGGGCGGAATTTACCCTGGTGAGCAGAACCCTTTTCCCTGAGTGTCACGAGAATACCTGTGTAGGTGAGGCAAGTGTGACCACTGTGGGAGGCCCAGTGCAGATGCCCCTACACCGGGTAACCCTGAGTTCAGATTATGGATGCCAAACCCTAGTAGTGGGGGTCTGTGCGACGATGCCCACGAGGGAGGCACAGGTCATTTTGGGAAATGACGCGTGTGGAGGACGTGTCCTACCGAACCTCTTGAAGGACGAGGAGTGCTTGGAGCACTTAGAGAAGAAAGGCGAAGTGTTCGACGCCTGTGGGGACGAGAAAGGAATCGCCATGGAGGCGTTCCCTGTCTGTGTTGTAACTCCGAGGCAGTGCGAAGGACAAGGAGGACGTGGATCTGATAAGGCCGACGAGGAGACGTCCGACGGCCTGGGAATGGATCACCTCGTCATGGAACCAGGAGAGCGAGTGGAGGGCGAAGGCAGCCCAGAAGGTGAGGTACAGGTGACCCTCACCAGCTCTCTCGGGGTGGATCGCACTCGTCTCGAGGAGATGCAGCAGGCAGAATTCCCCGAGTTGATTGGTAAGGTCAAAGGAGGACGTATTGGTCCCGAGAAAGCTACTCACTTTAACAGGCATAAAGGCATACTAATGAGGCAGTGTAAACCTGTGAGGATAGAGGTCGGAAAGCCTCTCTAAGTACGAGAGATCAGGTAGCGTTGCCATCAAGTGCAGAGCGGCAGTGTTGAGTCCGTTGCACGCTGTTGACTCTGCGGGTCACCTAGGGGTGACCACGATGCGACGTTCAACGTCGAGAGAAGTGGCTGGGCAACTACAACATCTTTTCTCTTGGGTGAGGAGGCCCAGGGAAAATCAGGCTGACAGTGGAATTATGTTCCGGTCTGAGTGTGTCAGACGAACAATGATAAATCAGGGAGTGATGCAGATTCGGTCGTCGCCCTACCGATCGCAGTCGAAGGGGGCGGTCGGAAGATTCCACTCCACGTCAGAGACAACTCTGAGAATGTTCTGCATAGAGCAAGAAGACGAGTGGAAGAGACAGCGGGCCCGGTTTTGTTGGCCATTTGCAAAGCAGTGGCAGAACCGTTAAAATTCTCACACTTCCAGCTGGTGAACGGACGTGAGGTGTGGAACCCTCGGTCCGCAATAGGTAAGCAGTGGACGCCCAGGATGACCTTGAAGACGGTCTGCAGACACATGAGGAGTGTCACACATTGGCGGCTGCAATACTGGCTGGAAGCCAAGATTTTTAGTGGAAAGGACAACGTAGTCGCAGATGCGTTGTCCCGCATGCACTAACCAGACATGACTCTTATTTTAAGGGGAGGGGTATGTGACGGTGTTCCCACCCTTCTAATTCTCCCACGCCTGCTGTAAGAGTCATGTCCACTATTCCCGAGCGTTCTCTACATTGCAGGCAACAATTGAACACATGTGGGAGAGAACAGTATTCTCGAAGAGCCGAGAAATTTGCAAAAATAGAACATTTTGGCCTGTGGGATAGGCCCTTTAGGGAGCCAATATGGCGCGGGCAAGTCTGTTCTCCCGCCAAAACTGTGTGACGTCAGTGGCGCCAGATTGGTCACCGTCAGCGACGTGGCACTGGGAGCCAATGAAAACCAACTTTGGAAAAGTGACGTCACATAGGCAGGGCGGGTCCGCCCGTGTTGGCGCCAGGCGACATCAGTCTTTCACGACACGTCCGAGAGGTAGGACGCACGATCGGTCATCCTGTCAGAGTGACGGATTTACCGAACTCCGGTGGATTTAAGCGTCTCCAGTTGTTGGCACGCACTCTGTGAGGTCTTCCTGCAACCCAGAATTGGTTTAGATAAGGAATTGACAGAATATTGAGCAACAAGTGCTCAGGGACAGGTGTGTTGCAAGAAGTGGGCCGGGCATCGACGTGTGTCGTCGTTGGCAGTTCACCAGTATAAGAGACAGCTTAGTGGCCGGGCCATCCACCGTGAGTGAACCGGGTTGACAGCCTTGTCAACCAGGTTGAACGTGTGATCGACGATCCTGTCAAGTTTGACAGTAACCCCACCTTCGTGGAACCCTACGAGTCAACAGTTGGAAGGCAAGCACGTCGAGAAGTCTTCCCAAATACCTAGCATTATATCTAGACGACGAGGGAATTGACGGTGTTGTGAGCTTCAAGTGCTCTGAAGTCGGGTGCTGTGCGTGTGTCGTCCGGGACGGCTGATAACTTCAGTGACTTCGTAGTGGTGAGAGGCAGTTACTCTGGGAGTACAGTGACAAGGACTAATTGGGAAACGTACGACGACCGCCGAGACGTAGGCTGGCTGCCGTAGTTGGGAGGAAAGTTGACGGCCAGGAGACCGACTTCAACCCTGCGACGTACTGTAGAGAAAGAAGCACGGACCTGCTGTGTACAGAAGCGGCGAGACGCGACATCCTAAGGTGTGGGCTTGTGTTTCTGGATGAACGAGGCGAGAGCCTGGACCAGGAGCTACAACCCAACTGTCATCCTAGGATAGGTGAAGTAGGTGTTTACAGTTCCCTCCCATTTCCCCTTTAGTTAGCTATATATATATTCTTGTCAGGATATTTTATATGTCGTGAGCAAGTCTCACTTGAGTCTAAGTCACAGAGTGCACAGTATGTGGTGAGGCTGCCCAGAGCGCTCACAGTATCAATTTACATATATATCTATGTGTGGGTGTGTGCAAGCACCGAGATTCATCAGAGAATTTACTGTGACTATTATTATTGATCTGTGATTATTATTATTATATATATTGGTAGTGAACCAGATATTTGTGGATTGATCTCTATAATCTATCAATATAAATGCCTGTGTGTTGAACTCTATAATCTATCAATATAAATGCCTGTGTGTTGATCTCTATGATCTATTGATATATATATGCCTGAAGTTTGATTACTGATTTATATATGACATGATTGTGTGCTGAATAATATCATATACGTGAAGTGATTGCCAGTGATATCTCTGTGAGAGGAAGTATAAATATAAAGAAAAGTTCAGTGATCAAGTGAGTGCATTCACAGTAAATATTATTAAGAATAGAGTAATCTTTTGGTACAGTGAAAAGTCACTGTGAGAGTATTGTGAATATAGATGTTGATCGTGAGGCCAGTGAAATCATAAGTAAGCCATGTGAACGTTGAATAGTGTTTTGGGAAAAGTTAAATAAACGGGGATCGTGACAATTAGAAAACAAGTACTAGTCTGTTCCCACGATCGCGAGGGCCCGGTCAGCTGGCATTCTGACAGGTGACACGTGCCGATGTTGCCATATGGTGCGCTCTAGAATATTATGCTATGAATGGAGCGATTGTCATATATTAATTCTGATACATTGATGCATATATATTTCTCGTTGTCTTTTAAGTAAAATACCAAAACTCTTTGGTGTTTGATATCATCCCCTCCATTTATCTTGTGGCCGTGTGAGGATGTAAAGTAGAGTGACCTGCCTGATACTATATTATTGGATTTGGCTCTTGCCACAATTACACCTAACCACTGCAGTGTTACTGGACATCTAAAAAAACCAGTTGGCGACCTTGAAGGCTGTGTAAGAGTTCGGTGTCGGGAGGGCCACAGATTGAGGGAACGATCTGTGCTCCCACTCATCTTACAAATCTAAGGCCGGTTGTGAGATCGACTGGGGTACTCTCCGAGGCCAGCAGTGGAGCCTAGAGGATTTGAGGGAAGACCCGCCGAACGACGGTGAGTAAGGGTTATTGTTGGAGCAACCACCTGGAAAGGAGATCCAGTCTACTGTTGCTTTAACCCTTCACTAACGAGAACACCGTGAAACCCCGACAGCGGTCACTGTAGTAGGAGGTGGTGGGGAGAAGGCCTTCCATGCCTTTGTGCCTGTGTGTCCCCCACGAGCAGTGACGATGATGGCAACATGACTAGATTCTTCCGCCGCCTCCAGTAAAATTTTTAAACTTGGACGGTCGGGGATTGAACGCCGACCTGCATGAAGCCAAACCATCGCTTTGCCGTCCAGCCCAAAAAATGAATAGTTAGGTTATCAGTGGGCTGGAGCTGACGACCGTCCGGCCACCGGCGGCAGACCCCACTCTGAGGCCGTGACTCTTCCTAAAAATATATATATATATCACTAAGAACTCTTTGACCCGACCAGGATTCGAACCCATGCCGTCCATGATCACCCCTAAACGTACACAGTACCGTGACCACCGCACCAATGATCGTCTTTAGTTATGTAGGTAGGGAACATGTCTCCTCAGCTCTTCTATCTTCCACAAAGCCATTCCTCCTATCTCAACCCTGGAGATATACACGTATATCTCTCCTGCTCTGAACGGGAAAGAGTGTGTCGAGCAGTACTCGAGACGGGACAACCACAAGTGACTTGAATAAAACAACCATTTTGATGGGATCCCTGGATTTGAATGTTCTCGGAATCCATCCTATCATTTTTCTGGCTGACGCAATATTTGCTTGGTTACTAAGTGCACCAGGCATCAGAAATAGAATAAAAAAAGTAAACACTCCAAAAAATATCAAACTTGGCTAGAGTAAGGAAATGGCAGAAAAAAAAATACTAAATTGGACTGGGCAACAAATAATTAAAAACAAGCAAAATTGTGAATTAAAGTAGCAATCTGTATGAAAATGGCTGGAATTAGTGGTATATAAATTAATTAAACTAGACTAAGCACTGCAAATTAAATTATAAAACTGGGAAGTTGAATTGAAAATTTGATGAAAAATAATGCAACACAATAAGTGGCAATGCAAGAAATATGGCTCAGTACAACAAACTTGACACAGGTATATGTATAAATTGCTATGGCAAAATTATAATGTGAAATGTTGAAAGAATAAATTTCAAAATAAGGTCTGGAGGAATTAAAAAAATTTTGCAAATCCTTAACTGTTACTAAAACAATGATTTCTAACTTCTCTGGACTTTGAATTTACTAATAACACTCTGTTAACACAATTAATGAACAATTAAATTACTGTGGGAAGCAGGAAATGATGAAATTACTCATGGAAACTTAGGGTGTTGAGTATATAACCAGCTCCAGTATTTAACAAGTCACTGAATGGTCAATACACATGATGTTGTGGATATATTTACGTTAAACCTGTTTAAATTATGGCAAACGAAGTTTTAGCTCTTAATTATTTAGCTCAGGACTGCAGGCTAAATAATATGACCATAACCAACACGGGAAAACGGCAGCAAGGCAATGAAGAGGCACATATACGCTTTGTTTACGTTTTCGTGCAGCAGGCATCGCTGCTTGCGGCCGTGGGGCGAAGCTCTGGTGGGACCCCACACTGGAAATAATATCTGGAGTGCAACGATAAATTCTGAGACGACGATATTGCGTCGATGAAGGCGAAGGAGTACGATTTGCTAGGCAGAAGTGTAGACAGGAATTTACAGATGAGTGGTGTGGTAGGGGGGGCTGTGGCAATGGTGAGAGGAGGCAAGGTGTGTGTAAGCTGGTGGCGACACTTAGACATTTGCAGTCCACCAATTATTCCCAAATAACTGTACAACACACACGATGATCAGTTGATACTTGCGACGATGACTGACGACGATTGCAGTAGCTGGAAACACTTATAAGGCTTGATGATGTCGGCTTGGTCGATGATGGTGGGTGGCTTGGGTGATGATTTTCCAAGATGGCGCGGGAAATTCAAAATAGCTGGCGGCGCATTCCTCTCCCCTCGCTGATGAAATTGCGTTCTCACTTGTAAATATTGCACCTTACTTCTGAGAACATCGACCTAGAGTAGTGGCTGATGGTAGGACCCCGGACTGGCACAATATCATTATATATTGATGCGTGGGTGGCAGTGGCGGCTTGCGACGGCGGTGGCGGCTTACAGCGGCGGTGCATGGCAACTGGAAACACGTGGAGATATGGGTACTTGAATTTTCGATGCCCAGAAAATTAATTCTGGATCACACAGCTGCTACCCGTATTCGTTACCTTAGATGGTTCTTGCTGGATTGTAGAGAATACACAGTAGATCACTTCAGCTGTTTATTGAGTCATACAATTTGAGTACTGACATGGTGCAGTGGGAGGAAGAGCATAGCGCTGTGGGAGGGAAGCATGGCGCCGTGGGAGGGGAGCGTGGCACCTTGGGAGAGAAGCGTGGCACCGTGGGAGAGGAGTGTGGCGCCGTAGGAGGGGATCATCGAACCACTAATTTTAGGATCAGGATGAAAGGGGAGAGAGTAATAATAGTAATTGTGAGGACTGAGGGGAAGGGAGTGTTGGTCAGGCGAGAGGGAGGAAGACCTGCTGAAGGGAGTAAGCAGCAGGATAGTTCGCTGAGAGTGTGACAAGTGGAGAAGAGGGAGAGGTAAGAAGAGGCTACCAGAGGAATGAGACTAGGGATAGTGTGAGAGGAAGCAAGAGGATAGTATTAGTGCAACCCGTCCTCTTAAAAGAACGTCACACTTTGACTAATACTTCTTGAGGTTATCTTGATATGATTTCGGCGCTTTTTTTAGTGTCCCCGCGGCCCGGTCCTCGACCAGGCCTCCACCCCCAGGAAGCAGCCCGTGACAGCTGACTAACACCCAGGTACCTATTTTACTGCTAAGTAACAGGGGCATAGGGTGAAAGAAACTCTGCCCATTGTTTCTCGCTGGGGCCTTTGATCGAACCCAGGACCGCAGGATCACAACCCTGGAAACACAAACCGAAACTGTCTCTATTTTCCGCTTGTTACAACTTGTAATAAAGTTGTTACATCTTGGCTTAACGTGTTAATGACGTATTAGAACGTTGTTACAACTTGCTATATTGGTTGTTATAACAGGTTAGGAGGTGTTAAAACTTGTTCGAACGTTGTACCAACGTCGTAGTTTCGGTGTGTGTTTGGCGGGAAGTCCAGCGTGCTGTCCGCTCGGCCAACCGGCTCCTTTTACATAAGGTCAAAAATCTTTGTACTAGAAAATGGTTTTAGCTCACGAAATTGACATAATGTCTCGTTTTCTGTTTTCGGTCCTTTGGTAGTTTAGGATAAGGGCACTTTAGTACCACAGTTTCTTGACGTTAGGAAACCTTACGAGGATGCGCTGGTTAGAGAAATGATGCTAGAAGGAATGTTCGGGAAGAAAGGACTAATCAATCCATCCTTCTGGTTAAATAGTACTTTTTGTAACTATTTGAACCATAGTACAAATATTGATGTACTAAGCAATTATACATTAGAACTTTGTACTATTCACTGTATAGTCCGAACAAAATAAAGCTAAAAAACAAATATAAATATTTCAAGGCCTAGTATAGCACACATATGGCCTAGTATAGTATAGGATAGCATAGCATAGCACACACATATATTAGGCCTAAGATAGCATATATTTATTCGGAATAGAAAGATTAGGTTAGGTTAGTTTAGTTTGTCTTTGCAACATAAGTTGAAATTCGTTTTCCGGTTTGTACACATTCATAGTACCGATGTATAATTTCTAACTGTGTTGTACGTCGGTATATGTACTATGGTCCTCATCGTTACTATAAGTACTACAAACCGGAAGGATGGGCGACTAATCACCATTGTTGCAAAGTAATTGGAGTAACTCTCTCCAATTTATTTTTATTTAGAAATTGTGATTCAGTTGTAAGAATCTATCTTGGATGCCAGAGTATTGTGCATCGCCTGCTCATGGAATGTTATAGATACAGTTAGCTCAGGAGTATAGTGCTCCAACAATACATACATGCAAGACACACAAGAAATTATTCTGTTTATTAATACATTTTACATGTTTCTGTAGTTCCTCTCTGCTTCCTGTCTGGTTCTGTGACCTGTGGGTTCTTTACGTGTTTCACAGGGCAACCAGGACCTAGATTCACGAAGTTCCATGTATTTCTTCGTAAGTAGGTGTGCTACGAAGGTTCTTAAGTATCAGCTAAGAACGTGCCTAAGTGCGATTCAAGAAAGTGTACTTGCGAAGATTAAATGTAGTTCACTTAAGTCTCGCTAGATGTCACTAGGGCTTTTTGTTTGGCCAATCAGAGAATAGACAACATTCTTCATCTTAAAGATTTAGCCAATCACTGGCTTATTGGAGCTTACTTGTCACCGATTTACGTCAAATTTTCTTATAAAATGGTATATTTCGAAGTATAACTAGGTTTCTTCAACTTCTACAGTGAGCACCGACATTGTAGTAAATCAATATGTTACATTATTTGTTTACTTCATAATTCTAAGAGATATCGTGTAGCTTTCCTTGTCGATTGAGAAACATGCGCTGACCATTATTATATATATTTACCTAAATTTACCCAAAGGCCACTAACTATCTAGTGGCCTCGACGAGGACAGATAGCCGGCGGCTTGTTTAAAGGTCCCGCCAATTGCCCTAATGATATTTTCTAGCTGAATTTTGGCATTAACGACTTCAGCGGATAGGCGGTTCTGTGGGTTTATAACCTCTGGTGAAAAAACATCTGTTTTCAGTCCTACTTGAGAGGACATACTCTCCAACACTATATCTGTGAATGCCCTGTTATCAGTGACTTCAGACAAATTGATATGAGGTACATTGAGCTCTGTAATTACTTCATACACTCAGGAATATTGGAAGATATTCTTGTGCTGTACCCAGATTTGCTAGTGGGGGGCTAATAGACCAGCCTTACATTTCTTATTCTCTCCTAATTCTATGTATGACTGGCAATCCTGTGAGGTGGATGTTGGATGAGATTGTAGCTGGTTTTTATCTACACTGTGTGGTAGATCATACAGAATAGGGAAGCAGCACATTGCTGTGTATACCTAAGCTTGTTATATATATAATATATATATATATTATATATATATATATATATATATATATATATATATATATATATATATATATATATATATAAATATACATATATATATTATCAGAGTGTCTCTCTCTAGCCAGTCACCACCAAGTATTAGTAGTGATGAACGTGACTTACTGTAGCCCCACGGGTCTTCACTCAATCCTTATGGTGCCACTGTTCACCAGGAGAGTCTCTCAGTCTATCTCCGGCTGGCCTCGTAGCCTGAAGACGAGTAAGAACACGATCCCTTCACTTGATCATGTGCCCGCCCTGACAGAGGGCTCTACCACTCACTAAAGGTCGCCAACTGGTGTTCTCCGTGTCCAGTAACACCTCAGTGGAATTGTAGTATTATAGTAGTAGTGGCCAAGAGAACACTAATCAATTTGGTAGCAGGTAAGTATATATTTAAATCACTCTCTCTTAGATAGTCTCAATAGCAACAAAGTAATGGAGGGATAACACAAACACGAAGGTGGTTTTGTAGTTTACTTAAAAGATCAAAGAATCATAACTCTGGATCAACAACATGGCGAAGGAATAAATGAGCAGCCTTCTCTCACTGCCTCTTCACAATTTTGGAACACTTCTGAATGGCAACACTCCCAGCTGTCGCACGTTCCCATGCTCCAAATGCAGTGTTATCGAACGTTTGGCAGCCTGCGAGATGCCACGCCACTCACTCTCCTCACAGTACTCACACTGCTCACTTCTCACTATACTCACTGTATTGGCGTGAGGTGCCTATTATTGCTTCATGATCACAGTATATCACAATACTGGCATAAACACAGTAAATCACTAGACATATGAATACACTATTCAATAACTCCAGTATATATAGTTCACTTTGTCAATATTTATAATAACGAGGTAATACTAGGCACAGAGCCTTACAGTACTAAATTGTACATTTATATATATATATATCCTCTGCCACAAACTTATAACATAAATGACATGATATATAAATGTCCTCGTCACAGTAATCTCTTCATTAAACCACAGGTTCAATCACACACCATATATATATCTCATGAGAGCTCTATAGCATCTCCCTTCACAACTGTGTCTTACTAGAAACATAGACATTGGTGAGCCCTGCTCACGACATAAAAGATACTCTGGCTAATAGCTAACTAAAGAGGAATGGGAGGGAAAACTGAATTACCTACTTCCACATCAATGATGTGGACTCGTCCTCTGTTGAGGGTTGAATTGAATTGGTGAGCCCTGCTCACGACATAGAAGATACTCTGGCTAATAGCTAACTAAAGAGGAATGGGAGGGAAAACTGAATTACCTACTTCCACATCAATGATGTGGACTCGTCCTCTGTTGAGGGTTGAATTGAAGCTCCTGGTCCCGGCTCACGACTTGCTGTTGGGAACTCCCCACACACACTGATGCTCTTCCCAGGAACTCAACCAACACCCAAAAAAAGCATCTTCCCACACACTGCTTCTCTCTGCAGGTTCCATGCTCCTCCACAACCTCTTGGAGGCTTGGAGTCGGTCTCCTGGCCGTCACCTCCTCCTCACATCTATGTCTGCAGTCCTTACTCTTGGCTGCAGTCGTTCGTATTCCCAGATAGTTTGTTCTTCTTCTTCCTCATGGTGGACTGGCCCAGCCGCTACGTCATCACCCGACCGGTGAAACTGTACAGTCGTCTCTGACGTCACTGCCCAGGCTTCACTCTTGCTAAGCACCTGACACTGGAGCACTTGTTGCTCGTTTCCCGTCAATTCCTTCTTCTGTCCGCCTCACAGAGTTCAGGAAGACTCACAGGATGCTTGCAGACCACTGGTGATGTGTATATCCACCGGAGAGGGCGAAAACTGTCAGACTGATAGGACCCCCTATCGCACGTCCGCCCTTGATGACGTGTCGTATCTAACTCCTTGGCACCACGGGGCGCGCCGCCTGGACCCCCTTCACTCGTGTCGTCATACTTGCCAGGGGCGTTTCTCATTGGCTCCATGTACCACGTCACCGTTCTTGACAAATCTGGTGCCACTGACGTCATAACGTCTTGGCGGGAAAACGCAGTGGCCAGCGCCATCTTGGCGTGGGAGAAATATAAGGGTGGAAACCCCGTCACATAATATTATATATATATATATATATATATATATATATATATATATATATATATATATATATATATATATATAGATATATATATATATATCTATATATATATATATATATATATATATATATATGTTGCACCTAGTAGCCAGAACGTCGTACTCGGCCTATTATGCAAGATCCGATTTGCCTAATAGCCAATTTTTCATGAAATATTATATTTTCTCTAATTTTTTTCTTATGAACGATAAAGCCACCCATTTCATTATGTATGAGATCAATTTTTTTATTTCAGTTAAAATTAACGTAGATATATGACCGAACCTAACCAACCCTGCCTAACCTAACCTAACCTATCTTTATAGGTAGGTAGCCGAAAAGTTAGGTTAGGTTAGGTTAGGTAGTCAAAAAAAATCATGAAAACTTGGCTTATTAGGCAAATCAGGCCTTGCATAGTAGGCTAAAAAGTGCATTCTGGCTGCTAGGTACGACATATATATATATATATATATATATATATATATATATATATATATATAATATATATATATATATATATATATATATATATATATATATGCAAACAAGCCTGAATGGTCCCCAGGACTAGATACAACTGAAAACTCACACCCCAGAAGTGACTCGAACCCATACCCCAGGAGCAACGCAACTGGTATGTACAGGGACGCCTTAAACCACTTAACCATCACGACCGGACATAAGGAAGTGATAGCCGAGGCTATATGAACCACTTCCCCGCCGGCACTCGGATGGTAATCTTGGGCATAGCATTTTATCAAATCACCTCATTTTTTGGGGCAACACGTGAGGAACACAAATGCAAACAAGCCTGAATGGTCCCCAGGACTAGATACAACTGAAAACTCACACCCAGAAGTGACTCGAACCCATACTCCCAGGAGCAACGCAACTGGTATGTACAGGGACGCCTTAAACCACTTGACCATCACGACCGGACATAAGGAAGTGATAGCCGAGGCTATATGAACCACTTCCCCGCCGGCACTCGGATGGTAATCTTGGGCATAGCATTTTATCAAATCACCTCATTTTTTGGGGCAACACGTGAGGAACACAAATGCAACAAGCCTGATGGTCCCCAGTGACT
>WNGS01073510.1:0-11201 GCA_020271785.1 Procambarus virginalis
TTATCATGAGCAATTTTCATTTTGCCCTTGGCTAGTGCATCCTTCTGAGCGAGACGTTTATCCGTTACTTTGGCTGGCATGACAGGTAGTGCGATTCTCATAGGACGTCCAAATAAAAGTTCGCCAGGCGACTTGCCCAGTGTTCCATGCGGTGTTGCACGGTAGTTCCTGAGAAAAGCATACATAGCTTGTTTCCAGGATCGTCCTTCGGCATGAGCACAGCGTACAGCTTTCATGAGAGGTTGCATGAATCTCTCGACTTCTCCATTTGCTTGTGGATGTAGTGGCATCACACGGCGGTGTTTGAATCCAATATGCTCAGCAAAGTTGACAAAGTCTTGTCCATTAAATGGCGGTCCATTGTCCGTCTTGACAACTTCAGGAATGCCAAAGTTTGAAAAGATCTTGTCGAGTTTCGGGATGACAGCCTTTGCAGATGTGGAAGTGATGATTTCTACTTCTGGATAACGTGAGTGATCATCAATGACTACCATCAAGTACTCTCCAGTTGGTAGCGGTCCGCAGAAGTCCATCGATACTTCCATCCATGGTGCAGCAGGCAGTGGTGAAGGTTGTAGAGGTGTTGGTCTTGAAGTATCCACTGCAGCTTGGCAAGGGACACAGGCATCATGCATGTCCTTAGCTTGACGATCAATGCCAGGAAACCACACCTTTTCTCGTAGCAGCTGTTTGGTCCTTACAAGACCTTGGTGTCCTTGATGTGCAAGCTTCAGAGCACGTTGCTGGAGAACAGCTGGAATGACGATACGAGTACCTCGCAGCACGGTGTCGCGTTGTTGCGTAACACTTAATTCTGTCTGGATGCGTTCAAGTGCTTTGAATGCATCTTGGTCAACTCCTGAGGGTGGGATGCGTGGAAACTTTTTCTTAGTCAATGCATCCACTGTTGCTTGCAGAGTTGGGTCCTCTAAGGTTGCAGTACGGATTTCGTCAAGAGTGAGAGCCTTAGGGACTGCATCACAGGTTACAGAGTGTACATATTCCTCGGCAACTTGCTGATGCTTGGTGATGGTGAAACTGTTGGCAGGATGTCGACTGATGTAATCAGCGGGATTGCCTGCACCTGGCTTGTATTTCACCGTAAAGTTGTATGGTTGCAGACGAAGAGCCCATCTCTCAATGCGAGCTGGTGGTTTGGACTTTGGATTATTGAAGATGGTCTCCAACGGTTTGTGGTCAGTGACTATCGTGGTAAAGGGTGCACCAAGCAGATACACATTGAAGTGTTCACAGCCCCATACAAGAGCAAGAGCTTCCTTCTCTGTCTGACTGTATCGTTGCTCAACATCTGTGAGAGACCGGCTGGCGTAGGCAATTACTACTCTGGAATCTGGTTGACCAGGTTTGTGTTGGGCTAACACAGCACCTAAACCAACAGGACTAGCATCCACTGTTAACTCAGTGTCCATTGATGGATCAAAGTATGCAGCAGTCGCATTTTCTACTAGTGCATCTTTCACAGCATCAAATGCATTTTGCTCGACATCGCTCCAGTACCATGATGCATTTTTCTTCAGGAGCTCACGTAGAGGCTTCGTAATGGTAGCAAAATCTGGAATGAAGCGAGAACAGTAGTTTGCCATTCCCAGAAAACTATGTACTTCAGTGGATGTTGAAGGAGGTGCAGCATTCTTGATATCTGCAACTTTCTTAGGATCTGGAGATAGACCTTTGTCACTAAGTACATGTCCAAAGAATTCAATTTTATGTTTATTGAACTCACACTTTGCTCGGCTTAGCGTCAAATTCTTTTCTCGTAAGCGTTGCAATGTTGCATGAAGAGCTTTGTCGTGTTCAGCTTGGGTACGGCCATAAACAATGATGTCATCAGACATGTTGTCAGCATTAGGTATATCTTGCAATACCTGGCTGATGATGTGCTGGAATACTGGAGTGACAATTGGGCTTACCCATGGTGTTGGGCCTGTTACCGGTTCAATGATATCTAGTTCTATCAGCCTATCCAGTTCGGCATCGACTTTCTTGCGAGTATGGAATGGTTGTCGGCGATGTGGTTGGGCAACTGGAATTACATCTGGGTTGATATGCAGATGTACCTTGCTATCAGTATAACAACCTATGGATTTAAACCGATCAGAAAATTCAGCAACAATAGCATCAACATTGTTTGCAGATTCCACTGCTACAGCATTAGAAAGCTGAAGTAGCCCCAATTTGGTTGAAGTCTTGTAACTGAGTAGAGACTCCTTTGCATTCCTAACAACATGGAATGTAGTAATGAGCATTGCATTCTTTGACTTAATCTCTGCAGTGAAAGTTCCAATCACTGGTAAGGCTACCTTTGAAGCATAGGCAGTGGCTTTGCCATTATAGTTTTCAAGCTTTGGTAACTGTTTTTTAAATTTTTCATAGTGGCACTCAGCAATGGTGTCAATGTTTGATCCGGTGTCAATGAGAACTTTGAGACAAATACCAGCAATGTATACTATAGTCTCTGGGTTGTTTGGAAGATCATTCCATTTTGTGATTGATTGTACTCCATAAATATAATCACATTCACTGTCATCTGAGACTGGTTGTAATGAAATGTTGTCTTGTATATTATTAACATTCTTGATTTGAGGTGCAATATTGTGTTTGCCACCTCGACTCCTATGACTTGATCCTCGTACATTGCTTTTATTTATTGATTGTGGTTTCTTTAGTGCGGAACGACACATAGCACCAAAATGACCTAGTTTTCTACACTCGTAGCACTTCTTACCTTGTGCAGGACAAACATTATCTTGGTGTGGGTAGTCTCCTCCACAATTGTAACATTTATTATTGACACCCTCTGATGTGAGTCGTTGTGACTGCTTGAGTCTTGTTCCATGACTCCAGTTGTGATGTGGTTCTCGGCTCAATTTAATGTTAGGTTTGGCATGATATCTTCTACGATCATGGTGTACTCCCTGAACCTTGCATACTTCTTGACTGTTAGTAACAGTGGCAGAACCGTTGTTGGCACTGCACTCCATGGCACGAGCATTACGTGCAGCATCTTCCATTCGACGAGCCATATCCAGTATCTTGTTAAGAGAACTTTCATCATCAACAAGTTCTAGAGCTCTTCGACGAAGACGTGTAGATGTGCATGTTTCAATTATTTGCTGTTTGATTTCGTTGTCAACATCAGCAAACTCACAGTGGGCTGCTAAACCCTGCAGACGTGTATGGTATTGATCAACAGTTTCATTAGAGAGTTGTTTTGCTCTCCTGAAATGCATAATTTCCATAGCAGTATTTTGCCTTGGTTTGAAATGCTCAGTTAATTTGGCCTTGGCAGTGTCATAATCTTTGGCACCACCAGTGTCTTTAAGTGTATCAAAGATGTCACAAACTCTATCACCTGCATAGTGAAGTAGAAAGGCACGCTTTCTTTCAGCACTTTTGATGTCAGAAACTATCAACAAATTTTCAAACCTTTTAAGCCATTTGACCCACCTCTGTGACAGGTTTGTCTGGTCACAGTCAGGATCAAATGCAGGAAACTGAGGTATATTTGCCATTTTTACTGAATAAATGTAAACTTATCACTTAAAATGTTCCTCAGAATATATAACACTTACTGCACTGTATATGTTATTCAAGAATTCACTGTAATTACTTTAATTTTGCAAAGCACACAAGCATTTTAATGCAAAAGTTCACAACAGTGCACAACACAGCAGCAACTGACTTCTTACCTAGCCCTTGTGTGCATGTGTTGTTCCTACTCACAGCAACACAGCAGTTGTTAGCAGTTGGTACAGCAATTGGCAGCAGTTGGTACAGCAGTAGGCAGCAGTTGGCAGCAGTAGGCAGCAGTTGGTTCACAGCTTGAAGAATTTTGTAGCACGGAGCGTCGTTTCGTAACCAAAACATCGGATTTTGTACACTGCATCAAAGCGTCGTTTCGTACACAGCGTCGGCAGATTCCTCTCACACAGCAACAATCAGCACAGCTTGGGTAGCACACAGCATTGGTTAGCATACAGCATCGGGTATGGTGATCACAGACAGCTTCTCTTTCCTCCTCTGGGGGCGAGACAGCATGCTCCTTCCTTGTGTTTTGTTTAACAAAATACCTGCGTTCCCAGTTCATCGTCGTCGCCAGTGTGGTGTCTGTGTATAGCTGAGATAGTCTTGGTTGTAAGGTTGATGTAAAGTCATTCCTGGTTACTGACTTTAATACTTAAATAATTACATGATAGAGTAGCTCCCAAGCTGGTAGCGTCCTGTATGCTTTGTTTACCTTCTCTCTAGTGGCGTCCAGCCGCCGCACATAGAAAACGGATGGTACCATTTTCTGTGAACATGACAGGTAGGTTACAGGGAATTTATTAGGTAGTGTTTAGTTTTAATCTTAAACTGGTTGAGAGAGGTACAGTCTTTAACATGGTTGGGAAGGTCATTCCACATTCTGGGTCCCTTGATTTGTAGAGCATTTCTAGTTTGGTTAAGTCGTACTCTTGGAATATCAAAACTGTATTTATTTCTGGTGTGGGGCTCATGGGTTCTGTTACAGCTTTCAATGAAGCTTTTGAGGTCAGGATTGGCATTACAGTTCAGCGTTTTATATATGTATAATACACATGAGAGAATGTGCAGTGACTTAATGTCTAACATATTGAGAGATTTGAGTAGGGGTACCGAGTGATGTCTGGGGCCAGAGTTGGATATTGTCCTAATAGCAGCTTTGTGTTGAGTAATTAGAGGACGTAAATGATTTTGGGTAGTAGAACCCCAAGCACAAATACCATAGTTGAGATATGGATAGATGAGGGAGTAATAGAGAGTCACCAGGGCAGGGCGGGGTACATAATATCTGATCTTAGAAAGAATGCCAACAGTTTTTGAAACTTTTTTTGATATATTTAGAATGTGCCCCTGGAAATTAAGCTTGTGATCAATGAGAACGCCAAGGAATTTGCCATCTAATTTGCTACAAATTTGGGTATTGTTAATCTTGAGATTTATTTGGTTAGAGGATTTATTGCCAAACAGAATATAGAAAGTTTTGTCAATGTTAAGGGTGAGTTTGTTGGCAGTTAGCCAAAGATGGACTTTATTAAGCTCGGTATATACTGTGGCATTTAGAGCAAGGGGGTCAGGACTGGAGTAAATGAAGGTTGTGTCGTCAGCAAATAGAATTGGTCTAAGTGTTGGGAGGCATTTGGAAGGTCATTAATGTAGATGAGAAAGAGGAGAGGGCCAAGTATACTGCCCTGAGGAACACCCTGGGGGTATTTAAACGTATACCACACTGCATGAATACTCTAATATACAATGTATATATTTTCACTATATTTGCAACAGAGGAGGTCACTAGAAACAAGATGCTTCAATATGGTGTTGTGGAGAAGAAACACAAGAGAGTAGCGTGTGTGGGCGCGGGTCTCCTGCTGGCCGCCTATTTCTACATCACACACTCCAGCCCTCGCCTACAGCAACCACTACCTCCCCTACACCAACCACTACCTCCCCTACACCAACCACTACCTTCCCTACACCAACCACTACCTCGCCAGCCATCATCACCAAACGTGTCAGGCAGCCTCACTACAAACGTAAGTCTCGTGGTCTCTTAAGTGCTCGGTCACCATCGTTACCGAGAGCATTGTGTTCCTGGGGTGTTGTTGCTGAGGTTCAGGCGAGCAGGGAACACTTGTGTTGCTCTAACACTGTATAAAGTGCAACGTCTACTTTATGGTGTAAATTGGTCCTGTTATATTGATTTAAACAGAGAGTTTTGAGGTGTTTCAGTATTAGTGTTGCTGACTGATTTGTTTGTTTATGCACTTGTGTTGATACCTAACCTAACTTAGCTGTGTGTGGTGACACCTAACCTAACTTAGCTGAGTGAGTCTTAATACCTAACCTAACTTAGCTATGCTTGTTGATACCTAACCTAACATGTGTGCGAGTGGTGACACCAAACCTAACTCAGCTGAATGAGTGTTGATACTTAACCTAACTTAGCTGTGTGAGGGTTGATATCTAACCTAACTTAGCTATGTGTGTGAGTGGTGACACCTAACCTAACTCAGCTGAGAGAGTATTGATATCTAACCTAGTTTAGCTGTGTGTGTGTGTGTGTGTGATACCTAAGCTAATTTAGCTGAGTGTTGATACCTAACCTAACTTAGCTGTGTGTGTGTGTGGTGATACCTAACCTAACTTAGCTGTGTGAGTGTTGATAGCTAACCTAACTTAGCTGTGTATGTATGTGGTGATACCTAACCTAACTTAGCTGTGTGAGTGTTGATGTCTAACCTGACTTAGCTGAGTATGTGTTGATACCATTTTAACTTAGCTGAGTATGTGTTGATACCATTTTAACTTAGCTGAGTTTGTGTTGATACCTAATCTAACTTACGTGTGTGAGTGTTGATACCTAACCTAACTTAGCTGTGTATGTGTTGATACCTAATCTAACAGATGCTTTTGAGTGTTAATACCTACCCTAACTTAGCTGAGTATGTGTTGATAGCTAACCTAACTAAGCTGTGTGTGTGCTGATAACTAGCCTAACTTAGCTGTGTGTGTTGATACCTAACCAAATTTAGTTGTGTGTGTGTTGATACTGTCACTTGGGGTGGGCTGAGGCTCTGTTAGCAAGGGGCTGCTAGGGGCTCAGGAGACAGTACTCAGTCTCTCTGATCACGTGACTCCCCAGAGTCAGTTGGTCCCACAGAAGAGGACCAGTAATACCCACCACCGCAGGACTTCGATACCACCACTGGGGGTGCCCTTCAGTCAACCACGGGGACACTGCTATTAACACTTCCGGCCTAGACCCATGGAGGAGTGAAGGAAGACCCAGGCTTATCTTTTAACAATGACTTACCCTGAGTCTTGCCTTCCTGACAAAAAGTTGCAGGAATTCCTTCCTCGCCTACCTTCTCCATCTCTATTTTAACAAGGTCGCCAGCTGGGTTGAGATTTCTGCACCCCAGCAGTGCAGTTCAGTGGGTGTATTCTATACTGCTTGTTGCCAAAGTGTTGCTCCTCCTACAAATCTGATACTGGATGGATAGCCTAGGGTACACTTTTACATAAGTCTGTGCTGCTTTACCACTATCCAGCCACTAAGAACATTTGTAGAAAACGTAATGTTCACTAGGCGGAACTATGATATCTCTCGTGAATGCTCATAGAGATCATTATGGATGCACACTTAAACACAATGGTAAAATATGTGATAATTACTGACATAAGCTACATGATCACATATGAAATTAATATTAATACAGGGATGGAAATAAAGAATAAACAATCTGGAGATCGTCAGCAACTCCTCTTTCACGACCTCCGACAACTCCTTCAGCTGGGCAGATTTTAAAAGGGGGGCTTCACACCCTCTCACAGGGGGCGGCTTCCTCAACGTCGGCCACATCCTCTCCAACTGCCACAAACGTCCACACACTGTCCACTTCAACAGTCCTGGACACAAGCTGCCCTGCAGCCTATCCTACTACTAATGTATCAATGTTATACTGAAACATACATAAATAAATATCGTGGCCTATCTAGCCTACTCAACAAAGGGGTAATGGGAGGGAAATTGATCTACCTTTACATTCCTGGCTCACGACGCCTGTCACTCGATGGTGTAAGGTTCCCACGCTTCCTGAGTCGGTCCTTGACGATCCAGGAACGTTCCACAAGTCCTCAGGTGTCGTGAAGCCTTCGCGTTGTCGATGAACCACTCCCAGAGTTTCAGATATCCAAATCCTGGCTCATCCAGTGGGCACTGAGTTAATCACTGTATACACACACTCGTTTCTTCCACAAGGCGTTGTCCCTTGCCCTAGGATCGGTGTCGTCCCTCCAAAGCTCTCAGTGGGGTGTGTGACCCGGTCACAGCAGGGCCAAGCTCGCCCCACCATCCAGACCCTCAAGCGTCAGGCGGCATTCACCAGCCGGTCGGTCGGAAGAATCGGTCGTCGCCGACCGATTCTTCAAGTTTTGACACTTCTCTGCTCAATAAACTTGGTTTCTTCTTGCTTCCCAGAAGCATAGAGTCTCCATTAACAATGGTGGGCTGCAATGGCTAGCTTTAATCCACTGAGTAAGGCTTGCAAAGCCTCAAATCCTCGAGAGCTGATCGAGGTGCATTCTCTCGCCTCCACAGTCAGTTCAACTCTGACGTTACCATAGCTGGCGCCGCCAGGGGCACTCGGTGACATCACGGCGGGCTCTGATTGGTCGCCCGTGACCTAAGTCAGCCAATCCGCAGTCGGCTGGCGTCGTCCACAAAATGACGGATCTGCAGGTAGGGGGTACCATTTCCTTTGTATCAGGGCGCCACTTCCCCCCTACCTACAAACTTATAAATGTAAATGTCTCCCTCATCAGACGGCCGATCTAGTCGCCACATATATCAACAGACTCCCTGCATCTCAGAGAATCAGTAGGTCTAGTAGATATGACTCTTAATGATGGATCTGGGGAGAAATTGGAGGGGGCTCCATAACAATACCTAACCTAACTTAGCTCTGTGTGTGTGTGTGTGTACTCATCTATTTGCTCACCTATTTGTGCTTGTGGGGGTTGAGCTCTGACTCTTTGGTCCCGTCTCTCAACTGTCAATCAACAGGTGTACAGGTTCCTGACCCTATTTGCTCTATCATATCTACACTTGAAACTGTGTATGGAGTCAGCCTTCACCACATCACTGCCTAATGCATTCCATTTGTCAACTACTCTGTCACTAAAAAAAAAATTCTAATATCGCTGTGGCTCATTTGGGCACTCAATTTCCACCTGTGTCCCCTAGTGCTTGTGCCCCTTGTGTTAAACAGCCTGTCTTTATCTATGTGTATGTGTGTGTGTGTGTGTGTGTTGATACCTAACCTAACTTAGCTGTGTGAGTGTGTGTGTGTGTTGATACCTAACCTAACTTAGCTGTGTGTGTGTGTGATACCTAACCTAACTTAGCTAAGTGTGTGTGATATCTAACCTAACTTAAATGAGTGTGTTGATACCGAACCTAACTTAGATGTGTGTTGATACCTAAACTAACTTAGCAGTATGTGTGTGTGTGTGTGTGTTGATACCTAACTGGAACATACCTGGAGAGGGTTCTAGGAGTTCTTCTACTCCTTGAGCCCCGGCCTGAGGCCAGGCTCGACTTGTAACAACTTGGTCCAACAGGCAGTTGCTTGGAGCTGCCCGCAGGTCCACATATCCTCTACAGCCTGTTGGTCCGGCACTTCTTGCACGAAGTTATCTACTTGCCTCTTGAATACATTCACCTTTGTTCCAGCAATAATTCTAATGCTTGCTGGGAAGATGTTGAACAGCTTAGGACCTCTGATGTTCCGACAGAGCTCTCTGATTGTGCCTTTGGCACCTCTAATTTTCACTCGATCTATTCTGCATTTCCTTCCATATCTTTCGTTCCAGTATGTTGTTATTCATATGTGCACATTTGGTTGTTGGCTTTCAAGTATCTTCCATGAATATATTATTTGATACTTCTCTCGTATCCTTTCCAAGGAGTTAATTTTGAGAGCTTTGAGACGGTCCCAATCATTTAGATGTTTTATCTTTTCTGTGTGCCGTATATGTTCTCTGTACTACCTCTAATTCAGAGATCTCTCCCGCTCTGAAAGGAGAAGTGAGTACCGAGCAATACTCAAGACCAGACAGCACCAGTGATTTAAATAGTATTAGCACTGCTGTAGGGTCTTTGGATTTGAACGTTCTCATAATCCATCCTATCATTTTCCTGGCCGCTGCAATATTTGCTCGGTTATTTTCACTAAATGTCAGGTCGTCAGACATCATAATTCACACATCTTTTACATGTTGCTCTCCTTCTATGATTGTGTCCTGTACTCCATGTGTCTCGTTTAACTTCCTCGTTTCCACCATACCTATGTACATGGAACTTGTCACCATTAAACATCATAATGTTATTTTCAGTTACCCAATCAAAGACCTAATTAATATACGTCTGCAGTTTTTAAGTGTCTTCTACAGAAGAAATTTTCATGGGGATTTTTGTATCATCTGCAAAGGAAGACTCGAAGCTGTGACTAGTATTTTTGTCTATTATATAATTAGTATAGTATATTATTTTTGACTGTGCCCTGGGATACAGAGCTTTTCATTGCACTTGGGCTTGATTTTATTTGATTGACCGTCACTCTCTGCAATTCTGTTTGACAGAAAGTTGAAAATCCAGCGCCCCACTCTACTCGTTATTCCTATGGATCTCATTTTATGGGATATCACTGCACGGTCACACTTGTCGAATGCCTTTGCAAAGTCTGTGTATACATCATCTGTATTTTGCTTTTCTTCTAAGGCTTCCATGATTTTGTCATAGTGGTTGAGTAACTGTGACAGACAGGATCTTCCCGCTCTAAATCCATGTTGTCCTATGTTGTGTAGTTCATTATTTTCCATAAAACTAGAAATTTTATTTCAAAAACTTTTATTATGTGTGATGTTAGTGCAACTGGTCTATAATTTTTGGCCAAAGCTTTACTACCTCCCTTGTGCAGTGGAGCTATATCTACAGATTTAAGTGCTGCTGGTATCTTCCCTGTGTCCACGCTCTTTCTCCATATTACACTGAGCGCTCACGCTACTGGAACTTTACATTTCTTTATGAATATTGAATACCATGAGTAAGGACCAGGGACTGAGTGCATGGACATGTTGCCAATCTCTCTTTCAAAGTCTTCTGAGTTCGTGTTAATATCCGTTATATTATCTGCAGCTTGGATGTCATTCACAATGAAACTGTCTGGATCTTCAACTTTCATTTTGTTTATTGGTGTGCTAAACATACCCTCATACTGGCTTCTTAGAATTTCATTAATTTCCTTGATGTGCTTTGTGTATGTACCTTCAGTTGTAATTAAGGTCCATTACTGGCGGAGGTTTTTTATTTGGATTTTGAATATATGAAAAAATTTTGGATTTTTCTTTAACTCTTGTATAGCTTTCTGTTCCAATTCAATTCCTGAGACTCGTATGATCGCTTCAACGTTTGCTCTATTTCTCCGATCTCCCTGTTTAGGTTTTTTTTCCTTTCTTGTGATAGTCACGTCTGTTTAAGTATTCCGAAATTTTTTTCCTTCTCTTGTACAGACATCTGCGTTCACTGTTTAGAGTGGTCCTCTTTCTGACCCTCCTCACAGGCACATGATTCAAGCAAATCTTGTATGCTTCCGTTGTCA
>WNGS01073512.1:0-10664 GCA_020271785.1 Procambarus virginalis
AGTCCACATTATCTGGCAATGCGATATTCAGCTATAGTCTTTGGATTTCACGGAATGTGGCTCGAAGATGCTTGAGCGCTATGCCAAGCTTTAGTTTCAGGTACATTAGGGATACTTCTCGCCATACAACTGTTCTTCACGCTACTTGTATCAGAGTACAGTCTATCTGAACCTCCCAAACTGCATAGTTATATTGGACTGTTTTCCTCTGTTAATCACACTACTTGCTACCCCACTGCTACAATCACCTATACTTTCCACGCTGGCCTATGTCATCTCCCTTGGCCACTAACCTCGTTGGGTTTGGCTTGTTTAATCTGTGTTGGCAGCCTTCCTGCACTGCCTTAAATGCCTGCGACTTTTTATTGTACCTCAGACACCTCGATAACCCCATCTAAACCTCCACACGCACCGTTTGTGTAGGCCCCTCTATAATGTGCCCCTACTGTTCTACATGCTCCCGGACACTTCTTATTATTTTCCTGATAACATTATGCCTTATTCTATTCATTCTCATTTTCATACGGCTTACTGCACTATTATCATTTTCATCGAACTGTCTCATCGCATGTATTTTGGTCAAATTTCCCCACGTTCATTCAGTTGAAGGTCGCTTTCTCTGCCTAATCGTAGGGCCACCCCGCCTGCGCTTCTCCTCTTCACAACTCTATGTTCGCCTTATCCTCACTCAGCTAAAACCAAGCCAGCCAGCAGCCCCTAGGGCCATGTTGGGAATTCACTCTTCAAGCAGTTCTATTTGCTCCGTTTTCACCTAGGGGTCCAGTCGACCGCTGCTCGTGTTACTCTTAGTCTCGGTCCTGAAATACTGAGCCGATCCTGTAAGTGACTCGGTCTCTCCCATTTGTGATTTTTTTTTATCGCCGAACACTGAATATCAGGAGGTTTTGTCGGTTGGTCTTCGTACCCACCCCTGCACTGTCCTGTAGTTGCTCGGTTAGCGCAGCACAGCGATTTAAAGATTCAGAGTAATAGGAACGAGACTATAGGATCAGGGTTCTAGATAGAAAATATCACCTGAGGACCAATAAAGACATCCTTATGGGAGGGGAGCCTACGATACATTTTCTAATTCCCAGCCTTGCCTTTTAAAACCATGGAGGGCAATAACTCCTACGAACATTGTTCACAACTTTTGTTAGACCAGTAGCATGAAATCGGGAACTTAAAGATCAAAAAGAGGTATAACGATTTAAACTAACTAAACACAGGGCCATGCAAGAAAGAAATTTAAAATTTTAGAAGGTGAATAGAAAATTCATTCGCCAGGTAGGGTAGGACATGGCACACAGATAGGTGAAGAAGGTAGGGGAGGCCGGGTGAAAAAAACCTTTATATGACAAAGAGTGCTGGTTAGACTGGACACCACGAGCGCATCTCTCACATATCCCGCAAATACACTTAGGTAATTACTTGGATAATTACATAAATTTATATTGGTTGTGTGGAGTGTATCTTGTTCTCCATATTCCACATTCATAACACGGAACTAATATTTAACATTGTAAATTCCAGCTGCCAAGTGGCTCTGTCATACACTTACTGTTAATTCAAGGATCTTCTTGATGGCTATGACACTCGAGATCGAATCAAAGTTTATATTTTCCTATTATCCTGGTAGGTCTACTGAGTAGGTGATTTTGAGATGATTGGAGGACTTAGCTCGCCCTTACGCGGGAACTGGTCCTTCAAACCCAGGCCTGTTCTTTGTGTCATTTAACATCGAACACCAGGCAGTTTAACGTAAAGCAGCAAGTAACAGGTGTCTAACTATAGGTACCCGAAGTCATTTGAAATGGTGAACAGGGGTCATCAGCGGTAAAGACAGCTGCCTCATTTTGTATTCTGCCTCCTTACCAGGAATTGAACCCAGAACCTTCAGGAGATGACCGAAATCCGAGAGCGACAGTCACACTGAGCTGTCAGGCATTTATCAGGCTTATACATCAGCAAACATGTTTATATAATTCTGTATTCTATCTGGATCGAATCGTTATGTAGGCAAATGAACATTATGGTGTTAAGCCTTGAATGTTGTGATAGTGGAACCTGGATAGGCAGTTATAAAAGTTGTTTGTCACTCCTAATTACTAAGTTTGCATGTTAAGGAGTAGCGGACAGGGGTTATGTACAGTGGGTTGGGCCCCCCATCCCAAATAAGTGCAATACAGTTAAAGCTGACGACAATAATACTGCCTATGGGGACAACGATGCTCTGTGTCCATCCTTATGTCAAGTGTGTTTAGGACTGAGTCAGGTCTGTACCTAACAAACACAGTAGATTGCAGCAGTTGGTGACCAATACTTTACGGTGCTCGGAGAGACAACTGGTGATTTGATCTAGAGAAGTAAAGACTTCTTTAACACTAGTTTTGTGAGTTGGGGGATACAAACGGTAGTAGGAGTGAAGCATACTAACATGTATCTGGTTACTGTATTTCCTCGAGAAATATTCTGAACCAACATCATTGAGGAAGGCGTTTTAATCTGTCAGAAATATTAGTTTGCTGTTGGAAATTTTAGCTTCTGTCAAGAAATATAAATCTGTGCACTAGATGTTTTCTGATTGGTAATATTGGTCTCAGCTCTGTAATGCAGGGACCTGTGTGAAGTGGTTTAACTCAAATATGTTTAACTATGATTGAATTATGATTTCTGCCAGTTCAATAGTCAGTTCTGCACATGTGGAGCACAGTAACTTAGCAAGGAAAATTATTTTCATTATTAATTATATATATCCTCCCCAAAACAATGAAAATTGTATAGGAAACACTTATTTAAGACATTCACAGGTTGAAAATATATATAGAAAACAGCAATGTTAAATGTTGAAAACAGTTTGGAACTCTAAAAGACATACAAATGACCAATTTTGGGATAGGAGTTTTGTGTGAAACATTATTGGAACCAAGCGAGTGCACACAGAGTGGAGCGCGGCAGCGAGTTGTTCACTCAGGTGGCGACTACTTCAGTGTCCGGTAGACGTCAGTGCGATGCTTGGGTGGTCTTCTGCAATAACAATAAGTGCATTAACTGTACTAGTGTTCTTTTCTTTTTTTTGTTTAGGGATAGGAATTTTAGGGATGTGTGTTTGTAGTACACTGTGTGTCTTGTGTTATTTTGGGCTCATTCACCCACTTTAAGTATTACTGTAACATGTGGTTTAAACTCCATCAACCTTGGTCCCTGTTAGTAAAGTGGTTAAGTGTAAAGACCTTATATTGCAAAAATGCATGATACATTTGTATATTACTAAGAAAGTGTAGAGTAAAATAACGACTAAGCCCAGATTTGTGTGAGACTAATAGTCCCACACAATTTGATAAATAGTCAATTTATCCATCATGTATATGTTTGGTGAAGAGTATCACTCAATCTCAACAATCCTGTAACATAATTGTGTGGTTCCCATAGTTAACCCTTAAACTGCGCATGGCGTATATATACGCCATGAGTAACATGTCCCACCGTGCGCATAGCGTATATATACGCCAAAGGGTGCCAGGCACGATTCAAACGTCCCGCGGTGTAAAGGGGTCACCCATACCGTAGCCAGGGGCTATTGTAAACAGACGCCATTTTGAAAAAAAAATCTAGAGCAGGCCTCCTATGTTTCACAGGCCTTAGTTAGTGGCCAGACACCATGGCGAGCGCATCACAACCCAGCGTGTGACCTTGCTCAGCGCACTGCGCCGCCCAGTCTTTGACCGAAGACAAAATTGCAGATGAATTGTTCAAGGACGTTGACGAATCTGATATTGACGACTCGGATATAGATGAAGATTATACCCAGCCTGAAGAAATCGAAACAACGGACAGTGAGGGTGAACATGTTGGTGCCACGAGGTTGAGGATGCCACACGAGTTACCTGCTATTACTCAACACTACTCAACACCACCTCGCACCCAAGCACGTCGTTCATCTGTTCCATTGCACGTTTATGATATGATCGACGAGTCTGAAACAGGTGAATCTTTCTCAGGTTTTAGTGATGAAGAATCGGAGAATAGTTTTACCCCGGCTGCTAGTGCCAGTACAAGTTTCACCGCATCAGCTGCCCGCCCAGCCAAGCGCCGCCGCATGGAACAATATGGCGACAATGAGGAACAAATTCCCTCATGTTCCAAATCTTTTTCCTCATCTACCCTTCCTGCCCCTACTGTTGCAATGCCTGCTTCAGCTCCTGGTCCCCAGATTCCTCGCTGTGGTGCAGCTAATGGCTCTCGGAAGGCAGCAGGTTCGTGTGTGTGGAGTTATGGGGAAGATTTTGTTCCACAAATTCCCGACTTTGACAACAGAGATGTGGGAATTACAGATCTTTTCCCTGATACTGGTGATGAAATGTGTGAAATGGACTTCTTTACTGCATATTTCGATGAGCCGCTCATGGAACACATTGTTCGCGAAACGAACAGACTTGCGGCCGATCTCATTGAAGGTAATTACTTAAGTGTAATTACCTAAGTGTAGTTACAGGATGAGAGCTACGCTCGTGGTGTCCCGTCTTCCCAGCACTCTTTGTCATATAATGTTGGGTTATCTGGGGCTTGAACTCAGAAATTATATTATTTAATTATTGTATTGAAATAACTCGAAGGACCACCCACTTTTGAGAAAAGAGGGAAAACAAATAAAAGTGATCATTGGAATGACACTAGAGAAACAGTGTCTATGGAAACTCATTTAATGAATAATCACTTGAAATAAATGAAGACTGTAATTATTAATTAAAGCCAAAGCCTCAAATATCAACATTGGGGGGGTTATTTCTAGAAGTTCATATATATCTAGGAACCAGTGTGGTTCGTCACTAGTTCATTGTGGTATTAATAACATGGTAAATCTAACTACAATATATTCAAATATATGGTAATCAAATTATAATCATTATGATCATTAATCATCATTAATCACTGAGCATAAATACTGAGCACAGTTAGAGCATAAACATTAATTACCAAATCTGGCAATAATTATTCAATAGAAAATTGTATGAATTATATAGAATCAATAATCAAATTGAATAAATTTGTACGAAAAATGTGTCTTAGCTGTAAGACGATTTCTAATGCCAGTTCATCATTCGTCCTCGTGGTCACGGAATCCCCATAGAGAAAGAACTCGAGGTAAATAACACGATTGATGAGAATCTTGCTGGCACTCAAATACACGCTGTAAGCAAAGGCATGTAAAGTAGCGATTGACTAGGCTACAAATTATGTTCAGATATTCATGAAACTGAGATGAGTGATAAACAGTACTAACATGTATTTTGATGTCATTCTTCCTGACGACAAACTACTCACAAATGTACTACCTACTTTGATGCACCAAAACTAGGAAAATACTTATGTGAGCGTAACAGAATACTGAGCTCTGCCGAAATTCGCGTCTGCCAGTCTCAATGTTCACTGCTGTGCACACTTAATACGAGTCCTGGTTCTAATTGTGACGCGTTATTAACCCTTAAACTGCGCATGGCGTATATATACGCCCTGAGTAACATGTCCCACGGTGCGCATGGCGTATATATACGCCATAGGGTGCCATTCCGATTCAAATGGCCCGCGGCTACACGGGGTTCACAGTAGCTTCCTCAGGGCTCTTGTAAACAGACGCCATTTAAAAAAAAATCGTGGGCAATATTCTCAGGTGTGAGAGGCACAGTACTGTTGGAGCAACCAAGGCTGGCGCACGCAGCATGAGCGATCAGCATTGCTGTTCAGCTTGTGACCACAGCATCACCGAAAAATGTCAAAATAAATATATAACTGTTATTATTTAGTGATGACAATATTACAGATGACCCGTGACTGTGATATAAATAACCAGGGTTGTGATAATAGCAGGATTGTTGTAATAATTAGCGCTGTGGGAGGAGTGATGCTGAGAGACTGAGGGAGACAGCATCGTTTACTGACTGTGTGGCCACCTGTTATTGTTTACATTCACCATACCAGCTCAGTGGTTCTCTATGGTGAACACAAATGTAGATACTTATATATAATGTGTGTATTAGTGTAATAACAGCAAAAGGATTATGCTGGGAGGAGCCATTTGGGTGACGGAGGTGACGTCGTCTGCACGATTTGTCAAGCTGTTTAGAGGGTGGCCACTATGCTCTTTGGGCGCACTACAAGCTTAGGTGTACAGTTACAGTGCATAAAACATGTAGATATTTATATATAATATGTGTATATAGGGTAATAACACTGAAAACAGTATTGTTGGGGGAGAAAGTTTAGTGCGTGTGACCTTGAATGAGTGAGGGAGCCGCCAGCTGTGTATACCGACGACTCTTAGTGCCTGAACTAACTATATCAGCTTAGCTGTACAGTTGTGGTGAACAAAATATATACATACTTATATATAACGTCTGTATATAGTGTAATAACACCACAAATGGTATTGTTGGGGGAGAAAGTTTAGTGCGTGTGTTGAGGGAGTGGCAGCGAGTGGCTGGCTGGTGTGTGGCGGTAACTCTTCGTTGCTTTTCGACTCTCAATACCAACTTAGTGGTTCGTTATGGTAACCAAAATATGCAGATACTTATATATAACCTGTGTATAGAGTGTAATAGCAGCAAAACTATTTGTTTATTGTTTTATGAACATAATAATTGAATTACTAATATGCACACCATACGTTTGAGTATAGCGATTATTCACCACTTTTATTATATAAATTATTACAATACACACTATTGAATAATATTACTGCAAAAAAACTAAGAAAAAATCAATCGGAGACATTGAAACAATTAGGTAATAATATCTTTGTGGCAACTCCCATCTGTCAGCGCGGGTGACGCTGACGGTCCCTGGCGACCGCTCTGTCAACGCCCACTTTTTGCCAGACTTCCTCGGTCAATTGCGCCCAAAATATGTGACCTACGATTTTTTGCTATTTTTCCCGTGCTCAGGGGACACAAATTAACATGTTTAGAAGACGAAAAAAATTTTGGATTTTTTTTTTCTTGCGCACAGGGGTGTAAATGTCCCCAGGACCCTGAGCAGTGTAAGGGTTAACTGACGAGGCACTAGAGAACACATAGGCAAGTAAATTTCACTTATTAACTGGGTATCAACGTAATTCTTGTCGATAAGAATTCCCAGCAGCTGCCATGTGCCTCACCCACGCTGCCTCGTGACCAAGCCTTGTTGAGTAATGGCGTCGCCGCCTTCCTCCCTCCCCGCTCTCGCATTCACCATGGAAATTATTAAACACGAATTATTTCCGCGCAGTTATGGATGAAATGCGATAATATGAACTGGGTTGGAATTATAGGGATTTAATAATTATAATTCTCGATAAATGATCTCTAGCGAGAAATGGAGATGAATTTATACTTCTCCAGAGCATTCGATCGTAACAGAATAAAAACTGTTACTAAATAATTTCAATTAATAACTCTCGATTTACATTATCAGGAGTCATATTATCAGCAATATGCTCAGATTAAATTATATTAACACTACTGTTAGTGGTGTTAAGAACTACTGCAATTAGTAAGGTAATAGTAATTTATTATAATATAATAATAGATGATAAGTGTTGGAAATTTCCAACATAACTCGGGGGGAGAAAACTCGGGTCGCAGTGCCATGTTGAGTACTGACGTACCATCCCGAAGTTAGTATTAAGTTAGTATGTTAGTACACACATAACGGATGTCCCGTAAATGTCAAGGACATACAAGAATTTAAGACATGAAAATTTAATGTCATAATTAATAGTTTACACAAGTTAATGATTGAATCATACAATTCAAGTAACTGAGACTCTACTGTGAGGTGAATGTCTGGGTCATTGTGACTTGTAGCTGATTGGTTACTAGACATCACAACACAGTATCATCATGATCACTCAAATGGATGAAAAATTATTTGCTCTTAGTCAGAGCTATATAGGCTTGTAGTTTCCTTTTACATTGTTGAGCAGCTGCTCTAGTGGGGCGGGTGCTCGGTGGATCAGAATTGTTGTCCTCGGAAACTGTTGGTGAAGCTGGTTCTGATAAACACTCTCGTTCTGCTAATTCGAGAGGTACCAACTTCTCTAATGTCTTTAGAGTAGTAGTGCCTTTGCACAAAACTCGTACTACTCTCAGGATGCCTTGGTGATCTGGGTGGATAGCAACAATTTTGCCTATAGGCCATTCTGACCTTGGTCCATCACTGTCAACTAATACTAGGTCTCCTGGTTTGAGCTGTACTTTATTATAGGGACTCGAAGCTCCATAGTGGTACTCTCGAGTCCACACCTCATTCCACCTTTCAATTACTCTTGAGAGATGTTGGTAACTTTGCACTAAGTCACTCCTGGTTACATAGGAAGGATCGACGGGGTCCTCTTCTGCCAAAGGTATCAGAGGGCTCAGCAGGCCTCCATGTATTAAATGCGAGGGACTCAGAGGCTCTCTCTGTGAGAAATCATCTGATAGATAAGTTAATGGGCGATTGTTGACTCGCGCCTCAATTTCCACGACGAGTGTTTGGAGTTCTGAGTAACTAATTTTCTGTCGATGCAAGGTCTTCCTTAAACACTTCTTGACAGTCCCTATCATCGTTCGTAGAACCCACCTTGCCAGGGGGCTCTGGGAGCAATAAATTTCCAGTGGCATTGTCGTCTCTGCATGACAGACTGCACTTCTGGATGATTCCATATCTCTCGTAAGCAGGCTTCTCCTGCCACAAAATTTGAGCCATTATCAGATATCATGAGTTTGGGACAGGATCTGCGAGCTGCAAATCTACGAAAAGCTTGGATGAAGGCTTCAGCACTCATGTCAGAAGTCACTTCTAAATGTACGCCTCGTGTAGTAGCACATGTGAAGAGGCAAATATAAGCTTTCACTGGTATCTTATCCGGATTGCCAGTGAGAAGCAAGGCTCCTGTGTAATCGACACCAGTGGTCTCAAACGGACGAAGATGAACTACCCTCTCTTTAGGGAGTGGTGGAGGTCCTGGGTAAGGACACACTCGAGCATCGTAGCGTTGACAGATTATACAGAACTTAATAATTGATTTGACAGTTTGACGACCTTGAGGAAGCCAATATTTCTGTCTGAGGTCGGTGAGAGTGTCTAACACTCCACCATGCAAAGTACCATATTGATGGTGATGTAAAACTAGAAGTTTGGTAATAATGTGGTGACGTGGTAGAAGGATTGGATTCTTTGTGTCCAAATCAATTTTTGCATGAAGCAAACGTCCTCCACACCTTAATATATTATGAGTGTTGGTATCATACCAGATACCTAGAGACTTGGTTAATTTATCTGGAAGATTTTCATATTCACTTCCATATGTCTCTTGTTGTGCACGTTTGATCCAGTAGATGATAGGATTGGGAAACTTATGCTTGATTCCTATCTTAGCAAGAAAGTCAAACACATGTGCTGTCACTCTTAATAACTTACTCAAGTTAGAATAATTGTGAGGATTAATAGCCGAGATTCGATGAGGTTCTGGGTCTTTCATGGGAGTAGTGATACTGGTCACTATGACTTGTGGTTTCTGTTTGGGCCACTGACCACTAACAAGCCATGAAGGTCCATTAAACCACATCGAAGACTTGCTTAACTGTTTAAATGTTAAACCTCTTGATAAGTAATCTGCAGGATTGTCCTTAGTGGGGACATGTCTGAATTTATATCCAGCAGATAATTCATGAATTTCCCTAACACGATTACTAACGTAGGGAGTTTTATTGTTGTATTTCTTACCCATTGTAAGACTGCCTCATTGTCTGACCACACTACGATCTCACCAAAGTGAATATTATTGAGTGTCTTGGTCAGGCAATGAGCCAATCTTACTCCCACTAGCAATGCAGTTAACTCCATTTGAGGTAAAGATCTCTTCTTGATTGGAGCAACTCTTGCTTTAGATGTGAGTAAAATTGATTGTGCACTATTGACTAAGTAGGCTGCAGCGCCATATGCTTTGCCAGAGGCATCGCAAAAATGTGCAAATTTGTAGGTAAGTTTTGTCCTGAAGCATTACGAGGAAATTTCAAAACACCTAATTGATTGAAATCCGCTGCGAGTATTTGCCATTTCTCTTGCAACTCAATTGGCAACGGATCATCCATCCCATATGTTTCTGCCAGCATTCCTGCATTAGGAGTTTGCCCTTATTAATATAGGACTAAGTAAGCCTAAAGGGTCAAATGGTTGACTGACATATGAGAGTAATTTTCTCATGGTAAGGGATGAATATTGGTTTGTACTGACTTGACATTCATCTCGTCAGTACCTGTGTTCCATTCCACGCCCAGAACTTTTAATTGAGTAGGCACCTGATAACCCGGAAATTCTTCTCGATTATCTGGTTTAATGATTTATTGTTTGAGGCCAATGATTGTAGTGGCATATTGGCTCCTAATAACTCACGGTTAGCCTCATGGTAAATTTCTACCAATTTGGATTTATCATTAGTAGTTCCCTGGAAATTATCGACATACAAGTTGTCACTGATCTCTGCCTTATAAGGACTATTTGACTTCTTCAAATGTGTCTAATGGGCTTGAAGTAGAAACGGTGGAAGTCGCTCCGAAAAGCACCGAGGCAAACCGATAGGTTATGACCTCACTGTCAGGGATCATGGGGATCCTTAATCCAGAGAAATTGGTGTAATTACGATC
>WNGS01073518.1:0-11791 GCA_020271785.1 Procambarus virginalis
TGTCATGTTCACAGAAAATGGTACCATCCGTTTTCTATGTGCGGCGGCTGGACGCCACTAGAGGAGGTAAACAAGAGCGCACAGGACGCCTGCCAAGCTTGGGAGCCATAATCATGTAATCGTTTATAAGTATTAAAGTCAGTAACCAGGAATGACTTTACATCAACCTTACTACCAAGACTATCTCAGCTATACACAGACACCACACTGGCGACGAGGATGAACTGGGAACGCAGGTATTTTGTTCAACAAAACACAAGGAAGGAGCATGCTGTCTCGCCCAGAGGAGGAAGGAGAAGCTGTCTGTGAGCACCATACCCGATGCTGTATGCAACCCCATGCTGTGTGCTGACTGTTGCTGTGTGCTGATCGTTGCTGTGTGCTGGCCGTTGCTGTGTGCTGGCCAATGCTGTGTGCTACCCAAGCTGTGCTGAGTGTTGCTGTGAGAGAGGAATCTGCCGACGCTGTGTACGAAACGACGCTTTGATGCAGTGTACAAAACCCGATGTTTTGGTTACGAAACGACGCTTCGTGCTACAAAATTCTTCACGCTGTGAACCAACTGCTGTGCCAACTGCTGCCTACTGCTGCCTACTGCTGCCAACTGCTGTGCCAACTGCTGCCAACTGCTGTACCAACTGCTTGCAACTGCTGTACCAACTGCTAACAACTGCTGTGTTGCTGTGAGTAGGAACAACACATGTACACAAGGGCTAGGTAAGAAGTCAGTTGCTGCTGTGTTGTGCACTGTTGTGAACTTTTGCATTAAAATGCTTGTGTGCTTTGCAAAATTAAAGTAATTACAGTGAATTCTTAAATAACATATACAGTGCAGTAAGTGTTATATATTCTGAGGAACATTTTAAGTGATAAGTTTAAATTTATTCAGTAAAAATGGCAAATATACCTCAGTTTCCTGCATTTGATCCGGACTGTGACCAGACAAACCTGTCACAGAGGTGGGTCAAATGGCTTAAAAGGTTTGAAAATTTGTTGATAGTTTCTGACATCAAAAGTGCTGAAAGAAAGCGTGCCTTTCTACTTCATTATGCAGGTGATAGAGTTTGTGATATCTTTGATACACTGAAAGACACTGGTGGTGCCAAAGATTATGACACTGCCAAGGCCAAATTAACTGAGCATTTCAAACCAAGGCAAAATACTGCTATGGAAATTATGCATTTCAGGAGAGCAAAACAACTCTCTAATGAAACTGTTGATCAATACCATACACGTCTGCAGGGTTTAGCAACCCATTGTGAGTTTGCTGATGTTGACAAAGAAATCAAACAGCAAATAATTGAAACATGCACATCTACACGTCTTCGTCGAAGAGCTCTAGAACTTGTTGATGATGAAAGTTCTCTTAACAAGATACTGGATATGGCTCGTCGAATGGAAGATGCTGCACGTGATGCTCGTGTCATGGAGTGCAGTGCCAACAACGGTTCTGCCACTGTTACTAACAGTCATGAAGTATGTAAGGTTCAGGGAGTACACCATGATCATAGAAGATATCATGCCAAACCTAACATTAAATTGAGCCGAGAACCACATCACAACTGGAGTCATGGAACAAGACTCAAGCAGTCACAACGACTCACATCAGAGGTTGTCAACAATAAATGTTACAATTGTGGAGGAGACTACCCACACCAAGATAATGTTTGTCCTGCACAAGGTAAGAAGTGCTATGAGTGTAGAAAACTAGGTCATTTTGGTGCTATGTGTCGTTCCGCACTAAAGAAACCACAATCAATAAATAAAAGCAATGTACGAGGATCAAGTCATAGGAGTCGAGGTGGCAAACACAATATTGCACCTCAAATCAAGAATGTTAATAATATACAAGACAACATTTCATTACAACCAGTCTCAGATGACAGTGAATGTGATTATATTTATGGAGTACAATCAATCACAAAATGGAATGATCTTCCAAACAACCCAGAGACTATAGTATACATTGCTGGCATTTGTCTCAAAATTCTCATTGACACTGGATCAAACATTGACACCATTGCTGAGTGCCACTATGAAAAATTTAAAAAACAGTTCCCAAAGCTTGAAAACTATAATGGCAAAGCCACTGCCTATGCTTCAAAGGTAGCCTTACCAGTGATTGGAACTTTCACTGCAGAGATTAAGTCAAAGAATGCAATGCTCATTACTACATTCCATGTTGTTAGGAATGCAAAGGAGTCTTTACTCAGTTACAAGACTTCAACCAAATTGGGGCTACTTCAGCTTTCTAATGCTGTAGCAGTGGAATCTGCAAACAATGTTGATGCTATTGTTGCTGAATTTTCTGATCGGTTTAAATCCATAGGTTGTTATACTGATAGCAAGGTACATCTGCATATCAACCCAGATGTAATTCCAGTTGCCCAACCACATCGCCGACAACCATTCCATACTCGCAAGAAAGTCGATGCCGAACTGGATAGGCTGATAGAACTAGATATCATTGAACCGGTAACAGGCCCAACACCATGGGTAAGCCCAATTGTCACTCCACCAAAGCCGAAGAATCCAGATGAGATACGCATTTGTGTAGACATGCGTGTTCCCAACAAGGCAATAATGCGTGAACGCCATCCTACACCCACTGTAGATGATATGATATACCGCTTGAATGGTGCAACTGTATTCAGCAAGTTAGATTTAAACAAGGGCTATCATCAGCTTGAACTTGATGATGAGAGTCGATTCATCACAACGTTTACGACACATCGAGGTCTGTATAGGTACAAGCGCCTGAGTTTTGGTATTAACAGTGCTGCTGAAGTATTCCAGCACATCATCAGCCAGGTATTGCAAGATATACCTAATGCTGACAACATGTCTGATGACATCATTGTTTATGGCCGTACCCAAGCTGAACACGACAAAGCTCTTCGTGCAACATTGCAACGCTTACGAGAAAAGAATTTGACGCTAAGCCGAGCAAAGTGTGAGTTCAATCAACATAAAATTGAATTCTTTGGACATGTACTTAGTGACAAAGGTCTGTCTCCAGATCCTAAGAAAGTTGCAGATATCAAGAATGCTGCACCTCCTTCAACATCCACTGAAGTACATAGTTTTCTGGGAATGGCAAACTACTGTTCTCGCTTCATTCCAGATTTTGCTACCATTACGAAGCCTCTACGTGAGCTCCTGAAGAAAAATGCATCATGGTACTGGAGCGATGTCGAGCAAAATGCATTTGATGCTGTGAAAGATGCACTAGTAGAAAATGCGACTGCTGCATACTTTGATCCATCAATGGACACTGAGTTAACGGTGGATGCTAGTCCTGTTGGTTTAGGTGCTGTGTTAGCCCAACACAAACCTGGTCAACCAGATTCAAGAGTAGTAATTGCCTACGCCAGCCGTTCTCTCACAGATGTTGAGCAACGATACAGTCAGACAGAGAAGGAAGCTCTTGCTCTTGTATGGGGCTGTGAACACTTCAATGTGTATCTGCTTGGTGCACCCTTTACCACGATAGTCACTGACCACAAACCGTTGGAGACCATCTTCAATAATCCAAAGTCCAAACCACCAGCTCGCATTGAGAGATGGGCTCTTCGTCTGCAACCATACAACTTTACGGTGAAATACAAGCCGGGTGCAGGCAATCCCGCTGATTACATCAGTCGACATCCTGCCAACAGTTTCACCATCACCAAGCATCAGCAAGTTGCCGAGGAATATGTACACTCTGTAACCTGTGATGCAGTCCCTAAGGCTCTCACTCTTGATGAAATCCGTACTGCAACCCTAGAGGACCCAACTCTGCAAGCAACAGTGGATGCATTGACTAAGAAAAAGTTTCCACGCATCCCACCCTCAGGAGTTGACCAAGATGCATTCAAAGCACTTGAACGCATCCAGACAGAATTAAGTGTTACGCAACAACGCGACACCGTGCTGCGAGGTACTCGTATCGTCATTCCAGCTGTTCTCCAGCAACGTGCTCTGAAGCTTGCACATCAAGGACACCAAGGTCTTGTAAGGACCAAACAGCTGCTACGAGAAAAGGTGTGGTTTCCTGGCATTGATCGTCAAGCTAAGGACATGCATGATGCCTGTGTCCCTTGCCAAGCTGCAGTGGATACTTCAAGACCAACACCTCTACAACCTTCACCACTACCTGCTGCACCATGGATGGAAGTATCGATGGACTTCTGTGGACCGCTACCAACTGGAGAGTACTTGATGGTAGTCATTGATGATCACTCACGTTATCCAGAAGTAGAAATCATCACTTCCACATCTGCAAAGGCTGTCATCCCGAAACTCGACAAGATCTTTTCAAACTTTGGCATTCCTGAAGTTGTCAAGACGGACAATGGACCGCCATTTAATGGACAAGACTTCGTCAACTTTGCTGAGCATATTGGATTCAAACACCGCCGTGTGATGCCACTACATCCTCAAGCAAATGGAGAAGTAGAGAGATTCATGCAACCTCTCATGAAAGCGGTACGCTGTGCTCATGCCGAAGGACGATCCTGGAAACAAGCTATGTATGCTTTTCTCAGGAACTACCGTGCAACACCGCATGGAACACTGGGCAAGTCGCCTGGCGAACTTTTATTTGGACGTCCTATGAGAATCGCACTACCTGTCATGCCAGCCAAGGTAACGGATAAACGTCTCGCTCAGAAGGATGCACTAGCCAAGGGCAAAATGAAAATTGCTCATGATCAACGTGCAAAGGAACAATTCATAAAGGTTGGAGATACTGTTCTCGTTAAAAAGAAAAAAGAGGGAAAGCTAGATATGCCGTATGATACAAAACCATATAAAGTGATTAGTGTAAAAGGAACTATGGTAACAGCGAGTAATAGAGATCATAGTATAACACGTAATATGGCTTATTTCAAAGTGATTCCAAATAGTGTAGAAAATGATGAAGTGCAAAGTCGTGCAAAAGAAAAAGAAAAAATGAGTTATAACTCGATAAACAATTCATCGAGGGATATTCTTGTACTCAAGGACTCTCGTCCAAAACGTCATGTTAAACGCCCTACACGATTTATGATTAATTGTGTTCATATGTAATGCAAAGTATTTACTTGTTATGCTGAACTAAATTTAATATAGTTTGAATAATGCAGATCTCTCATTCAATATTTTGTAACTTTGTATTACAGTTTCTTTCATGTTTGTTTAACATTGCATATGTATTTTTAACATTGAAATCCTTTGTGGTAAAGATTGTTTAAATTCTTTGTGTGTTTAATTAATGTTAAATGTATGCAATATCTCTTGACATGTTAATAACCTACTTTGTGTCAATAACTTTGCTTTGTGCTACAAGCATGGTAGACATCCTGTATTCATTCTTTTTAAAGAAAAGGAGGGATGTCATGTTCACAGAAAATGGTACCATCCGTTTTCTATGTGCGGCGGCTGGACGCCACTAGAGGAGGTAAACAAGAGCGCACAGGACGCCTGCCAAGCTTGGGAGCCATAGTCATGTAATCGTTTATAAGTATTAAAGTCAGTAACCAGGAATGACTTTACATCAACCTTACTACCAAGACTATCTCAGCTATATGCAGACACCACAGGCATCTAGGAAGGTAGGTAGGAAGGTCTGGGGTAGGGCCTGGGTAGGTAGGTCTGGAGTAGGAAGGGCATACTGGGTCTGAAGATTAGGGAGTATGTGTGTACTCACCTAGTTGTGTTTGCGGGGATTGAGCTTTGGCTCTTTGGTCCCGCCTCTCAACTGTCAATCAACTGGTGTACAGATTCCTGAGCCTACTGGGCTCTATCATATCTACATTTGAAACTGTGTATGGAGTCAGCCACATCACTGCCTAATGCATTCCATTTATTAACTACTCTGACACTTAAAAAATTCTTTCTAACGTCTCTGTGGCTCATCTGGGTACTAAGTTTCCACCTGTGTCCCCTTGTTCGTGTCCCACCCGTGCTGAAGAGTTTGTCTTTGTCCACCCTATCAATTCCCCTGAGAATTTTGTAGGTGGTTATTATGTCTCCCCTTACTCTTCTGTTTTCCAGGGACGTGAGGTTCAGCTCCTTTAGCCTTTCCTCGTAGCTCATTCCTCTCAGTTCCGGGACGAGCCTGGTGGCATACAACTGAATCTTCTCTAGCTTTGTCTTGTGTTTAACTAGGTATGGACTCCAGGCTGGAGCTGCATACTCCAGGATTGGTCTTACATAAGTGGTATACAGGGTCCTGAACGATTCCTTACACAAGTTTCTAAAGGCAGTTCTTATGTTGGCCAGTCTAGCATATGCCGCTGATGATATTCTTTAGATGTGGGCCTCTGGGGACAGGTTCGGTGTGATATCAACCCCCAGATCTTTCTCTCTATTTGACTCTTGCAGGATTTCACCTCCCAGATGGTACCTTGTGTTCAGCCTCCTGCTCCCTTCGCCTAATTTCATTACCTTACACTTTCCTGAGTTGAACTTTAGCAGCCATTTTCTAGACCATTTCTCCAGTTTATCCAAGTCATCCTGTAGTCTCTGTCTATCTTCATCCGTCTTGATTCTTCTCATAATTTTTGCATCATCAGCAAACATTGAGAGGAATGAGTCTATACCCTCCGGAAGATCGTTTACATATATTAGAAACAGGATGGGTCCAAGTACTGAGCCCTGTGGGACTCCGCTGGTGACATCTCGCCACTCTGATGTCTCCCCCCTCACCGTTACTCGCTGTTTCCTGTTGCTTAAGTACTCCCTTATCCACTGGAGCACCTTCCCTTTTACTCCTGCCTGTTGCTCCAACTTTTTTAACAGCCTTTTATGGGTACTGTGTCAAAGGCTTTCTGGCAGTCCAGGAAAATGCAGTCGGCCCACCCTTCTCTTTCCTGCCTAATTTTTGTTGCCTGGTCATAAATTCTATTAAACCTGTGAGGCACGATTTACCATCCCTGAACCCATGTTGGTGGTGTGTTACAAAGTTATTTCCCCCAGATGCTCTACGAGCCTTTTCCTCACGATCTTCTCCATCACCTTGCATGGTATACAAGTTAGGGAAACTGGCCTGTAGTTCAGTGCCTCTTGCCTGTCACCCTTTTTGTATATTGGGACTACGTTAGCTGTCTTCCAACTTTCTGGTAGGTCTCCTGTTTCCAGTGACCTGTTATACACCATAGAGAGTGGCACACTTAGTGCTTCTGCACCTTCCTTTAGTATCCATGGTGAGATTCTGTCAGGCCCAACAGCCTTTGTCACATCCAGCTCCAGCAGACACCTTTTGACCTCATCACTGGTGAGGTCAAATTCCTCCAAGGTTGCTTGGTTTGCCTCCTCATTTAGTGCAGGGCTTCTCCTTGTTCTATTGTGAAGACCTCCTGGAATCTCTTGTTGAGTTCTTCACACACCTCCTTGTCATTCTCTGTGTATCTGTTCTCCCCTTTTCGCAGCTTCATCACTTGTTCCTTCACTGCTGTTTTCCTCCTGATGTGGCTGTGGAGCAGCTTTGGTTGGTCTTGGCTTTACTCGCGATGTCATTTCATCTGTCTCTCTGCTTCTCCGCTCACTCTGAGGTACTCATTTCTGNTGTGTGTCAAAGGCTTTTTGGCAATCCAGGAAAATGCAGTCGGTCCACCCTTCTCTTTCCTGCCTAATTTTTGTTGCCTGGTCATAGAATTCTATTAAACCTGTGAGGCACGATTTACCATCCCTGAACCCATGTTGGTGGTGCGTTACAAAGTTATTTCCCTCCAGATGCTCTACGAGCCTTTTCCTCACGATTTTCTCCATCACCTTGCATGGTATACAAGTTAGGGAAACTGGCCTGTAGTTCAGTGCCTCTTGCCTGTTGCCCTCCTTGTATATTGGGACTACGTTAGCTGTCTTCCAACTTTCTGGCAAGTCTCCTGTTTCCAGTGACTTGTTATAAACCATAGAGAGTGGCACACTTAGTGCTTCTGCACCCTCCTTTAGTATCCATGGTGAGATTCTGTCAGGCCCAACAGCCTTTGTCACATCCAGCTCCAGCAGACACCTTTTGACCTCATCACTGGTGAGATCAAATTCCTCCAAGGTTGCTTGGTTTGCCTCCTCCTCATTTAGTGCAGGGGCTTCTCCTTGTTCTATTGTGAAGACCTCCTGGAATCTCTTGTTGAGTTCTTCACACACCTCCTTGTCATTCTCTGTGTACCTGTTCTCCCCTTTTCTCAGTTTCATCACTTGTTCCTTTACTGCTGTTTTCCTCCTGATGTGGCTGTGGAGCAGCTTTGGTTGGATCTTTGCTTTACTCGCGATGTCATTTTCAAACTGTCTCTCTGCTTCCCTCCTCACTCTGAGGTACTCATTTCTGGCCCTCTGGTATCTCTCCCTGCTCTCCAGTGTTTTGTTATTTCTCTAGTTTCTCCATGTTCTTTTACTCAGTTGCTTCGCTACCTTGCATTCCTGGTTGAACCATGGGTTTTTCTGTTGTTTTTCGTTTTTCTCCTTTTGGACGGGGATAAACCTGTCTGCAGCTTCCTGGTACTTCTGGGTGACAAAATCTATCATGACCTGCACATTCTTGTCTCTAAGTTCTGTTTCCAATGGAATTCCCCTGAGGAAGTTTCTCATCTCGTCATATAATAATAATAATAATAATAATAATAATAATAATAATAATAATAATAATAATAATAATAATAATTTATTTAGGAACAGTACATACATAGTTGCAGAGTTACAGTACAAATATTCTGTTAGATTTAAAGATAGAGGTAGTACATACCATACATAAAGCCACTAGTGAAAAACTTATCAAAACTTATCAAAAAATATTTGATAAGTGCGAAAAGATACGTGAATTTAGAGACAATTCTATAACCAATGTTCCAGCGATGTGTAAATATTTCATTCAAAATGATCTGCTACCAGAAATTTTAGCCAAATATCCCCAGTTTGCTAACTGTAGGTAGTAACTGAGTGATTGTAACCTATCCACCGCTGCCCACTGGATGGGAGGCGGTGTGCAGGACAAACATATAAATTTTGACACTAGCTCTCCACATATGTCAGTTGCTTAATTTAGAACCTGTACTTGAGGTCGATCTCGAACCCATTGTTGATGTGACGACTTATATTGAATTTTGTAACTAGCTCATCAAGATTGTAACTTGCTTAGCTAAATGAATTGTGGGGCTCAGTCCCTGAGCCCATTATGTGCCTCTGTAACCCTTTCCACTACCGCCCACAAGATGGGTATGGGGTGCATAATAAATGAACTAAAACTTCTGGGGGTGTGAGTTTTCAGTTGCATATAGTCCTGGGGACCATTCAGGCTTGTTCGCATATATATATATATATATATATATATATATATATATATATATATATATATATATATATATATATATATATATATATATATATATATATATATATATTGTATATAGTATATGAGCATATATTTGCCTCATTCAGAGTCAAGGGTAACGATGCTGTCCTGACTGTGGGAGCAGTCTACAGGGTTCCTAACACTGATGTGACTGAATTTAACTCTAACCTTAGAAATCTTATACTAGAGAACCGACTGAACAAAAACCACTTAATTATTTCTGGTGACTTTAACATTGACCTCTGCGAGCCTGATAACCCTCCTGCTGCTAGTTTCCTCAACTGTATGAATTCCTGCTTCCTCATACCCGTAATCACTAGACCTACTAGAATCACTGATAGTACTGCCACGGCTCTTGATCACATCTGGACCAACATAACCTCTCCGCTTACTTCAGGGATAATCACCGATAGCACTACAGACCATTACCCCACATTTCTCCTAACCAACATTAACTAACATTAACAATCCACCTGTAGAGACAAGGGAGATAAGCTTTAGGCTGCACAATGAAACTGCTATAGGCAATTTTATAGCTGCTGCTGATAATGTCAACTGGGAATCCGAGTTAGGTAACATAGGGGACATCAACCGAGCAGTGCAATCTTTTCTTCAAAAAACTCTCAGCCTTTATAACACCCACTGTCCTATGCTAACGAAACAAGTCACTACCAAAAGGCTAAACAATCCATGGCTTACAAAGGGAATACTTAAATCCATTAATAAAAAACACGACCTTGAGAAGAAGTATAGGTTAGGAATCGTCTCCAAAGAACTTTCAAAGAATTACTCATCATTGCTATCTAAAGTAATTAGAAGAGCCAAAATTAAATACTACGAAGATAAATTTACCCACACAAAGGGCAACGTTAAGTAAACATGGAGCACAATTTCACAAATATTTTGATCAAAGAAGATTATAAATAACAAACCAATACTCCTATCAAATAATGATGGTCTGCTTTCAGCCTCTAACACTACTCTTGAGTTCAATAGGTTCTTCTCTTCCATTGGGTCATCCCTTGCAATTGATATTCCATTGTCCAGTACTAATATTCAGGACTATCTTACAGGTAACTATCCACAGTCTCTGTACCTAATGCCTACTAATTCCACTAATGTTACTGACATAATCCTTTCCCTTAAAACCAAGTCTAGTGCCCTTGAGGAGATACCAACTTTAATTTACAAAAAGCCTCCAGATTTTTAGCCCCTGCTATTGCATTGCTCTTCAACAAGTCACTTCAACTACCAAACCTTTCCAGTATTCTAAAAAAAGCGAGAGTACCCCTGTCTACAAAGGTGGTGATCCCACTGATGTTAAAAACTTCAGACCTATATCAATACTGCCAAACTTATCAAAATATTTGAAAAACTAATCTATAAACAGCTTTACCTCTTATCTAGCCAAACTCAGTATACTTAGCTCTTGTCAATATGACTTCAGACCCCAAAAAAGCACTACGATGCACTTATTAGTATGATTACCTTGATACATACAGCTCTTGATCAAAATGAGTTCCCTGTTGGGTTATTTGGTGACCTGCGTAATCTTTGGACCACCTGTCAACACCACCAAAACCTCTTCTTAAATACATCATTATGGAGTCAGAGGACACTCCCTGCAGTATATTAAGTCGTACCTTACCGACAGAGGCTCCAGTATGTTCTGTGACATAATTCAATTTCTCCCACCCTACTCATCAATATTGGTGTTCCCCAGGGCAGTATACTTGGCCCACACCTCTCTTCCGATCTCTACATTAATGACCTTCCAAATGCCTTCCCTTAACATCTCAACCAATCTATTTGCGGACGATACGACCTTCAATTACTCCAGTCTTGAACCCTCTTGCTCTAAATGCCACAGTGAATGCTGAGCTAAATAAAGGCCATCACTGGCTAACTGCCACCAAACACTGCACCCTTAATATTGACAAAGCTTTCTATATTTGTTTGGCAATAAATCCTCAAATCAAATAAATCTCAGGAGTAACAATACCCAAATTTTTAAAAAGTAGAGAGGGCAAATTCCTTGGCGTTCTCATTGAACGCAAGCTAGGAGGTAGATGTAGTTAATGCAACATTGAACCGGAAAAACATCCTAGTATAACAAAGCATCCCCCCAGAAAGGAAATTATACACATGACGAGATGGTTAAGGGGTGGACATTAACAAGGAGGAGAGCTCACAGGGATTGGAATAGGAGTGGTAGGACTGTCGGAAAGGGAGAAATGCTTTACCTAGAAAGCTGGCAGTTGCTAGGCTGAGTGGGGAGAAGAGAAAGGAAATAAGGATGCAAGTATTGGCAGGAGGTTTGCAGAGAAAGTTGGGAGTAACAGAAACCTTGAAAGAAATCTGGCAAGACGTAAATAAAATAAGAGGTAAAAAGCATAATTTGTGCACATCCTGATCCGCAAGGAATTGCAAAAATGGTCTCGTAAATAAATAGGCGGAAGCTGCCAAACTCAGTTCATA
>WNGS01073520.1:0-10371 GCA_020271785.1 Procambarus virginalis
ATCTTTTTGTCATGTTCACAGAAAATGGTACCATCCGTTTTCTATGTGCGGCGGCTGGACGCCACTAGAGGAGGTAAACAGCACACAGGACGCCTGCCAAGCTTGGGAGCTACTCTATCATGTAATCATTTAAGTATTAAAGTCAGTAACCAGGAATGACTTTACATCAACCTTACTACCAAGACTATCTCAGCTATACACAGACACCACACTGGCGACGAGGATGAACTGGGAACGCAGGTATTTTGTTCAACAAAACACAAGGAAGGAGCATGCTGTCTCGCCCAGAGGAGGAAGAAGCTGTCTGTGAGCACCATACCCGATGCTGTATGCAACCCCATGCTGTGTGCTGACTGTTGCTGTGTGCTGATCGTTGCTGTGTGCTGGCCGTTGCTGTGTGCTGGCCAATGCTGTGTGCTACCCAAGCTGTGCTGAGTGTTGCTGTGAGAGAGGAATCTGCCGACGCTGTGTACGAAACGACGCTTTGATGCAGTGTACAAAACCCGATGTTTTGGTTACGAAACGACGCTCCGTGCTACAAAATTCTTCACGCTGTGAACCAACTCTGCTGCCTACTGCTGCCAACTGCTGTGCCAACTGCTGCCTACTGCCCAACTGCTGCCAATTGCTGTACCAACTGCTAACAACTGCTGTGTTGCTGTGAGTAGGACAACACATGTACACAAGGGCTAGGTAAGAAGTCAGTTGCTGCTGTGTTGTGCACTGTTGTGAACTTTTGCATTAAAATGCTTGTGTGCTTTGCAAAATTAAAGTAATTACAGTGAATTCTTAATAACATATACAGTGCAGTAAGTGTTATATATTCTGAGGAACATTTTAAGTGATAAGTTTAAATTTATTCAGTAAAAATGGCAAATATACCTCAGTTTCCTGCATTTGATCCTGACTGTGACCAGACAAACCTGTCACAGAGGTGGGTCAAATGGCTTAAAAGGTTTGAAAATTTGTTGATAGTTTCTGACATCAAAAGTGCTGAAAGAAAGCGTGCCTTTCTGCTTCATTATGCAGGTGATAGAGTTTGTGATATCTTTGATACACTGAAAGATACTGGTGGTGCCAAAGATTATGACACTGCCAAGGCCAAATTAACTGAGCATTTCAAACCAAGGCAAAATACTGCTATGGAAATTATGCATTTCAGGAGAGCAAAACACTCTCTAATGAAACTGTTGATCAATACCATACACGTCTGCAGGGTTTAGCAGCCCATTGTGAGTTTGCTGATGTTGACAAAGAAATCAAACAGCAAATAATTGAAACATGCACATCTACACGTCTTCGTCGAAGAGCTCTAGAACTTGTTGATGATGAAAGTTCTCTTACCAAGATACTGGATATGGCTCGTCGAATGGAAGATGCTGCACGTGATGCTCGTGCCATGGAGTGCAGTGCCAACAACGGTTCTGCCACTGTTACTAACAGTCATGAAGTATGTAAGGTTCAGGGAGTACACCATGATCGTAGAAGATATCATGCCAAACCTAACATTAAATTGAGCCGAGAACCACATCACAACTGGAGTCATGGAACAAGACTCAAGCAGTCACAACGACTCACATCAGAGGTTGTCAATAATAAATGTTACAATTGTGGAGGAGACTACCCACACCAAGATAATGTTTGTCCTGCACAAGGTAAGAAGTGCTATGAGTGTAGAAAACTAGGTCATTTTGGTGCTATGTGTCGTTCCGCACTAAAGAAACCACAATCAATAAATAAAAGCAATGTACGAGGATCAAGTCATAGGAGTCGAGGTGGCAAACACAATATTGCACCTCAAATCAAGAATGTTAATAATATACAAGACAACATTTCATTACAACCAGTCTCAGATGACAGTGAATGTGATTATATTTATGGAGTACAATCAATCACAAAATGGAATGATCTTCCAAACAACCCAGAGACTATAGTATACATTGCTGGCATTTGTCTCAAAATTCTCATTGACACTGGATCAAACATTGACACCATTGCTGAGTGCCACTATGAAAATTTAAAAACATTCCCAAAGCTTGAAAACTATAATGGCAAAGCCACTGCCTATGCTTCAAAGGTAGCCTTACCAGTGATTGGAACTTTCACTGCAGAGATTAAGTCAAAGAATGCAATGCTCATTACTACATTCCATGTTGTTAGGAATGCAAAGGAGTCTTTACTCAGTTACAAGACTTCAACCAAATTGGGGCTACTTCAGCTTTCTAATGCTGTAGCAGTGGAATCTGCAAACAATGTTGATGCTATTGTTGCTGAATTTTCTGATCGGTTTAAATCCATAGGTTGTTATACTGATAGCAAGGTACATCTGCATATCAACCCAGATGTAATTCCAGTTGCCCAACCACATCGCCGACAACCATTCCATACTCGCAAGAAAGTCGATGCCGAACTGGATAGGCTGATAGAACTAGATATCATTGAACCGGTAACAGGCCCAACACCATGGGTAAGCCCAATTGTCACTCCACCAAAGCCGAAGAATCCAGATGAGATACGCATTTGTGTAGACATGCGTGTTCCCAACAAGGCAATAATGCGTGAACGCCATCCTACACCCACTGTAGATGATATGATTTACCGCTTGAATGGTGCAACTGTATTCAGCAAGTTAGATTTAAACAAGGGCTATCATCAGCTTGAACTTGATGATGAGAGTCGATTCATCACAACGTTTACGACACATCGAGGTCTGTATAGGTACAAGCGCCTGAGTTTTGGTATTAACAGTGCTGCTGGTATTCCAGCACATCATCAGCCAGGTATTGCAAGATATACCTAATGCTGACAACATGTCTGATGACATCATTGTTTATGGCCGTACCCAAGCTGAACACGACAAAGCTCTTCGTGCAACATTGCAACGCTTACGAGAAAAGAATTTGACGCTAAGCCGAGCAAAGTGTGAGTTCAATCAACATAAAATTGAATTCTTTGGACATGTACTTAGTGACAAAGGTCTGTCTCCAGATCCTAAGAAAGTTGCAGATATCAAGAATGCTGCACCTCCTTCAACATCCACTGAAGTACATAGTTTTCTGGGAATGGCAAACTACTGTTCTCGCTTCATTCCAGATTTTGCTACCATTACGAAGCCTCTACGTGAGCTCCTGAAGAAAAATGCATCATGGTACTGGAGCGATGTCGAGCAAAATGCATTTGATGCTGTGAAAGATGCACTAGTAGAAAATGCGACTGCTGCATACTTTGATCCATCAATGGACACTGAGTTAACGGTGGATGCTAGTCCTGTTGGTTTAGGTGCTGTGTTAGCCCAACACAAACCTGGTCAACCAGATTCAAGAGTAGTAATTGCCTACGCCAGCCGTTCTCTCACAGATGTTGAGCAACGATACAGTCAGACAGAGAAGGAAGCTCTTGCTCTTGTATGGGGCTGTGAACACTTCAATGTGTATCTGCTTGGTGCACCCTTTACCACGATAGTCACTGACCACAAACCGTTGGAGACCATCTTCAATAATCCAAAGTCCAAACCACCAGCTCGCATTGAGAGATGGGCTCTTCGTCTGCAACCATACAACTTTACGGTGAAATACAAGCCAGGTGCAGGCAATCCCGCTGATTACATCAGTCGACATCCTGCCAACAGTTTCACCACCATCACCAGCATCAGCAAGTTGCCGAGGAATATGTACACTCTGTAACCTGTGATGCAGTCCCTAAGGCTCTCACTCTTGATGAAATACGTACTGCAACCCTAGAGGACCCAACTCTGCAAGCAACAGTGGATGCATTGACTAAGAAAAAGTTTCCACGCATCCCACCCTCAGGAGTTGACCAAGATGCATTCAAAGCACTTGAACGCATCCAGACAGAATTAAGTGTTACGCAACAACGCGACACCGTGCTGCGAGGTACTCGTATCGTCATTCCAGCTGTTCTCCAGCAACGTGCTCTGAAGCTTGCACATCAAGGACACCAAGGTCTTGTAAGGACCAAACAGCTGCTACGAGAAAAGGTGTGGTTTCCTGGCATTGATCGTCAAGCTAAGGACATGCATGATGTGTGTCCCTTGCCAAGCTGCAGTGGATACTTCAAGACCAACACCTCTACAACCTTCACCACTACCTGCTGCACCATGGATGGAAGTATCGATGGATTTCTGTGGACCGCTACCAACTGGAGAGTACTTGATGGTAGTCATTGATGATCACTCACGTTATCCAGAAGTAGAAATCATCACTTCCACATCTGCAAAGGCTGTCATCCCGAAACTCGACAAGATCTTTTCAAACTTTGGCATTCCTGAAGTTGTCAAGACGGACAATGGACCGCCATTTAATGGACAAGACTTTGTCAACTTTGCTGAGCATATTGGATTCAAACACCGCCGTGTGATGCCACTACATCCTCAAGCAAATGGAGAAGTAGAGAGATTCATGCAACCTCTCATGAAAGCTGTACGCTGTGCTCATGCCGAAGGACGATCCTGGAAACAAGCTATGTATGCTTTTCTCAGGAACTACCGTGCAACACCGCATGGAACACTGGGCAAGTCGCCTGGCGAACTTTTATTTGGACGTCCTATGAGAATCGCACTACCTGTCATGCCAGCCAAGGTAACGGATAAACGTCTCGCTCAGAAGGATGCACTAGCCAAGGGCAAAATGAAAATTGCTCATGATCAACGTGCAAAGGAACAATTCATAAAGGTTGGAGATACTGTTCTCGTTAAAAAAAAAAAGAGGGAACTAGATATGCCGTATGATACAAAACCATATAAAGTGATTAGTGTAAAAGGAACTATGGTACAGCGAGTAATAGAGATCATAGTATAACACGTAATATGGCTTATTCAAAGTGATTCCAAATAGTGTAGAAAATGATGAAGTGCAAAGTCGTGCAAAAGAAAAAGAAAAAATGAGTTATAACTCGATAAACAATTCATCGAGGGATATTTTTGTATTTAAGGACTCTCGTCCAAAACGTCATGTTAAACGCCCTACACGATATGATGATTAATTGTGTTCCTATGTAATGCAAAGTATTTACTTGTTATGCTGAACTAAATTTAATATTGTTTGAATAATGCAGATCTCTCATTCAATATTTTGTAACTTTGTATTACAGTTTCTTTCATGTTTGTTTAACATTGCATATGTATTTTTAACATTGAAATCCTTTGTGGTAAAGATTGTTTAAATTCTTTGTGTGTTTAATTAATGTTAAATGTATGCAATATCTCTTGATATGTTAATAACTTACTTTGTGTCAATAACTTTGCTTTGTGCTACAAGCATGGTAGACATCCTGTATTCATTCTTTTTAAAGAAAAGGAGGGATGTCATGTTCACAGAAAATGGTACCATCCGTTTTCTATGTGCGGCGGCTGGACGCCACTAGAGAAGGTAAACAGCACACAGGACGCCTGCCAAGCTTGGGAGCTACTCTATCATGTAATTATTTAAGTATTAAAGTCAGTAACCAGGAATGACTTTACATCAACCTTACTACCAAGACTATCTCAGCTATACACAGACACCACAGTTGAAGACACACCCATAAGACAGTCCATTATTTGCCACATCATGCTGTCCTGAAGATTCAGTTACAACACCAATCAGATTGTATTTAATTGTAGTGCCAAATTAAAGGCAGACAGCGTGTCACTAAATGATTGTCTACAACTGGACCTAGCCTAACCCAAAGACTACAAGATGTCTTATTACGATTTCGCTCTGGTGTTTTTGCCTATACGGCCGACATTAGTAAGGCCTTTTAAGAGTAGGCTTACAAGAGACGGATCGTAATTTTACTAAATTTCTATGGGTGAAAGATCCACAGGATCCTAATAGCAAATCATTACTTATAGATTTGCCTCAGTACTGTTCGGAGCGACATCTTCACCATTTTTACTCCAGGCTACTCTGGATACACATCTCAAGAAGTCTAATAGCCCCTACAAGACTGAGATTAGCAACAATTTATATGTTGACAATTTTCAAGGACCACTAATGATGAGAATAAACTAGTGGAAATCTACCATGAGGCTAATCGTGAACTGTTGGGAGCTAACATGCCCCTACAGTCGTGGGCCTCCAATAATAAACAACTCAACCAAATAATCGAGGAAGAATTCCCAGATTATAAGGTACCTCATAAATTGAAAGTCTTAGGTATGGAGTGGAATACTTCCACAGACAAATTGATATCAAGTCAGTGGAGATCAAACATTCACCTCTAACCATGAGAAAACTACTCTCCCATGTCAGCAAGCCATTTGACCCTTTAGGCCTACTCAGTCCTATACTAATTAAGGGTAAACTCCTTATGCAGGAGTGCTGGCAAAGGAATTTGAGGTGGGATGAAACGTTGCCGGAGGATCTCCAAGAAAAATGGCAGCAGTTGATTCCTGATTACAACAAACTTAGTATTCTACAGTTTCCTCGAAATACCTTAGGACTAATCACCCACAAATTTACATGTATTCTGCGATGCTTCAGGCAAAGCGTATGGCTCAGTAGCCTATCTAGTTAATACTCAACAATCATTTTTGCTTACATCTAAGGCAAGGGTAGCCCCGATTAAAAGGAGGTCACTACCCCAAATGGAATTAACTGCCTTATTAGTAGGTAAGACTGGCCCATTGCCTGATCAAAACCCTCAGTAATGTTCACCTTGGTGAAATAGTAGTGTGGTCGGACAATGAGGCAGTATTGCAGTGGGTAAAAAATGACAACAACAAAACTCCCTATGTCAGCAATCGAGTAAGGGAAATTCGTGAATGTCTGCTGGTTATAAATTAAGACATGTCCCAACCAAGGACAATCCAGCTGACTATTTATCCAGAGGTTTGACTTTAAAGCAATTAGTTAAAACCGAGATGTGGTTTAATGGACCCCAATGGCTAGTTAGTGGTCAGTGGCCCCAACAGAAGCCGCAAGTCATTGTGACCAATATCACTACCCCTGTTGTGGATCCAGAACCCCCTCGAATTTTAGCTATCAATCCTCATCGCTATTCCATTTAAGCAAATTACTAAGAGTTACAGAAATGGTATTTGATTTCATCAACAAGATGGGGATCAAGTATCGATTTCCTAGTTCCATCAAATATTGGGTCAAACAAGCTCAACAAGAGACTTATGGGAAGGAATATGAACATCTCCCAGAAAGGTTGAGTAAGTCTCTGGGCATCTGGCTTGACTCAGACAATTATAACATTTTGAGATGCGGCGGACGTCTGCTTCATGCAGAAATAAATTTAGATACGAAGAATCCTATACTTCTTCCACGTCACCACATCATTACTAAACTCATAGTTTTACATTACCATGAGCATAATACATTGCATGGTGGAGTATTAGATACTCTTACTGAAATCAGACAACGTTTTTGGCTTCCCCAAGGTCGCCAAACTGTTAAATCTTTAATCAAGTCTTGTATAATCTGCAAGAGATATGATGCTCGAGTGTGTCCTTATCCAGGTCCACCGCCCCTACCTAAGGAGCGAGTCGTACACCTTCGTCCCTTTGAAACCACAGGTGTCGACTATACAGGAGCACTAATTTTAACAGGCACACCGGACAAGATTCCAGTGAAAGCCTACATTTGCCTTTTCACGTGTGCTACCACACGGAGTACATTTAGAAGTCACTTCTGACATGAGTGCAGAAGCCTTTCTGCAAGCCTTTCGCAGATTTGCTGCACGAAGATCTTGCCCAAAATTAATGATCTCGGATAATGGATCTAACTTCGTGGCAGGAGAAGCTTGCTTACAAGAAATATGAACCATCCAGAAGTACACTCTGTGCTCAAACAGAGACAATGCTATTGGAAATTTATTCCTCCAAGAGCACCATGGCATGGCGGTTTTTACGAAAGAATGGTGGGAACTGTTAAGAAATGCCTAAGAAAAACCTTACACAGGCAGAAAATTAATCTCACCGAGTTACAGACCCTTGTCGTGGAAATTGAAGCACGAGTCAACAACAGACCTCTAACCTATTTAACAGAATTTTCTCCAAAGAGAACCCCTAAGCCCCTCTCATTTGATTCATGGTGGTCTTCTGAGCCCTCTAATATCTCTAGGAGACGAGGATCCAGCTGACCCTTCGTGTGTCAAAGCAAGTGACTTGTGGAGAGTTATAGACACCTTTCAAGAGTAATAGAGAAATGGAATGAGGTCTGGACACGTGAATATTTAACTGCTTTAAGAGAATATCATTATGGAGCTGCAAGCCCATACAATAAAGTTCAACTTAAACCAGGTGATCTTGTCCTAGTAGACAGTGATGGACCCAGGTCAGATTGGCCTATAGGTAAATTGTTGATATCCATCCTGACCGCCATGGTGTATTACGAATTGTTAAAGTTCAGTGTCGAACTACTACCTTGAAAACACTAGAGAAATTAGTACCTTTAGAGTTAGCAGAACACGAGTGTTCTACAGATATACCTGTAACCCAAGTTTCAGAGAACAATGATTCTACTCAACCGAGCACAAGACCATCAAGAGTCGCTGCTCAGAACTGCAAACAGAAACTTAAACAATATTTTGATTCTAATTCAAGAGTAGATAACTTATCATTTAAACTTGAGGTGACCATACTGATGCAGTGATGAGTTGATGTCCAGTAATTAGTTACGAGTCATAGTGACCTTGGACAGTAGCCTCACTGTATTGATGAGGTCTCCTTAATCTTAAATGATCCAATTATTCATAATTTATTTTGTTATATCCTTCTGTATCTTACAAAGGAATTATTCAATAATTTTCAATGTTTATTTACGTCCCCATGTTGACTTAGAGTCATCTACCACAGATTCGGGACATTCGTTAGGTACGTACTAACCTACTAACCCATGAATATAACTTCAGGATAGAGAAACAGGTGTACGTTAGTACTAATACCTGAACTACGACCCGAGTTTTCTCTCCCCGGAGTTATGTTGGAAATAACCAACAGTTTTATACATCATTGTATTTATACAACCAAAGTAGTTACTAAAATTACTAACTTATAGATTTAATCATTATCATGATTTATTCATTGCCAAATTCTTCCTAGTACGTGAGGAACAACAGGCAGCAACATGAATTTTCTCCACATTTAGTTGGATTTATAACAAGAGTCCAGTTTATCATTTCTTTACTAAAAATAGTTAACTTTGATTTGTAGTATACTATTACTTACTGGAGCTCCCTTATTAACTAACATTTAACATTCTAGAGGAATTACTTTGATGCAAATGATTTACTTTAATTTCCTCGATTGGCTGCACAACTTTTAGTAAGCCAATTTATGTTACTAGAACTTCTATTTTATCACAGAAGAATTTAATGTGATATTAATACTTGTTATTACCTCTTCCTTCCTTAGTCAATTGCGATAAATCATATTCATTTACGCTCGAAAGCCGCGCATGCGCAATAAGGAGCAGGAGAAGAGGAGAGCGTCACTTGACACGACACGAGAGCACGGACGCCATTAACAGCGTGTAGCAGAGTTGTGTTTGACCTATTTATTTCGCTCCCACGATCAGTTGAGCGGTGCCACGTTATCTGGCACAACATAGCCGTGTCATAGACTATTATACGAGCAACTCCAGAGTCAACGTCTTTCAAGCAGCAGCTGAGACGAGAAATTGCTCAAGTCTTCACATCAACGACACGAGGCTCGGCGCTAAGTTTACCTTTTTGTTATTATGTGGCCACTTTAACATTTAGGTTAGCAGTCGTTAGGCCGAATGCAAACCAACAAATAGTACGTGTCTTAATTAAATTTACCATCTAATTAATGATTATCAGTTTATTTCTATGATACAAATTGTTCAGACATTAGCTGATAATTTACTACCGTCATCCTCATGATTTAGATGTAAATGTAATTACCTATTGTGTAGAAGATTTCTACAATGTAATTGCCTTTCAGTACCAAGGCGACTTCAACCGAGGTGCTAGGCTTCCCCACCGTTCTGTGCAACAATTTACCCTATGCAACACGTCGTCGGTGGAGCGTAGCAACCGATTACTTCTCCTAGATCACAGCTAAGCTGTCCATTTTTCATCGTAGCAATAACTCCATAGTTACAGTAGTGATCTCCTAAAGAGATCAATTATACTAACCCTTTGATTTACTGATGCTGTTCAACATTTCAGTAGTATATTGAGTGCATTTACCTCCATCAATATTATATATTCTAATTTTACTCTCACATTTGATTTACTCTGGTGAAGAACCAGCACCAGAATAATGCTAGGGATATTAATCTTTTAGCATGTAACCCCCCAATTTGTGTGTAGTGATTTGACTCCATTCATAAATCATTACATTTTTACCAAGATCCATAGGACACTATTCCTAGATCAGTTTTTTCCATTGTCTCTTTT
>WNGS01073522.1:0-13834 GCA_020271785.1 Procambarus virginalis
ATCATTAATCTTACACTTTTGGTCATATTCAACAACACAAATATACACACACACACACATTATTATATATATTATAATATATATATATATATATATATATATATTATATATATATATATATATATATATATATTATATATATATATATATAGTGTGTGTGTGGTGTGTGTGAGAAAGCTGCATGAACGCGCAAGCCATATATCACTAAGAACTCTTTGACCCGGCCAGGATTCGAACCCATGCCGTCCAGGATCACCCCTAAACGTACACAGTAACCGTGACCACCGCACAAATGATCGTCTATATAAGGATTGGTCAGTCTTGGCGCTTATAAACTAAGCTCCCTGACTGACCAACCCCCGACGACACTCATGGTTCCATTTGGGTACAGTTTTTCATCAATTCTGTGGCGCATGCACGGGCCGCACTGAGTCTATCATGTGTGAGAGAAGCTGCATGAACGCGCAAGCCAGAGATCAAAAGATCACATATAAATATATACAGGAAGAGGCCAACCCCCCAATCATACCAGCGATACAAAGATGCGAGAAACAACTACACGGCAGTGAGGAGAGAGGCAGAAAGAAATTTTGAAAAAGGGATTGCAGACAAATGTAAAAACAGAACCAGGTCTATTCTATAAATTCATAAACAACAAATTGCAGGTAAAGGATAATATTCAGAGGTTGAAAATGGGAAATAGATTCACGGAAAATGAAAAGGAAATGTGTGAAACATTAAACGAAAAGTTCCAAAGTGTGTTTGTACAAAATGAAATCTTCAGGGAACCAGATACAATAAGAATTCCAGAGAACAACATAGAGCACATAGAGGTGTCTAGAGACGAAGTGGAAAAAATGCTCAAAGAGCTAAATAAGAACAAAGCAGTTGGTCCAGATGGAGTTTCACCATGGGTTCTGAGAGAATGTGCACCTGAGCTCAGCATCCTCTTCAACTGATCTTTCAGGCATCCCTGTTTACAGGAGTTGTAGCTGATGTGTGGAAAAAGGCTAACATAGTTCCAATTTACAAGAGTGGAAGCAGGGAAGACCCCCTTAATTATAGACCGGTATCATTGACAAGTGTAATAGTCAAAATATTGGAAAAAATAATTAAAACTAAATGGGTAGCACACCTGGAGAGAAATGATATAATATCAGACAGACAGTATGGTTTTCGATCTGGTAGATCCTGTGTATCGAATTTACTCAGTTTTATGATCGAGCAACAGAGATATTACAGGAAAGAGATGGTTGGGCTGACTGCATCTATCTGGACCTAAAAAAGGCTTTCGACAGAGTTCCACATAAGAGGTTGTTCTGGAAACTGGAAAATATTGGAGGAGTGACAGGTACGCTTCTAACATGGATGAAAAACTTTCTGACTGATAGAAAAATGAGGGCTGTGATCAGAGGCAATGTATCGGACTGGAGAAATGTCACAAGTGGAGTACCACAGGGTTCAGTTCTTGCACCAGTGATGTTTATTGTCTACATAAATGATCTACCAGTTGGTATACAGAATTATATGAACATGTTTGCTGATGATGCTAAGATAATAGGAAGGATAAGAAATTTAGATGATTGTCATGCCCTTCAAGAAGACCTGGATAAAATAAGTATATGGAGCACCACTTGGCAAATGGAATTTAATGTTAATAAATGTCATGTTATGGAATGTGGAATAGGAGAACATAGACCCCACACAACCTATATATTATGTGAGAAATCTTTAAAGAACTCTGATAAAGAAAGAGATCTAGGGGTGGTTCTAGATAGAAAACTATCACCTGAAGACCACATAAAGAATATTGTGCAAGGAGCCTATGCTATGCTTTCTAACTTCAGAATTGCTTTTAAATACATGGATGGGGATATACTAAAGAAATTGTTCATGACTTTGTTAGGCCAAAGCTAGAATATGCAGCTGTTGTTTGGTGCCCATATCTTAAGAAGCACATCAACAAACTGGAAAAGGTGCAAAGACATGCTACTAAGTGGCTCCCAGAACTGAAGGGTAAGAGCTACGAGGAAAGGTTAGAAGCATTAAATATGCCAAAACTAGAAGACAGAAGAAAAGAGATAGATCACTACATACAAAATAGTAACAGGAATGATAAAATCGACAGGAAAGATTTCCTGAGACCTGGAACTTCAAGAACAAGAGGTCATAGATATAAACTGGCTAAACACAGATGCCGAAGAAATATAAGAAAATTCACTTTCGCAAACAGAGTGGTAGACGGTTGGAACAAGTTGGGGAGAAGGTGGTGGAGGCCAAGACCGTCAGTAGTTTCAAAGCGTTATATGACAAAGAGTGCTGGGAAGACGGGACACCACGAGCGTAGCTCTCATCCTGTAACTACACTTAGGTAATTACACTTAGGTAATTAAATACTAAGAACTCTTTGACCCGGCCAGGATTCGAACCCATGCGTCCGTCCCAAATGGAACCATGAGTGTCGTCGGGGGTTGGTCAGTCAGGGAGCTTAGTTAATAAGCGCCAAGACTGACCAATACTTATAGACGATCATTGGTGCGGTGGTCACGGTACTGTGTACGTTTAGGGGTGATCCTGGACGGCATGGGTTCGAATCCTGGCCGGGTCAAAGAGTTCTTAGTGATATATATATATATATATATATATATATATATATATATATATATATTATACGGATAATTAGCAAAAAATATATACAAGTAAATTTAAATTATTTTACCTTGTATCTAGATCCACCAGGCCTGTTTGGTGCATGTTTCAGTACTTCAGAAATCTGGAAGGTCACGTCCTCCTCCTCAACTTGTGGATGTGCGTTGATAGATGATTCTGTAAAATTAAGTTATTTATATAATAATAAATTCAGTATAACAATAATATTCTGTAAAATTAAAAAAAGTAATTTATACATCAATCAGATAAAACTCTCCAAAGATGGTGATACACAACATATAAAGGACAAGTTTCAGAACAAGATATGCATTTAGGAATAAGGTTTTGTACATGTAGGTAGCACATGAGAAAAAAAGTGGAAGGTGATCAAGTTTATATTAACATGTTAATGGCTTTGTTAAGGCTTTGCAAGAATGAAAAATATTAATAATGAAATATCACCGACCAATTAATTGTACGTTGTTTATAAGTCAATTATTTGCATTATTATTATTATTTAATACTAATGACATAAAAATGCATTTTGTAATCTACTATTTATGCAAGTATTAACCACAGGATCATGAAATAAACTGCAAAATACTGTAAAGGATAAACCAGGGTGGTAGGAAACAGGGTTGGTTCAACAGAAATTGCAAGAGGGCCAGAGATTAAGAGACACAAGCATGGAATCATTATAAGAAGAGGCCAAACCCCCAAACATACCAGCGATACAAAGATGCGAGAAACAACTACACGTCAGTAAGGAGAGAGGCAGAGAGGAACTTTGAGAACGGTATAGCAGACAAATGTAAATCAGATCCAGGACTTTTCTATAAATTCATTAAAAGCAAGCTGCAGGTAAAGGATAATATTCAGATGTTGAAAATGGGGGACAGATATGCAGAAAATTAAAAGGAAATGTGTGAAACATTTAAGGAAAAGTTCCAAAGTGTGTTTGTATAAAATGAGATCTTCAGGGAACCAGACAATAAGAATTACAGAGAACAACAGAGCACATAGAGGTGTCTAGAGACAAAGTGAAACAAATATTCTTGGAGCTAAGTATGAACAAAGCAGTTGGCCCAGATGGAGTTTCACCATGGATTCTGAGAGAATGTGCACCCGAGTTCACCATACCACTTCAGCGGATTTTTCAGACATGCCTGTGTACAGGAGTCATAGCAGATGTGTGGAAAAAGGCTAACATAGTTCCAATTTACAAAAGTTGCAGCAGGGAAGACCCCCTCAATTTTAAGACCTGTATCATTGACAAATGTAATACTCAAAATATTGGAAAAAATAATTAAAACTAAATGGGTAGAACAACTGGAGAGAAACAATATAATATCAGACAGACAGTATGGTTTTCGATCTTGAAAATCCAGTGTATCAAATTTACTCAGTTTCTATGATCGAGCCACAGAGATTTTGCAGGAAAGAGATGGTTGGGTTGACTGCATCTATCTGGACCTAAAATAGACTTTCAATAGAGTCCAACATAAAAGGTTGTTCTGGAAACTGGAACATATTGGAGGGGTGACAGGTAAGCTAACACGGATGAAAATTTTCTTATAGAAAAATGAGGGCAGTAATCAGGGGCAATCAGACTGGAGAAATGTCACAAGTGGAGTACCACAGGGTTGTTCTTGAACCGGTGATGTTCATTGTCTACATAAATAATCTGCCAGATGGAATACAGAATTATATGAACATGTTTGCTGATGATGCTAAGATAATAGGAAGGATAAGAAACTTAGTTATTGTAATGCCTTTCAAGAAGGCCTGGACAAAATAAGTATATGGAGCACCACTTGGCAAATGGAATGTAATGTAAATAAATGCCAAGTTATGGAATGTGGAATAGGAGAACATAGACCCCCACACAACCTATAAATTATGAGGAAATCTTTAAAGAATTATGATAGAGAGATATTGGGGTGGTTCTAGATAGGAAACTATCACCTGAGGACCACATAAAGAACGTTGTACGAGGAGCCTATGACACGCTTTCTAACTTCAAAATTGCTTTTAAATACATGGATGGCGAAATACTAAAGAAATTATTCATTACTTTTGTTAGGTCAAAGCTAGAATATGCAGCGGTTGTATAGTGCCCATATCTTAAAGGGGCCTTAGATTCATATATGCCAAAAGGAGAACTTTTTGACATGCTGCATATGAAAAGGGTTTCATCTGGTCCAAATCTCAGCATCGTAGCATAAATAGGAAGGGAGAAAAAAATATTGAATTGTGTCAAAAATTTTCCGAAATGATCAAAAACGATTATCAAACACACGTGTCAACTGAAATCATGTCTATGACTCTCAGCTATCACAATAGCATATATTATATATATATATATATATATATATATATATATATATATATATATATATATATATATATATATATATTCCCCAGGTTAACCTACTTTCTGAGGTGTTCACCATCTTACAGTAGCCAAAGACTAAGTGAGTATGACCGGTTACTGAAATCAATGCTAGAAAAAGCCCTTAACCTCTCTTTTGATGACCTGCAGTGGAAACAAGCCTCTCTTCCCGTAAGACTTGGGGGCCTCGGAGTTCGAACAGCAACGCAAATCGCTGTTCCAGCCTTCCTGTCCTCCTTATCAGCATCCGACGACCTTGTGAAGGAAATTCTACCTGCCCACTTACATCAGCTGGCAGGTGTACATGATCCCAATTTTACACGCTGTGCCACAGAGTGGGCCTCTCGTGCAGGCCCATCACCTCAACCACCATCCCCAAAAGCCCACAGGCAATCCAGCTGGGATGGCCCCATTGTAGACAAAGTTGCTGCAGAGTGCCTGGGTGCTGCATCAACACAGCACGACATTGCTCGCCTCACAGCAGTAGCAGCCCCTCATGCAGGGGATTTCCTGTTAGCAACCCCAATGTCGGCAACTGGCACGCGTCTCACACCACACGCCCTCCGAATTGCTGTGGCCCTCCGCCTTGCTGCCCCAATCCACACCAGATATAGGTGTATTTGCGGCGAGGTGGTGGCTGACAGGTACGGCCACCATGGCCTACTCTGCCAAAGCACGGGAGGATGGCACTCGAGGCACAGTGAAGTTAACGACATCATCAAGAGGAGCCTCACCACAGCTGGATGCCCAGCCGAGAGAGAGCCTCGTTACCTAACGCCCCGTAACTCTGATGCTCTTATTGGTCGCCCGGATGGTATCACAGTGAACCCCTGGAAGAATGGCAAGCAGTTGGTATGGGACTACACGTGCGTATCAACCCTGGCTAACACCTACATTGACCTCAGTGTTGCACAACCAGGTGGCGCTGCCACCCACAGGGAAGCAGCCAAATCCCGTAAGTATAGAGAACTTGATCACCACTACAATTTTGTCCCCATTGCTTCTGAGACACTCGGCGCCTGGGGTAAAAGTGCTACCAGTTTTTTGAAGGAACTGGGTTCTAGGCTCATTGAAACAACAAGGGACCCTAGAGCTGCCAGCTTTCTTTTCCAGCGCCTCAGCGTGGCGATACAGAGGGGAAATGCGCACTGCATCCAGGGTTCCTGCCCGCCATCTGAGGAGCTGGAGGAACTCGACAACCTATGATAACCATCTTTGTAACCTATATGTAACTCCTTTTTTGTAACACAGTTCAAATAAAGCAAATATATGTGTACATACAAAAGAATGGGGGTGGTAGGAGAAGAAAATATTAGTGTTCAGTGAGAAACCACAAGGTCTCCTCTGAATACGTTTTATTTTCTTCTCCGAGGCTATGGGTCCCCACATTGGCACCAGAGGTGGTACCCTCACAAACTTTTATATATATATATATATATATATATATATATATATATATATATATATATATATATATATATATAATTAGTTTTTTTAAAAAAAGTTATATAAAAAATAAAATATTTTTTTATCAGACGATTTGCATGAAACTTATACACCTGACGGCACATAAGCCTATCTGTAAGGGTGCAAAGGGGACAAGGAGATTGGTTGATGTCAACCTCAGCCACAGATAGCAGCACCTTAGACTATTTTTTACTTATTTATTTCAGGTAACATAAAATTCTTATAACTCATTTTTTATCCAATTACATGAAACTTACACCTTATATGTAGAGTGTATGTCTATAAAATCTAGCACAAGCTTTGCTTCCTAAGTTCATTTATTGATTTTATAATAGCAATAAACATGATATATTTGCATAATTTTGGGGAGGAACTTTGACTATTTGCATTAGGAAAACTAAAGATGTTTTGGAAAATCCCTTCCTACAGATCCTTTATTATATGCTAATGTGACAGAAAAGTGCCATAGAATGATTATATCTGAAAGGTGTGGTTGTTTATAAACACTTGAAAATGTGTAATATTCGTTGAAAAAAATTTAAAATCTCTTTTTCCATCTAGGCTGCAGTACTGAAACTTGGAACAATTGCAGCCCTTTTCATATACAACTAGTCAAAAAATATTGGTTGACATTGAACAACTTTTAAAAAACTAACTGACCCCCCATAAGAAGCACATCAACTGGAAAAAATGCAAAGACATGCTGCTAAGTGGCTCCTAGAACTGAAGGGCAAGATCTATAAGGAGACGTTAGAGGCATTAAATATTCCAAAACTAGAAGATAGAAGGAAAAGAGGAGATATGATCATTACGTACAAAACAGTAACAGGAATATATAAACTTGATAGGGAAGATTCCCAGAGACCTGGAATTTCAAGAACAAGAGGTTATACATTTAAACGAACTAAACAAAGATGCCGAAGATATATAGGATAATTCACTTTTGCAAACAGAATGGTAGACAGTTGGAACAAGTTAGGTGAGAAGGTGGTGGAGGCCAAAACCGTCAAAAGTTTCAAAGCATTATATGACAAAGAGTGCTGGGAAAACGGGACACCACGAGCGTAGCTCTCATCCTGTAACTACACTTAGGTAATTACATATGAGTGTCAGACCACTGAGGAAGAATTGAAACAGGAATTTCCTTAAGTACTTTTGTATTTCAATAATATATCTTCAGAAGGAATCATTCCTCCTGAAGATGTATTCCTTCTGAACATGTATTATTTAAATATGAAAGTACTTAAGGAAATTACTGTTTCAATTCTTCTTCCGTGGTCTGACACTGTCACATTTTTCACCACATGTTAATTTCCGTGATTTACAAACACAAATTTATACACACACACACACACACACACACACACATATATATATATATATATATATATATATATATATATATATATATATATATATATATATATATATACATACATACATACATACATACTGATAATCAGCTAAAAATATATTCAAGTAAATGTAAATTATTTTACCTTGCACTTAGATCCACCAAGCCTGTATGGTGTGCATTTCAGTACTTCGGAAATCTGGAACGATCTGGAATCTCTTATCTGCAATGAAACAATACATATTATTGCACTTACCACAACACCACACAAGAATCAGTACGCTTTACCACACAAGAATCTTACCACACAATCAGTACGACTGTTTTCAGCGAGCCACTGAACACACTGAAGATTGATAACCCAAATGAATTTTTCATGGATATGATATCAAATCATATATCAGATGTCATCCTATCCCCACTGGATTTTGAAAAACCCATAGACAGTATGCCTATGCACTCTGCACCAGGCCCTGACTCTTGGAACTCTACATTCATCAAGAACTGTAAAAAACTGCTATCGCAGGCCCTTCACATTCTTTGGAGACAAAGCCTAGATACTGGCATTATCCCTGACATACTAAAAACAGCAGAGATAGCACCGCCCCATAAAGGAGGAAATAAGGCAGAGGCAAAAAACTACAGACCGATAGCACTAACATCGCACATCATAAAAATCTTTGAGAGAATGCTAAGAAGTAAGATCACAAAATACATGGAATCACAGCATCTCCATAACCCCGGACAACATGGTTTCAGAACAGGGCGCTCTTGCCTATCACAGTTGCTGGACCACTCTGACATGGCACTAGATGCCATGGAAGACAAACAAAACGCTGATGTAATTTACACAGATTTCGCAAAAGCCTTTGACAAATGTGACCATGGTGTTATTGCACATAAAATGCGTTCAAAAGGAATTACCGGAAAAATAGGCAGATGGATCAACAATTTCCTGACTAATAGAACCCAATGTGTAGTAGTCAACAAAATAAAATCTGGACTATCAACCGTAAAGAGCACAGTCCCCCAGGGTACTGTGCTTGCTCCAATACTGTCTCATCCTCATATCGGACATAGACAAGGACACAACCTATAGTACTGTATCATCCTTTGCAGATGACATAATAATAATATAATAATATGTTTATTCAGGAAAGGTACATACATAGAGAGATTTTACATAAGTGGATCATTTATAGATAGAGCTAGTACATACAATGCCTAAAGCCACTATTACGCAATGCGTTTCAGGCAAGAAAACATTAATATCTAAAACTTAATACTAATTGGACAAAAAGAATAAAATGTTTTGAGAATAGATACAATTAAAGGTACAAAAAAAAGGGGGGAACATGACTGAAAAGCAGCACAAATACAATATGTAGACAAACAGCGTTGAATAAAAAAAAAATAAGACATGGGTTGACAATAGAGGGGTAAGGTAGGTTACAGGGAGTTTATCAGGTAGTGTTTAGTTTTAATCTTAAACTGGTTGAGAGAGGTACAGTCTTTAACATGGTTGGGAAGGTCATTCCACATTCTGGGTCCCTTGATTTGTAGAGCATTTCTAGTTTGGTTAAGTCGTACTCTTGGAATATCAAAACTGTATTTATTTCTGGTGTGGTGCTCATGGGTTCTGTTACAGCTTTCAATGAAGCTTTTGAGGTCAGGATTGGCATTACAGTTCAACGTTTTATATATGTATAATACACATGAGAGAATGTGCAGTGACTTAATATCTAACATATTGAGAGATTTGAGTAGGGGTACCGAGTGATGTCTGGGGCCAGAGTTGGATATTGTCCTAATAGCAGCTTTGTGTTGAGTAATTAGAGGACGTAAATGATTTTGGGTAGTAGAACCCCAAGCACAAATACCATAGTTGAGATATGGATAGATGAGGGAGTAATAGAGAGTCACCAGGGCAGGGCGGGGTACATAATATCTGATCTTAGAAAGAATGCCAACAGTTTTTGAAACTTTTTTTGATATATTTAGAATGTGTCCCTGGAAATTAAGCTTGTGATCAATGAGAACGCCAAGGAATTTGCCATCTAATTTGTTACAAATTGGGTATTGTTAATCTCGAGATTTATTTGGTTAGAGGATTTATTGCCAAACAGAATATAGAAAGTTTTGTCAATGTTAAGGGTGAGTTTGTTGGCAGTTAGCCAAAGATGGACTTTATTAAGCTCGGTATTTACTGTGGCATTTAGAGCAAGGGGGTCAGGACTGGAGTAAATGAAGGTTGTGTCATCAGCAAATAGAATTGGTCTAAGGTGTTGGGAGGCATTTGGAAGGTCATTAATGTAGATGAGAAAGAGGAGAGGGCCAAGTATACTGCCCTGAGGAACACCAATGTTGATGGGTAGGGTAGGAGAAATTGAATTGTTCACAGAAACATACTGGAGTCTGTCAGTAAGGTAAGATTTGAGGTATTGCAGGGAGAGTCCTCTGACTCCATAATGATGTAATTTAAGAAGAAGGTTTTGGTGGTTCACAGTGTCAAAAGCCTTACGCAGGTCCACAAATAACCCAACAGGGAACTCATTTTTATCAAGAGCTGCATGAATTAAGTTAATCATATTAATAAGTGCATCGTTAGTGCTTTTTTTAGGTCTGAAGCCATATTGGCAAGAGCTAAGTATATTGTGCTTGGCTAGATAAGAGTAAAGCTGCTTGTAGATTAGTTTTTCAAAAATTTTTGATAAGTTAGGCAGGATTGAAATCGGTCTGTAGTTGTTAACATCAGTGAGATCACCACATTTGTGGACAGGGGTTACTCTCGCTTTTTTTAGAATATCTGGGAAGGTTTGGAGTTCAAGTGACTTGTTGAAGAGCAATGTAATTGCAGGGGCTAAGGATCTGGAGGCTTTTTTGTAAATTAATGTCGGAATCTCCTCAAGGGCACTAGACTTGGTTTTAAGGGAAAGGATTATCTCATTGACATCAGTGGAATTAGTAGGCTTTAGGTACAGAGACTGTGGATAGTTACCTGAAAGGTAGTCCTTAACACTAGAATCTTCATGAGAGTAGGCAACATAGAGGACACGGCAAACCTCCAATCAGATGTAAATCAGGTCTTTCTATGGGCTACAGAAAATAACATGGTGATTAACGAACATAAGTTTCAGCTCATGCGCTACGGAAAAAATGAAAATATAAAAACGGAAACCACTTACAAAACTCAGTCAAATCATAACATTGAACGGAAAAGGAACGTAAAGGATTTGGGTGTACTGATGTCGGAAGACCTTACATTTAAAGAACACAATAAAGTAGCTGTCACAACTGCAAGAAAAATGACAGGTTGGATAACAACAACTTTTCACACTAGAGATGCTATACCGATGATACTTTTCAAGACGCTAGTGCTCTCTAGAGTGGAATACTGCTGCATAATGACAGCCCCTTTCAAAGCTGAAGAAATTACTGACCTGGAGAGCGTGCAGAGATCCTTTACTGCTAGAATCCACTCAGTAAAACATCTAAACTACTGGGACCGAGAAAAGAGCCTAAACCTGTATTCTCTTGAGCACAGGCGGGAGAGATACACAATAATTTACACATGGAAAATAGTAGAGGGGCTGGTCCCAAACCTGCACACAGAAATAACAGTACATGAGACCAGAAGGCATGGCAGGATGTGCAGAATACTCTCCGTTGAAGAGCAGAGGTGCAACAGGTACTCTGAGAGAGAACTCTATCAACATCTGAGGCCTGAGACTGTTCAACACGCTTCCACTACACATAAGGGGCATAACTGGCCGACCCCTCACAGTGTTCAAGAGAGAACTTGACAAACATCTCCAAAGGATACCTGATCAACCAGGCTGTGACTCATATGTCAGGCTGCAAGCAGCCACATCCAACAGCCTGATTGACCAGTCCAGCAACGAGGAGGCCTGGTCGATGACCGGGCCGCGGGGTCGCTGAGCCCCGGAATCACCTCGAGGTAAACTCAAGGTACCAAAACATGGATGAATGTAGTAAATAGAGAACTATTAGCTGAATATCAAATAGATTTAATCTATTTCACACAGATAGATATATTGGACAAGGAGGGGGAGTAGCTATGTATGTTAGGTAATATTTGAAATGTAGTCTCGGAAAGACTACATTTCAACAGAAACGTACCACACACCAGTCACAAGACTGAACCTCGTCGAGGCCAAACGACTAAATGAGAGCATGAACGAGTAAGAAAAAATTTTTAACACCAGGTATCATACACACACTGAATGCACCTGCAGACACACAACGAGCACTATCAACATAGCAAAGATTACTCCATAAAATAACTCATTAAATTATTGGACCTATACTTATGCATTTATCTTCGGTTTAACACAACAGGCACCAGACACACACTAGGCATCATACACACTAGGCATCATACACACTAGGATAAAACAAACATTAGGCTGGAAGTCAGAAAAGAATTCAAAGAATTTTACTGGAAAGGCTTGCTGTTAGGAAAGGAAGTTATTGAGATGAATTAATGCACAGTATGTCAATTTTGTGAAATGTATGATAAAGGAACAAAAACATTTATACCAAAACAGAGATGCAGAACTAGGAAACAGGATTTGTTCAACTGAAATTTCAAGACGGCCAGAGACCAAAGGACACAAAAATGAAATCAATATACAAAGAGGCCAAACCACCAAACATACCAGTAATACAAAGAGAAACAACTACACGGCAGTGAGGAGAGGGGCAGAAAGAAATTTTGAAAAAAAGGAACAAACAAATGTAAAACAGAACAAATCATATTCTATAAATACAGCAACAACCAATTGCAGGTAAAGGATAATATTCAGAGCTTTTAATGCATGGATGGCAAAATACTCAAGAAATTGTTCACGACTTTTGTCAGACCAAAGCTGGAATATGCAGCAGTTGTATGGTGCCCATATCTTAAGAAGCACATCAACAAACTGGAAAGAGTGCAAAGACATGCCACTAAGTGGCTCCCAGAACTGAAGGACAAGAACTGTGAGGAGAGGTTAGAGGCATTAAATAAGCCAAATATACTACACAAATATATTAATATTAATATTAATATTAATATATTAATATTAATATTAATATGTTTATTCAGGAAAGGTACATACATAGAGAGATTTTACATAAGTGGATCAATTTATAGATAGAGCTAGTACATACAATGCCTAAAGCCACTATTACGCAATGCGTTTCGGGCAAGAAAACATTAATATCTAAAACTTAATACTAATTGGACAAAAAGAATAAATGTTTTGAGAATAGATACAATTAAAGGTACAAAAAAAAAAAGGGGGGAACATGACTGAAAAGCAGCACAAATACAATATGTAGACAAACAGCGTTGAATAAAAAAAAATAAGACATGGGTTGACAATAGAGGGGTAAGGTAGGTTACAGGGAGTTTATCAGGTAGTGTTTAGTTTTAATCTTAAACTGGTTGAGAGAGGTACAGTCTTTAACATGGTTGGGAAGGTCATTCCACATTCTGGGTCCCTTGATTTGTAGAGCATTTCTAGTTTGGTTAAGTCGTACTCTTGGAATATCAAAACTGTATTTATTTCTGGTGTGGTGCTCATGGGTTCTGTTACAGCTTTCAATGAAGCTTTTGAGGTCAGGATTGGCATTACAGTTCAGCGTTTTATATATGTATAATACACATGGGAGAATGTGCAGTGACTTAATATCTAACATATTGAGAGATTTGAGTAGGGGTACCGAGTGATGTCTGGGGCCAGAGTTGGATATTGTCCTAATAGCAGCTTTGTGTTGAGTAATTAGAGGACGTAAATGATTTTGGGTAGTAGAACCCCAAGCACAAATACCATAGTTGAGATATGGATAGATGAGGGAGTAATAGAGAGTCACCAGGGCAGGGCGGGGTACATAATATCTGATCTTAGAAAGAATGCCAACAGTTTTTGAAACTTTTTTTGATATATTTAGAATGTGTCCTGGAAATT
>WNGS01073525.1:0-10000 GCA_020271785.1 Procambarus virginalis
CCACAAACGCCACTTTAAGAACTGTCAGTCCGTCGGAGATCGGGTTCAGCAACGAAAGGAACATTGACAATAAAAGGTTCCCTTTGCTCGAGACGTTGGGTACTACAGTTCTACGGGTGCAAGGGTATGCCTCCTCAAGCACCCGGGCGTCAAAATAGAAGAAGTCGAAAGGAATAAACAAAACAAGCAAAATTTCGGCAGGAAATGACAAGCAGATAGGAGAAGAGGGGGAGAAAAACGAAATAGAAGGAAAAGGAAAAGGCGTTCAGCATAATTAGAGAGGACAGCAGCAGGAGCACAAGGCCACAAAAGGACAGAGGACTGTCCCAAGGAGCATCACACTCCGGCAGCCGCCCACTAAGCCACCCTCACGGCGTCAACGGGCTGAACAGGGAGGGGGGGTCAAATCCACAAGATAACATTAAGCATGCCATTTAGACGCATTTTCCTTCACTAAAGTAAAATTGAAGACAATGTTTGCTATATTTCGTACGGCATCAAATAAATATAACAAACAGTTATCCCTTACAAAAAATCAGTGGCATGGCTGCTGTTGCACTTTATCTACTATTAGCTAGGTTGAATTGAGGTGTCAGACGATTTTCAAGTGCAACTCGCATGAGAGGATCCAAGTTCAGAATTGCATTGCTTTTCTTTGTCTTCACCAAAACTGAACTAGAAAACCCTTGCTCACAAAAAAATGATGTTGGCATCTGTACAAGTATGGCTATTGCCTGCTTAACTAGATCCTTGTATTCTGGAATATCAAGCAGGGTAACCCAGAAATCCATGGTATGGCTGAATGTCTTGAAAAATGTTTTTTATGAATAATCTCTTCGAAGTTCCAAAAGAGCAACACTATGATCAGTTCCTTCATCTGTGAAGAGAACAAACATCCACATGCTGGAGGTCAGTTGGTCATTCTCCCTGTCTGGGAAATAGGAGACAAGCGTTTTCTTGCATTAAAGTAAGTAAGTAAGTAATTATCAAAAGAAGGCACCAAACCGGGAAGGCTATGTAGCACCATCATATGTGCGGAAAAATCAGAGGGCGCTAAATATCACCAAGGATGCCAATACGAGAATAAAAAAGCATAAGGCGAACGATATCAAAAGTATCTGAGTCACCAAGAATTCTACTGAGGGACAAGTGACTGCGAGGGGCGGTCGGAAAGCAAGACATACGCTCGTCCCGGAAGTCAGGACATTCAAGAAGGACATGCACGACCGTAAGAGGGACAATGCAATTAGGACAATAAGGAGCAGGGCGGCGCTCCATCAAGTGACCATAGGTTAAGCGAGTATAGCCAATACGCAACCTCGCCAGAGCAGTTTCCCACCGCCGGTTACGGTGGTAGGAGGATGGCCACGAGGAAACACAACATTTAAGAGTACGGAGTTTGTTACCAGTAACAGACGACCAAGAAGCCTGCCAACGGGTAAGGATGGAGGAATGGATAACCGGGTAAAAGTCGGAATAAGGAATACCTTTACGAGAGATGGGACAAGAGCGGACAGCTTCCTTGGCGGCAGCATCCGCACGCTCATTTAAAGACACACCAATATGGCTGGGAACCCAACAAAACTCAACCGACTTAAACTTACTGTGAACAAGAAACAGCCAATGCTGGATCTCGACAACTACTGGATGAACCGGATTAAAGGACCCGAGAGCCATGAGGGCACTACGAGAGTCAACAACAACCACAAAAGAAGACTGACAACGAGAAAGCAGGAGACGAAGAGCATAGAGAATAGCATAAAGCTCCGCTGTAAAGATGCTAGTCTCCGGAGGTAAGCGACACATATAAGTGCGATCAGGAAAAACAACAGAGTAGCCAACACCGTCCGCAGACTTAGACCCATCGGTGAAGACAGAAACGGAGCGGGAGTGAGAAGAAAAGTGCTCAAGGAAAAGGCGTTTTAGAACCGTAGGAGGGGTAAAAGCTTTAGTGACGCGGGTCAAGGACGTACAAAACTGCGGAAGGGGGACTCTCCACGGGGGCAAAGAAGGAACAACACGAGGAGAAACATTAGAAACACGAACGGAAAGAGAATCCTGTAAGCGAGATAACCGGACAGAAAGAGGGAGGTGGTGAAGAGGAACAGGAACCGCAGGAGGGGTAAAAGTTAAAGCACGACAGAGGCGAGAGGAAGGATGTTGCAAGGACCGCGCAAGATAGCGAAGACAGTAGCGATCACGGCGGTCCTGGAGAGATAGGAAGCCAGTGTCAACATACAAGCTAAGGACGGGAGTCGAACGAAAGGCACCAGAACTGAGGCGCAGCCCAGTATGGTGCAAAGCATCAAGACGGCGAAGAGCAGAAGGAGAAGCAGAAGAGTAAGCAGGGCAACCATAATCGAGCTTAGACAGGACGAGAGAGGAATGCAAAGCAAGGAGAGTGCGCCTATCCGCTCCCCAAGAAGTATGGGACAATACTCGAAGGAGGGTAAGGGCCTTAGAGCACTCAACACGGAGGTAAGAGATATGGGGAGACCAAGACAAACGAGTGTCAAGGAATAACCCCAAAAGCTTCGCGGAATCTTTGTACTCAAGGGGATGACCATAAAGTGACAAAGAGGGACGAAGAACGACCCGTTTCCGAGTAAAAGACATGGCACAAGTCTTAGAAGTAGAGAACTTGAAGCCATGATCGGTGGCCCAAGACGACACGGCATCAATCGCAAGTTGAAGCCGGCGCTGAAGGAGAGGCGAATCATCACCCTGACAGCAAAGGGTAAGATCATCGACATAGAGAGCGGAGAAGACACCTGAAGGAAGAGAGGAAAGAAGACCATTGAGGGCAACCAGAAAAAGAGTAGTGCTCAGAACACTACCCTGGGGCACACCTTCGTATTGCTGAAAAGAGGCAGAGAGAGCGGTACCAAGGCGCACCCGAAAGGAACGACGAGAGAGGAAGCTGCGGAGAAAGAGAGGGAGATGACCACGAAGGCCAAAAGAATGAAGCTGGGATAGAATATGATATCGCCAAGTGGTGTCGTAAGCCTTTTCCAGGTCAAAAAGGACGGCAACAACGGAGGTCTTCGCAGCAAAAGCAGTACGAATATAGACCTCCAAGTTCACCAGGACATCTGTCGTGCTGCGGCACTTGCGGAAACCAAATTGAGAAGGGGAGAGGAGGTGATGGTGTTCCAGGAACCACATCAGACGAACGTTAACCATACGTTCAAAGAGTTTGCAGACACAACTTGTGAGGGCAATAGGGCGAAAGTCCTTAGGGGAAGTTCCCAGAGACCCTGGTTTGCGAACAGGGAGGACAACGGCATCGAGCCAGTCCTCAGGGACTGACGACGACTCCCAGATCCGATTATACAGACTCAGTAAATACTGAGACGTGCACGGAGGGAGATGGCGAAGCATCTCATAATGAATACCATCGGAGCCCGCCGCCGTAGAACCGCAGAGGGCCAGGGCAGAACGAAGTTCAGAGAGAGAGAAGGGATCGTTATAGGAAAGTCGAAGACGAGTGCAGAAATCTAAAGGACGAGACTCAAGGACAGGTTTACGAAGAAGGAAAGATTGGGGAAGATGAAGACCAGAGCTAACAGAAGAAAAGTGGGAACCCAGTTCGGTAGCGACCTGCAACGGGTCCGCCACAAGAGTACCACGGAGGTGAAGGACCGGGGAAACATCGGGAACGAACTTACCCGCTATCTTGCGGATACGCTTCCAGATCTGTGGCAGGGGAGTTTCGGACGTAATTGTGGAGACATAAGAAGCCCAACATTCACGTTTAGCCGTACGGATGGCCCTACGGGCCACCGCACTCGCTTTCCGAAAGAAAAGAAAAGAATCGGTCGTCTGCCGACGGCGGTGCCTCTTCCAGGCTGCACGCTTACAGCGGACAGCCCGAGCACAGTCCGCATTCCACCAGGGAACGCACTTCCGTGGACCCCGAGAGGAAGAGCGAGGAATAGAGCGGAGGGCAGCGTCGAAGACAGTGTCATGAAAAAGGAGGAGAGCGCGAGGGAGAGGCAGAAGGGAGAGGTCAGAGAGAGCAGCACTGAGGGTAAATAGGTTCCAGTCCGCTTTAGCAAACTGCCACCTAGGAAAGAGAGGGAAGGGCGAAAAGAGAAAAAGGAAACAAGGATAGGGAAATGATCACTGCCATGGAGGTCATCAAGAACCTGCCACGTGAAATCTAAGTAAAGAGAAGAAGAGCAGAGAGAAAGATCAAGACAGGAAAGGGTGCGAGTCCGAGAGTCCAAATGAGTGGGCTCACCAGAATTCAGAAGAGACAGGGAAGAAGAGAGGAGAAACGGCTCAAGAAGGCGACCCGGGTATTCGTCAAAACGTCACCCCAAAGAGAATGACGACAATTGAAGTCACCCAGCAGGAGCACAGGCTCCGGCAAGGAGTCCAAGAGGTGTTTCAAATCAGGAAGAGAAAGCGGGACACTGGGGGGAGATAAATGGAACAAACTGTGTACCATTTCCCCACAAAGATACGAGCAGCAGAACAATGGAGGGGCAAAGGAAAAAGTAAAGGAACAAAGGGAACATCAGCGCGAATCAAGAGAGCAGAAGAATTAGGAGCCCCAGCAACGGCTGGGGGGGGGGAGAGAAAGGAATAGCCACGAAAACGACCAGGACGAGCACCAAGCATCGGCTCCTGGAGACAGACACAAAGGGGCGAAAACCGCGAAATTAGAAGTTGGAGTTCGAGGAAATTGGCGTAATAACCTCGAACGTTCCATTGAAGAATAGACATCGACGAGAAGAGAAAGGACAACAACAGAAGAAACAAAGGCGAAAGAGCAACACAGCACGTTAAAGAATATCAGGGTCGGGATCAGGGTCAGCAAAGTCAGGGTTAGGGGGCATGGGTAAACTGAGCAAAGACGGAGGGAAGGAAGCGGGAGAACAGACCAGAGGTGGGCGGGCGGGGTCCGGAGGAGGAAGAGGAGGAGACAACGGAGAGGAGCAGTCAAGGACAGCAGCAGGAAGAGGGGGAGTAGAAAGAGGGGAGCGCACCTCAGCAAGGGCAGCAACCGAAAGGGAAGCAGGGGCCAAAGAAACCTCCATAGCAGGAACAGGGGGCGCAACCACTGAAATGGGAGGGGAAGGAGCAATAGAGCCAGTAGTAGGGGTCGAGGAAGAAAGCGAAGCCTTCTTACCCGCCGGGGAGGAGGAAGGAGAGGAGCCAGGCTTACGCTTCTGACTTAAAGAGACCGGTGTCCCAGCAACTACGTACCGGGCAACGGATTCCAGTGTCTCAACAGGAGAAGCTGAACGAGAGCACACACGACGGCCGTTAGGAGAGCGATGGACATCCGCCTGCACCGACAGGCGGCGGGGAGAGTCAATAGATGGAGGAGGAGGATGGGAAGGAGGATCGGAGGGAGACGAGGAAGAAGACACAGGAGACACGACAGACCGGGTAGAAAGAAGGGGAACCCCAGACAGAGGACCAGGAGGGGGACCCTTCGGGACAGAACTCAAAGGAACAGAGGAGGGAGCAGTGGGCGTATCAGGGTCCAAGGCCCGGAAACGGTTGTGAGTCTGAGGAAGGTGGGAAGGACGAGGAGAGGAAGAGCGCAACACGCGAGCATAAGAGACGTTAGCATAAGGCGGGAGCCGGCGAACCTGGCGCCTCGCCTCAGGAAAAGATAAACGCTCCCGGTGCTTCAAGTTGAGGACGGCTGCCTCAAGCTTGTAATGGATACAGGCACGGGAGAAGGTAGGATGGGCCTCACCACAGTTGAGGCAGCGAGCTTGGGGAGAAGTGCACTCCGACTTAGAGTGACCTTCACCCCCACACAAAGGACAGAGAGAGACAGTCCCAGAGCAGCGGAGGGCACCATGCCCAAACCTCCAGCACTTGTTACAAAGTCGAGGAGAAGGAATATACTCCTGGACAGAGCACCTGGCACCAGCGAGAATGACAGAGGATGGAAGGGTCCTACCATCAAAGGTGACCTTCACAACTCGAAGGGGTTGACGGCGACGACCACGAGGGGGACGAGTAAACGAGTCAACCTGGAGGACAGAATGGCCTTGGGCATCAAGGATATGCCGAATGTCATCGTGGCAGTCCTGCAGATTCCGAACACCGGTTGCAACATGGGGCGGGAGGAGAATAGTGCCAACACTGGCATTCAACCGAGTGTTCTTAGAGACCCGAACAGGGATCTCACCAAGGCAGGATAAGGCAGCCAAGCGGGAAGCTGCATCCTGAGAAGGAGCAGCAACGACACGTGTACCGAGACGAGTGGGGTTGAAGGTGACAGACGCATCCACGGAATCAACGAGATGCCGATGGAGGGAGAAATCGTCAGGAGGCGCGGAATCAAGAGGGAGGAGATCAAAGTATTTGGCCCATGAAGCAGGACCAAACAAGGCCTGATACGCATCAGTACAGGAAGGAAACGAGCGAGTGCGGCCGTGGCGCTGACGGCGTTGAGAACCCCCTGAGAGAGAGGGGACAAAAGGCGCAGTAGTCACAACGAGAGACTTAGCCGCACCAGGGGACGAAGTGGTCACCACTGGGGGCTGGAGGCTCGACCCAACCACAGAGGAGGGAGGGGAGCTGGGGGAAGAAGTCAGGATGGTCAAAGGAGGAGCAAGGTCGGGGCCCAACGCAGCGGGAGCTACAGAGCCTGGTCTTCCAATACAGGCCGACTCGGGGGCTTGGTCGCCCACCCCACGAGCCTGAGAGGGTACAACAGAAACATTAAATGGCATGTGACGAAAAGCGAGAAATTCATTCACGAATGTGCCCCCATACCCACCATGGAGCCACAATTAGAGGCAGGACACCCAACAGGAAGCTATCGCCGATCATGCCGGGGCCCCTAGGGGTGCGTCGTGAGTATACGCCCCACAAACGCCACCTTAAGAACCGTCAGTCCGTCGAGATCGGGTTCAGCGACGAAAGGGGGATTGACAATAAAAGGTTCCCCTCGCTCGAGACGTTGGGTACTACAGTTCTACGGGTGCAAGAGTATGCCTCCTCAAGCACCCGGGCGTCAAAATAGAAGAAGTCCAAAGGAATAATCCAAAACAAGCAAAAGGTCGGCAGGAAACGACAAGCAGATAGGAGAAGAGGGGGGAGAAAAACGAAACAAAATGAAAAGGAAAAGCGATCCGGCACAATTAGAGAAGACAGCAGCAGGAGTGCAAGGCCATAAAAGGACAGAGGACTGTCCCACGGAGCATCACACTCCGGCAGCCGTCTACTAAGCCCTCTCACGACGCCAACGGGCCGGATGGGGAGGGTGCAAGTAATAAAGGTGTTGTGTGGTGAGTCAGTAAATGTGATGCTGACTGATTGCCTAATGATGTTCATTTGCATGTGGGGTATGCTGATGGCATCATTATGTTTGTATGTTTGGGCAGTGTTGTTGTTTGTATACGTTATATACTGCCCTAGGGGCTGTGTTGATGATTTAAGGAGGTTCCTTTCATTATTCAGGGAATATTCCCAGGGCCATTCATCCAGGTGCCTGAGGAACCGTTCCACAAGCTCATTATCAACTGCGTTGGTCCTTTGCCTCGGACCAGTGCAGGCAACTCGTATATCTTAACCATCCTGTGTCCTACCACCAGATTTCCGATAGCAGTTCCAGTAAAAAATATTACAGCTGCTACAGTGGTGAAGAATCTACTGAAAATCTTCACCCAGTATGGATTTCCGAGGGAGATTCAGAGCGACTGTGGTACCAACTTCACCAGTGATCTCTTCAAACGGACTCTGGAGGAGTTCAACATCAAACAGGTACTGTCCAGCCCCTATCATCCTGCTTCACAGGGTTCTCTCGAGCGTAGTCATCAAACCATCAAGGCACTCTAAAAAAATTCTGTAATGAGACCTCAAAGGATTGGGATAGGCAAATTGATCTCATTTTGTGTATTTTCAGAAGTCTTCCCAACGAGTCACTAGGAGTATCTCCTTATGAGATGCTCTACGGACGTAAGTGCCGTACACCTCTCAAGGCTTTCAAGGATTCTCTACGTGATGACACCTTCAGTGAGCATCAGAGTGTGCCCCAGTATCTCCAAAATCTCCGACACATTCTAGAGAGGGTCCATTCCTTTGCCAGCAACAACCTACAGAGAGCCCAGGAGAGGACGAAGACTCGTTACGACCGGCACTGTAAAGTAAGGAAGTTTACACCAGGAGACTTAGTGCTTGCCTATTTCCCTATCCCAGGTTCTCCTTTACAGAACAGGTTCTCAGGACCCTACCGTGTTAAGGAGTGCCGGAACAACTTCAACTACGTTCTCGAGACCCCCGATAGGCGGCGGAAGACCCAGCTGTGCCACATTAATTTACTCAAGCCCTACCATGGGGTTCCTCCCACTGTGTTAACCAATTTCACCTCATTTACAGGTCCATACAGCCACAGTGAGACCTTCCCTGCTTCTCCTTCCGAGAGCACTGACACTGAGACAGCGCTCTCTAACTCGGAAATCCTTACTAACCTTCAACATCATTTTCAGGACGATAATAGTGCTCCACTAATCAAACTCGTCAGAGAATATCAAGAGTTGTTTCGAGATGACCCCCAAGAGTGTACCGTAACTCGGCATGACATCCAACTGCTACCTGACACCCAGCCGATTCGCCAACCATTCTACCGAATCAGCCCGAGCAAAACGGAAGTCATGCGGGCTGAGGTACAGTATCTCTTGGACCATGGACTGGCTACCCCCTGTGAGTCCCCCTGGGCCTCACCATGCATCCTGGTACCCAAACCTCACGGCAAAATCCGTCTGTGTACGGATTATAGGAAGTTGAACCAGGTCACAGTGAAGGACGCCTACCCAATACCCAGAGTAGACGACATTTTGGATGCCATTGGTAATGCCCGCTACCTGTCTCAGGTAGACCTACTAAAGGGCTACTACCAGGTGAGTTTAACGGAGCGAGCTAAGGTACTGTCCGCCTTTATAACCCCCTTTGGTCTCTACAGGTACAATCGCCTTCCCTTTGGACTCTGCAATGCCCCAGCCACCTTTCAGAGAGCTGTCAACCGCGTCATCCAGGGCTTGGAAAACACCTATGCCTATTTGGACGACATTGTGGTAGCATCCAACACCTGGAGCGAACACCTGCTCCAGCTACAACGATTGTTCTACAAGCTCCTGAAAGCCGGCCTCACCATCAATTTGGGCAAGTCCACCTTCGCGAAAGGTAAAGTGCGGTACCTGGGTCATGTTATAGGGAGTGGCAACCTGGCTCCGTTAAACATTCACATTCAAGCAATCCAACAGTATCCACAGCCTACTACCAGGAAGCAGCTCCTGCGCTTCCTTGGTCTTGCTTCCTATTACCGTAGGTTTGTGAAGAATTTTAGCACTGTTGCAACCCCATTAATCACCTTAACCAGTCCCAAGCAACGATATAATTGGACCAGAGAGCAAACCGTTGCATTCGAACAACTCAAATTCCTCCTCTGTTCTAATCCCATTCTCGCCTCACCAGATATCAAGAAGCCTTTCATCCTCCATGTCGACGCCAGTGGTACCGGCATCGGAAGTGTCTTAATGCAGCAGCGAGGCGAGGAGGTTCTACCTGTCAGCTACTACAGTTGCAAGTTGAAGCCTCATCAGAAGAACTACAGTACTATAGAGAAGGAACTCCTGTCCATCGTCCTGAGCTTACAACACTTTGCACCATATCTGCACGGTGCTAGGTCCACTACCATCTATTCGGACCACAACCCTCTGAGATTTTTACATCAAGCCCAATTTAATAACCAACGTCTGCTGCGATGGGCTTTATATCTTCAAGGCTTCAACTTAAAGATCTGCTACATCAAGGGGCCTGATAACATCATCGCTGATGCCCTCTCCAGAGTGCATGAGGTAGAGGCAGCTCCACCTCCCACTCTACCTCCAGTGGACGTGATTCACCCGAAACGGCAGGCTTCGGGGGAGAGTTGTGACGATAATCTCTTATCAGAGATTTAGCCTGCTATTTCTGCGAATCACGCCTGTCCTCATCAATATACAAGATACGTTTTGTAGTGGCTAAA
>WNGS01073531.1:0-13588 GCA_020271785.1 Procambarus virginalis
TGGTGACCCTTGGGGTGTAGTGACTGTTGTAGTGGTGTTGTGGTGACCCTTGGGGTGTAGTGACTGTTGTAGTGGTGTTATGGTGACCCTTGGGGGTGTAGTGACTATTGTAGTGGTGTTGTGGTGACCCTTGGGTGTAGTGATTGTTGTAGTGATGTTGTGGTGACCCTTGGGTTGTAGTGATTGTTGTAGTGGTGTTGTGGTGACCCTTGGGGTGTAGTGATTGTTGTAGTGGTGTTGTGGTGACCCTTGGGGTGTAGTGACTATTGTAGTGGTGTTGTGGTGACCCTTAGGGTGTAGTGACTATTGTTGTGGTGTTATGGTGACCCTTGGGTGTAGTGATTGTTGTAGTGGTGTTATGTTGACCCTTGGGGTGTAGTGATTGTTGTAGTGGTGTTGTGGTGACCCTTGGGGTGTAGTGATTGTTGTAGTGGTGTTGTGGTGTTCCTTGGGTGTAGTGATTGTTGTAGTGTATTGTGGTGACCCTTGAGGTGTATTGACTGTTGTAGTGATGTTGTGGTGACCCTTGGGGTGTAGTGATTGTTGTAGTGGTGTTGTGGTGACCCTTGGGGTGTAGTGATTGTTGTAGTGGTGTTGTGGTGACCCTTGGGGTGTAGTGATTGTTGTAGTGGTGTTGTGGTGATCCTTGGGGTGTAGTGATTGTTGTAGTTGTATTGTCGTGACCCTTGAGGTATAGTGACTGTGGTAGTGGTGTTGTGGTCACCTTCGGGGGGGGGGGGTAGTAACTGTGATGATGGTGATGGTGGTGTTATGGTGACTCTGGTATATATTTGTAAAGTTTATCTGAAATCATTTGAAATAAGCTGAAGGATATTATTAAAACAATACAAACGAAAGTTTCATGAATTAGATTCAACATAATGAGATGCTTCAATAATTTGAAACAGTTAAAGTGAGTGACCATCAACTGGCTTCTGATGGAGGCAGGAAATCGAAACTTTAGCTCTTTTCAGCTTCCGTCCCAAATCCTTATTCAAAAGTTCGCAAAGGAAGACAAACTTCGCTGTCTTTTGTATCCCATGGCGACTTTCTGAGCTCCGGAAGAAACGAGGAACACTAAGAGAAAGTTCTTCCTCCTCCTACTTCTCGGAAGACGCCACAGAAGCCGGTAATGGTGGACGGATGAACCAGCACCAACTCCAGCAAACAGGAAGCTTCTCTGACAAATCCTGTGCTTCAGATGCGAGTCGTCTTCTAATTATACTGGCTGCGGATTTAGACCTCGCGCCCCAGACCTGGTATTGGTGTCCTTTTCTTCTTGTATCTTAATTTATTTTGCTTTAAAATACCGTCAGTTTGGCAGAACTTGACTCTGAGGGGCTCCAGGACCCCGCGAACCCCGGGGACATGGATGAAGCAGCAGCTGGTGTGCTTATCCTGGCTGGCCACGCCATCTGCCACGCTGACTAGGCTCTTCATGATGTCGGTCACACCATCTGCGACGCTGACCAAGCTATCTGTGACGTTGTCTAAACCGTTTGTGACGTTAAGACCATCTACGAAGCTCGCCTCGCCATCTGTGACGAGGAGTAAACCATTTACGACGATTTTACCACCACACCATCTGCGACGCTGGCCACATCGTCTGTGACGATGGCCACACCATCTGTGACGATGGCCACGCCAGAAAAATCATCCCTCAAACAGTTTTTGGTGTTAAACTAAATAGCGATTAAACATTTAATTGTTTCCCCAAGGCTGAAATTGTTCGAACGATAGACAAGGTGGAGGTGAGTGCTTAATGGACAGATCAGCCTTTCCTTACTGGAGATCAGCCTTTCATGCTATCAGGCCTTTTTCTTAGTCCTCCCTTAAACTATGACTTGAATCAGCTACACTTTCTTATACTTCCAGATTGTATGAAGTGCGAGTACTCGCATAGTTGTGGTCACCTAGATATGCTTGCGGGGTTTGAACTTCGCCTCCTTGGTTCCGCCTCTTAATCATCAATCAACTGGTGTACAGATTCTTGAGTATTGCGATATTTATAAGTACGTAGTAATGGAGCAACGCCTATAGTCTACATTTAGATATATATCATATATCTAAATGTAGATATATCATATCTACATATATATATGATATATTTACAATTAGAGATGATATATCGACATTTAGATATATGATATATATCTACATTTGAAACCGTATACAGTATGTACTCTCCCTCCATCACGTCACTTCTCAGTGCAATCCATTTGTTAACTACAATGACAAAAAATGTTTTTAATGTCTCTTTGGGTATTAAGTTCCCCACGTGTATCCCCTTGAAAGAGTACCATCCATGCTAAATACTGTAATTTACTAATCGGTCAATTTCTGTGAAAATTGTTGGTGGTTATCATGTCTCTCCCACCTCTTCTGTCTTCCAGTGACGTGAGGTATTACTCTAGTAGCCTTTCCTCCTAACTCATACCTCTCAGCTCCGGGATTTGTCTGGTGGCATACCGCTGAACTTTCTTTAACTTCGTCTTGTGTTTGATTCGATATCGGCTCCACCCTGTAGCAACATACTCCAGGACTGGTCTGAAATATGTGTCATACAAAGATGAAACGTCGTCGTCCCTTCACCTTCTAGTGTGTAGTCTGGTCAACATTCTTCAGCCATGTTATTTTGACTCATCGCCTGCTTATACAAAGCTCCTTGCGATTATCTTGAGTTGATATCCAGGGTCAAGATCCCCGCGACCCGGTCTCTGACCCGAATGATTCCTTGCGCAAGTTTCTAACGGCAGTTCATAAGTTAGCCAACCTGGCATATGCAACTCATGTTATCCCCTTGGATGTGGGATTCGGGGGGACGGATCCGGTATGATATCAACGCCCAGATCTTTCTCTCCGCCTGTTTCTTCAAGGATTTCATCTCCCATTTCGTATGTTTCCTCCGGCCTCCTGCTCCCAATGCTTGTTTTCATTACTTTACTCTAAGTGCTATGAACTAGACCTAGCATTAGGGTAGAACTCGATGTGGAGGACTCAGTGTTGTGGGGAGGGTGGAGCCAGGGGAGTGAGAGGAGCATGGGAGGGTGGAGCAAGGAGAGTGAGTGGAGCATGGGAGGGTGGACAAAGGAGAGTGAGAGGAGCATGTGAGAGTGGTGGCAGGAGAGTGAGAGGAGCATGGGAGAGGGGAGCAAGGAGAGTGAGAGGAGCATGGGAGGGTGGAGCTAGGAGAGTGAGAGGAGCATGTGAGAGTGGAGGCAGGAGAGTGAGAGGAGCATGTGAGAGTGGAGGCAGGAGAGTGAGAGGAGCATGTGAGAGTGGAGGCAGGAGAGTGAGAGAAGGAGTGAGGGGGGTGAGGCATCAAGAACATATATTTGTCGGGGTCGGCGGGAGGCGGGCGTCTCATCTCTCACCAAGAACAATGGTCCACCACACGCCCATAAAGCAACTAATGTGATTCTGATTGTGGCTGCTGGCGAATCAGCGAGACTCACTCGTAAATCTTTCCCCAGCGGGCCGGGCCGCCTGGAAGGGTAGTGGTGGGGGTGAGGGGGAAAGTGGCCGCTTGGAGGCGCCAGTGGTGGGGGAAAGTGAAGGGGAAGGACCGTGTGGAGTGGCTAGTGGAGAGTAGGGCCTAGGAGCTAGTGACAATATGACTTGTGTAGGAGGGCCGTGTCTAGGTGAAAAGGGGGAGGTTTTGGTTCTTGTGAGGGGGGGGGGCTATGTTAAGGGGGAAGAGTGTACGTACGTAATTCTGCTAAAAGGGGCTTGGGCCTAGACTTATTGACCCCCCACCCCTTAACTGTCAATCAAACGATAAACAGGTTCCCATTTTATTGGTGTCGAAAATCTTAACGCTTTGAAGTAATGGTCAGTGTGAATATTGTATTATTAATTATACATGTTCCCCTGAAATGAAAATAAGAGTTTATCTGAAAAGGTGAATGAACACCGACCTGCAAGAAGCGAAGCTCTCGCTCTATCGTTATATATATTTATATATATAATATATATATATATATATATTATATATATATATATATATAATATATATATATATGCACATACTTGCATGAACCACAAGAGAAGATTAACAATCTTTAGACAACACCCACCAGTGGGACTCGAACCCAGAAAGCACAACTATCTTCCAATAGCTGCCATAACTAGTATGCCTTAACCCACTACACCAAGTCAGACCCTTAAAAGAGATAGAGACTTCGAAGTATTTACCTCAAATATCTCCACCTCCCAAGGGCGCAGATTAGTGAGGTGTTACTCAAGCATTTTTCATCGAGCCACTGTCAATGTGGGAGAACTCGTGTCTATGCTATAAGCACATACTTGCTAAAGATTGTTAATCTTCTCTTGTGGTTCATGCAAGTATGTGCTTATAGCATAGACACGAGTTCTCCCACATTGACAGTGGCTTGATGAAAAATGCTTGAGTAACCCCTCACTAATCTGGCGCCCTTGGAGGTGGAGAATTTGAGGTAAATACTTCGAAGTCTCTATCTCTTTAAGGGTCTGACTTGGTGTAGTGGGTTAAGGCATACTAGTTATGGCAGCTATTGGAAGATAGTTGTGCTTTCTGGGTTCGAGTCCCACTGGGGGTGTTGTCTAAAGATTATATATATATATATATATATATATATATATATATATATATATATATATATATATATATATATTATATATATATATGTTGAGATAGCTTACTGATAAAGTCATAAAAGGACGTAACGCACATTTAAGCGCTTGACAGAGAGTAAATACAAACTGGCTCTATGCCGCGAGCCCCAGAGTCAACCTCTGAAGTATTTAGCTCCTGCGATTGTCAACCGAGATCATTTTGACTGTGCTGAATAAACCGAACTGTGAAAAAACTGAACATGAGAAAAATGAACCGTAAAACATGGAACTGTGAAAAGTGGACTGTGAAAAAAAACTGAACTGTGGAAAAAGTCAACTGAAAAAACTGAACTGTGGAAAATGTTAACTACAAATCAAATGAACAGATCCATGTGGTCCATGTGTCCATGTGTCAATGTGGTCCATGTGTCAATGTGGTCCATGTGGTCCATGTGAAACATAACTTCATTTCTTAATAATAATATAATAATAATAATAATAATAATAATAATAATAATAATAATAACAATTATAATATTGTTAATTAAAATAATAATGTGTAAACTCCGAACATGTGAAATCTGTCAAAGTGCGATTTTAATACATTTTCTTTTCCAAGAACCGATGCAGAAATTTGCTGGAGGCGACAAGATAGTGGTATTCCGTAATGTCGCCTTAGAGAGAGAGGCAGAGAGAGAGAGAGATAAAGAGGCTGGGAGTGAGGAAACTAGACAGTAAAAGAATGAGAGAAGTGAAAGAGAGAGAGAACAAAGAGAGGGGTCAAGATATAGAGAGCATTAAGAAGGATGCTACAAGGAGAGAGCTGGCAGTCTAGCATCGGAACAGGAGCAACGATAAGGAGACGAATAGAATGGAAGCAAGAGGCGATAAGATTGGCTGCGATAAGACGAATTTAAAGGAAGGAGTTCAGGAAGCGACAGGAACAGGGAAATGCACGAGTGTGCTGGAGAAAATGGAGCAGAAGCGAGAAAGAAGAGGGAAGAGAGAGAGATAGGAGAGAGGGAAGTGGGGGAGGTAAAGGGGAGTGGGTACAAGAGCAGAGTGGTGCGGCATTAGGAGGGGCAAAGCAGGAGGAGAGTGACATTTGAAAGTCTCTCTATCAGCTGAGACCCCAGCAACGTGTGCGAGAAGCAGGGGGAGGAACAGGAAATGAGGAAGAAGAGGAGGAGGAGGGGGAGGAGAAAGAAGAGGGGGAGGAGGAGAATAACGTGGAGTAGGGGCAGATATATGAGCATTGAAGGGGGGGAGGAGTCAGGTTGTGGATGAAGGGGTGGCACAGTGTTGGGCGAAGACGAAGGATGCTGATAAAGGGCGTGAAGATGCAGGTGGTGAGATGAGAAAGATGGGACTAAGATGTTCAAGACGAAAATGAAGAAGCATGATGGATCAGAAGACGTTCAGCATTTGAGCAGGGAGAGTGTGAAGAGGACGATAGGCCAGGTGCTTAAGATGAATATGGAGGCGGCCAGCTAGGGATAGTGGATATCATCCACCATCCTCAAGCACCCATGTCAGGATCCATGCGAGACAAACACTCATGTTAGCATCGTCAAGCAAGAAGCATCCATGCCAACATCCTTAAGCAACAAGGACTCAAGGCAACATTTTAAAGCAAAACAAATAAGTCCCACCGGAATCCTCAAGCAACCAACACGCATGTACCGATAACAAGGATAAATCCACAGTCAAGCAACGGCACTATGATTAAAGTTGACCCAAAACCTGTCACAGACCAGAGGCTCTCTGGCGGCCTGTGTGTGAGTGGCAGTGCCGGACCTCTTGCCTCAGGAGTCGCTGGTCAAGGACCTCTTGCCTCAGGAGTCGCTGGTCAAGGACTCTTGCCTCAGGAGTCGCTGGTCAAGGACCTCTTGCCTCAAGAGTCGATGGTCAAGGACCTCTTGCCGCAGGAGTCGCTGGTCAAGGCCTCTTGCCTCAGGAGTCGCTGGTCAAGGTCCTCTTGCCTCAAGAGTCGCTGGTCAAGGCCCTCTTGCCTCAGGAGTCGCTGGTCAAGGCCCTCTTGCCTCAGGAGTCGCTGGTCAAGGCCCTCTTGCCTCAGGAGTCGCTGGTCAAGGCCCTCTTGCCTCAGGAGTCGCTGGTCAAGGCCCTCTTGCCTCAGGAGTCGCTGGTCAAGGCCCTCTTGCCTCAGGAGTCGCTGGTCAAGGCCCTCTTGCCTCAGGAGTCGCTGGTCAAGGCCCTCTTGCCTCAGGAGTCGCTGGTCAAGGACCTCTTGCCTCAAGAGTCGCTGGTCAAGGTCCTCTTGCCTCAAGAGTCGCTGGTCAAGGACCTCTTGCCTCAAGAGTCGCTGGTCAGGCCCTCTTGCCTCTAGAGTCGCTGGTCAGGGCCCTCTTGCCTCAGAGTCGCTGGTCAGGGCCCTCTTGCCTCAGAGTCGCTGGTCAAGGACCTCTTGCCTCAGGAGTCGCTGGTCAAGGTCCTCTTGCCTCAAGAGTCGCTGGTCAAGGACCTCTTGCCTCAAGAGTCGATGGTCAAGGACCTCTTGCCTCAAGAGTCGATGGTCAAGGACCTCTTGCCTCAAGAGTCGCTGGTCAAGGACCTCTTGCCTCAAGAGTCGCTGGTCAAGGACCTCTTGCCTCAAGAGTCGCTGGTCAAGGACCTCTTGCCTCAAGAGTCGCTGGTCAAGGACCTCTTGCCACAAGAGTCGCTGGTCAAGGTCCTCTTGCCACAAGAGTCGCTGGTCAAGGCCCTCTTGCCACAAGAGTCGCTGGTCAAGGACCTCTTGCCTCAAGAGTCGCTGGTCAAGGCCCTCTTGCCACAAGAGTCGCTGGTCAAGGCCCTCTTGCCACAAGAGTCGCTGGTCAAGGCCCTCTTGCCACAAGAGTCGCTGGTCAAGGCCCTCTTGCCACAAGAGTCGCTAGTCAAGGTCCTCTTGAGCTAACCGCACTGCAGGTGGGCTGAGGCCGCATCACGCCAGAACATAAACGAGTAAAGCCAACATGAAGAGGTAAACACAATGAAATCAGAATGATGTGATTCTTACGCCCTGAAGGTTCTATCTATGATACCACCATCTTGATAGCAGGATAGCTGGAAGGACCCCCCAGGACCAGTGGGAGGGGGTCATTCACCCAGGACCCCACCACACTGGTCCTGGTATTTCCGTGTCCTGGGGTCACTCCACACTAAGGCCGAGCGTCCAAAGACTTTCTCCCAAATGAGATAAAGAGAACAATGTCAACAAGGAGAAAAACATACGGGAAAGGAAATGGGAAAATAAGGAAAGGAAAAGGAGAAAGGCAAAATATGAAGGAAGAAGTTAAGATACCCAACTATCCGGAGCAACCGTATAGCCGGGGTGACTATATATACTCCTTGGAAGGGTTCCGAGGCTTCAAGGAGGAGCTGGGATATGACGATGGCGGGAAAGAACGCTGCCCACGCCACTCGTATCATCGGAAATCGAACGCCGACCCTGCAAGAAGCGCGGCCGTCGCTGTACCGACAACTCTAAATGTGCAAACGATGACGCCCTGACTGGTGTTAAGACACGGCTGGTACACTCCAGAGATTGTCTCTTGACGCCAGAGCCTAATCTAAGACGCCTCTTTTAACCTAAAGGCTGCTAGAGCGGGTAAGCTCTCTACCTGGTGCTGTTGCTGTCTATCAGGTGATGAAGCTGTCTACCTGGTGATATTGCTGTCTACCTGTTGTTGTAGCTGTCTACCTGGTGCGGTTGCTGTCTATCAGGTGCTGTAGCTGTCTACCTGGTCTTCCACAAGTGTTGTAGCTCTCTACTTCGTGTTGTAACTCTCTTCCACGGGTGCCTTTAAGTCTCTTGCTGTAGCTGTCTATCTGTCGTCGTCGTAGTAGCAGCTGTCGACGCTCTCAGAAGGAATAAGCTATGTACTGTCCGCTTCACGTCGTATAACAATGGTGCTTATGTGGCTTTGTCAGTCACACTCGTCCAGTATAGTTATTCTGGCTTTGTGCCTTCTCCTGCTTCCGTTGTATCACACATGTGCTCGTGTAACGCCCAGGTGTTAGTCGCGCCAGCCGGCTCCTGGCCAGCCGGCTCCTGGCCTGCTGTTTCATCAGCTGAGCACTTGACGTGATGCTCTTCGCTTCAACTGCGCTTCTACCCCTTGGCGTCCACTCTGTATAAGGATCACGTGTGTGTGTGCGTGTGTGTGCGTGCGTGTGTGTACTCACCTAGTTGTACTCACCTAGTTGTGCTTGCGGGGTTGAGCTCTGGCTCTTTGGTCCCGCCTCTCAACCGTCAATCAACAGGTGTACAGTTTCCTGAGCCTAATGGGCTCTATCATATCTACATTTGAAACTGTGTATGGAGTCAGCCTCCACCACATCGCTTCCTAATGCATTCCATTTGTCAACCACTCTGACACTAAAAAAGTTCTTTCTAATATCTCTGTGGCTCATTTGGGCACTCAGCTTCCACCTGTGTCCCCTAGTGCGTGTGCCCCTTGTGTTAAACAGCCTGTCTTTATCAACCCTGTCGATTCCCCTGAGAATCTTGAATGTGGTGATCATGTCCCCCTAACTCTTCTGTCTTCCAACGAAGTGAGGTTTAATTCCTGCAGTCGCTCCTCGTAGCTCATACCTCTCAGCTCGGGTACTAGTCTGGTGGCAAACCTTTGAACCTTTTCCAGTTTAGTCTTATGCTTGACTAGATAGGGACTCCATGCTGGAGCCGCATACTCCAGGATTGGTCTGACATATGTGGTATATAATGTTCTGAAAGATTCCTTACACAAGTTTCTAAAGGCCGTTCTTATGTTAGCCAACCTGGCATATGCTGCTGATGTTATCCTCTTGATATGAGCTTCAGGGACAGGTCTGGCGTGATATCAACCCCCAGGTCTTTCTCTCTCTCTGACTCTTGAAGTATTTCATCTCCCAAATGATACCTTGTATCTGGTCTCCTGCTTCCTACCCCTATCTTCATTACATTACATTTGCTTGGGTTAAACTCTAACAGCCATTTGTTCGACCATTCTGCAGCTTGTCCAGGTCATGTGTGCGTGCTGTGTGTGTGTGTGTGTGTGTGTGTGTGTGTGTGTGTGTGTGTGTGTGTGTGTGTGTGTGTGTGTGTGACATTCTTGGGTACTAACTATCTTCGCATCATTTGTCTTTTTATAACTTCTCCCTTGTGACTGGTGATCCGTGTAAGTGTGTGTGATAACCGGACGTTTGTGGGAGGTGTGTGTGGTAACCGGACATTCTTGTGAGTGGTAGCCGGACACGCGGCGTGTGGTAGCCGTCAGCCTTGTCCCTCGTGTAACCGTAGCTGGCGGCGGTGAGGACAAGGCGGTACAAGCGTTCCTCATAGAACTTGGAGAAGATGGACTTGTCGTCATGAATATTATCCGGAGAGGTGGTGGAGCGAGCCCCCGGGGACCTGCCCGTATCTGTTAATGGCAGCGCTTTCTTCCTGGGGGGATACACACATATAAACACATATTCTCACACATACACACATATAAATACACATATTCTCACATCCACACACTCGCAACACATTCCACGTACAAACACTTGCACACTCATATGGGGAAGAGTATTTTGACTTGTTACCTGTTCACCTAGCAGTAATTAGGTACCTGGGAGTCACCTGCTACGGGCTGCTTCCTGGGGATGTGTGTGCTCGCCCTAGTTTTACTCACCCAAAGTAAAGTTTTACTCACCTAAAGTTCGAGTTGTGCTTGCGGGGGTTGAGCTCTGGCTCTTTGTAACCGCCTCTTAATTGTCAATCAACAGATGTACAGGTTCCTGAGCCTACTGGCTCTGTCATATCTACATTTAAAACTGTGTATGGAGTCAGCCTCCACCACATCACTGCCTAATGCATTCCATCTGTTAACTACTCTGACACTGAGAAAGTTCCTTCTAACGTCCCTGTGGCTCATTTGGGTACTCAGTTTCCACCTGTGTCCCTTTGTTCGTGTACCACCAGTGTTAAACAGTTTATCTTTATCTACCAGTCAATTCCTCTGAGAATTTTGTAGGTAGGGATCATATCTCCCTTCTGTCTTCTGTGCATTTCCCGCAGCCTTTCCTCGTAACTCATGCCTCTTAGTTCTGAGACGTGCGTGTGTGTGTGTGTGTGTGTGTGTGTGTGTGTGTGTGTGTGTGTGTGTGTGTGTGTGTGTGTGTGTGTGTGTGTGTGTGTGTATTCACCTAGTTGTGTTTGCGGGGGTTGAGTTTTGCTCTTTCGGCCCGCCTCTCAACTGTCAATCAACTGTTTACTAACTACTTTTTCCCCCCGCATCACACACACCCCAGGAAGCAGCCCGTGACAGCTGACTAACTCCCAGGTACCTATTTACTGCTAGGTAACAGGGGCATAGGGTGAAAGAAACTCTGCCCATCGTTTCTCGCCGACGCCCGGGATCGAACCCGGGACCACAGGACCACATGTCCAGCGTGCTGTCCGCTCGGCCGGCCGGCTCCCTGCAGTGTGCATTTACAAGTATTGAAGAGATGACCAGGCGGGGGGGGGAAGGGGGAGGGGGGAGGTGACAGTGGGGGGATGGAGTGTAAAGGAGAAGGTGTCTCGAGCAGTTTCGTCTGCATTCGAGTTCTGTCCAGGGAAGATTGACTGGGCGCCAATCCTTGAATGTTCGCCCCTGTTCACCCAGCAGTAATTGCACAGGTACCTGGGGGCCAGATTCACGAAGCAGTTACGCAAATACTTACGAACGTGTACATCTTTCCTCAATCTTTGACGGATGTGGTTACATTTATTAAACAGTTTACAAGCATGAAAACTTTAAAATCAGCTGTTGTTATTGTTATAAACAGCCTCCTGGTGCTTCAAAGCTCATTAACCGTTCAGTAATTGTAAACAAAACCGCCAAAGATTGAGAAAAGATGTACAGGTTCGTAAGTGCTTGCGTAACTGCTTCGTGAATCTGGCCCCTGGTTGTTAATCGATTAGTAGGTCGTGTTCCAGGGGAAACTACCAAGGTAAGTCTTAACGTGAGTGACGGTAGGGAAAGGCTCCAAGCCAACTAACAAGAGTCAGAAGTCAACTTACCCCCTGTATCTACCGGGGGTAGTTGACTTCTTTACCAGTTACCAGGGTAGATAATCTACCCTGTTGAATTGTTGTAGGTAGTTGAATTCTTTACCAGTAGATTATCTACCATTTACCAGGGTAGATAATCTACCTCTGTATCTACCTGTGTTAAAATGTTTAATGAAACTCGATGACTATGCTGGCGCTCAAGGCAGTATCCCAGCTATTAAAAATGCTACATGAAGACTCATTAAAGTTAAAGTTGTACAACGTAGCTGTTGTGTCAGGCCAACGTGCTAGCAATGACTTATTAACGCATGCAGAAACCAACATGGATTAATGCACACAAAATCTTAAAAGGCGAGGAAATTTGTCCTAAATTGTTCAGTCTTGTAGCGATAATTATTTGCAAGCATAGTGTCTGCCAAGTGCAGTATAGTGAGAGTTGGTGTTTCAACTTCATCAACTCATCAGGAGGTAGGGAGAGTGTCGAGCAGTGTCAGGTACCTATACCTTCATCAGGTGATCATCAAGATCATCAGGTGGTCTTCGGTGTCATGAGTCTCTGTCAGGTGAGTAATGATGGGTTTGATTTCCTGATTTGTGCCTTTGTCTGACTGTTAACATTTAATCATAGTAACACACACACGTAGTCCCGATATACAAGAAAGGGGATAGACAGGAGGCACTGAACTACAGACCAGTGTCCCTAACCTGCATACCATGCAAGCTGATAAAGAAGATTGTGCGAAAAAAACTAGTGGAGCATCTGGAACGAAGGAACTTTGTAACACAGCACCAACATGGGTTCAGGATGGCAGGTCCTGCCTCACAGGGTTACTTGAATTCTACGACCAGGCAACAATAATAAGGCAAGAAAGAGAAGGGAGGGCAGACTGCATATTTTTGGATTGTCAGAAAGCCTTTGATACAGTGCCACACAAGAGGCTAGTGCGAAAGTTGGAGATGCAGGCTGGAGTGAAAGGGAAGGTACTCCGGTGGATAGAGGAGTACCTAAGCAACAGGAGACAACGAGTCTGTGTGAGGGGTGAAGTCTCAGATTGGCGAGACGTTACAAGTGGAGTCCCGCAGGGGTCAGTCCTTGGACCTATACTGTTTCTGGTATATGTAAATGATCTCCCAGAGGGTATAGATTCGTTCCTCTCAATGTTTGCCGACGATGCAAAAATTATGAGGAGGATTGAAACAGAGGATGATAGTAGGAGGCTACAAGATGACCTAGATAGACTGAGTGAATGGTCCAACAAATGGCTGTTGAAGTTCAACCCAAGTAAATGCAAAGTAATGAAACTAGGCAGTGGAAAAAGGAGGCCAGACACAGGATACAGAATAGGTGATGAAGTACTTAATGAAACAGACAGAGAGAAAGATCTAGGAGTTGATATCACACCAAACCTGTCTCCTGAAGCCCACATAAAGAGAATAACGTCTGCGGCATATGCGAGGCTGGCTAACATCAGAACGGCGTTCAGGAACCTGTGTAAGGAATCATTCAGAATCTTGTACACCACATATGTAAGACCAATCCTGGAGTACGCGGCCCCAGCATGGAGCCCGTACCTTGTCAAGCACAAGACGAAGCTGGAAAAAGTCCAAAGGTATGCTACTAGACTAGTCCCAGAACTAGGAGGCATGAGTTATGAGGAAAGGCTGCGGGAAATGCAACTTACGACACTGGAAGACAGAAGAGTAAGGGGGGACATGATCACAACCTACAAAATCCTCAGGGGAATTGACCGGGTAAACAAGGATGAACTATTCAACACTGGAGGGGCGCCAACAAGGGGACACAGGTGGAAGCTGAGTACCCAAATGAGCCACAGAGACATTAGAAAGAACTTTTTCAGTGTCAGAGTAGTTAGTAAATGGAATGCACTAGGAAGTGATGTGGTGGAGGCTGACTCCATACACAGTTTCAAATGTGGATATGATAGAGCCCAGTAGGCTCAGGAATCTGTACAC
>WNGS01073538.1:9147-21446 GCA_020271785.1 Procambarus virginalis
GTGAGCAGCTGTGAAGGTGTTCCTAGAGCCACAGTGTTGCACACGAGAGAAATTCTGATCATTGTGCAACACAAACAAGTTCACCAATTATGTACACTGGCGGAGACGTGACAAACTGTGAAGCAATTTGGGGCAACAATGTCTGCACATTGCTTATGTTACAGACATGAACCTGACTTATGGTGACTGAGGCAAGATTCTTCTCCTTAATATTGCAGAGTAGTGACAGTGTTGGGGAGAGTAGTGGTGACTGTCACTGTTGGTGGTGTAGTGACGGTGTTGGGGAGAGTAGTGGTGACTGTCACTGTTGGTGGTGTAGTGACGGTGTTGGGAGAGAGTAGTGGTGACTGTCACTGTGGTGGTGTAGTGACTGTGTTGGGGAGAGTAGAAGTGACTGTCACTGTTGGTGGTGTAGTGACGGTGTTGGGGGAGAGTAGTGGTGACTGTCACTGTTGGTGGTGTAGTGACTGTGTTGGGGAGAGTAGAAGTGACTGTCACTGTTGGTGGTGTAGTGACGGTGTTGGGGAGAGTAGTGGTGACTGTCACTGTTGGTGGTGTAGTGACGGTGTTGGGGAGAGTAGTGGTGACTGTCACTGTTGGTGGTGTAGTGACGGTGTTGGGAGAGTGGAGGTGACTGTCACTGTTGGTGGTGTAGTGACTGTGTTGGGGAGAGTAGTGGTGACTGTCACTGTTGGTGGTGTAGTGACTGTGTTGGGGAGAGTAGTGGTGACTGTCACTGTTGGTGGTGTAGTGACGGTGTGGGAGAGTAGTGGTGACTGTCACTGTTGGTGACATCACACACACACACACACACACACACACACACACACACACACACACACACACTCAATAACTCCCAACATCACAATTACAAACAAAAAAAAAAAACACAAAAAACAATCAGCTTTAGCGTCACGGGGTTACTATTTATCCATTGATCTTCACAGGATGAAAGTGACCAAATTGGCCATTGTCCCGAAATGGAATTGGACAGTTGGTTGGCGTTCAGCAATTACTGTCATTCACAGCAGGCGCGTCCATAGTTGACGGGAGGGGGGGGGGGGTGGGGGTGGATAGAGGAAATGGGGGGGGGGTAGTAAAGGGGGATAGATATTAAGGTAGGGGGGATATGGGAATAGATTAATGGGATAGGGAATAGAGCAGTGGGTGGTAAATATGGGAAATACCGAGGATATCTTGGGATATCCCCAGATATCTCAGATATGGGAAGGAGGATATAGAGATGGGAAGGGAGAATATAGAGGGATATAGAGGATAGCGAGAAGGGGAGATGGAGGATAGACATCGGTGGATAGAAACGATGACAGAGAGGATAGATGGACGAAACCGGAACGAGATTGAAATCAAAGAGAAATTCGCGTGAGAGGAAATAATCAGAGCGAGAGGGAGATTGACAGTGAGGGAGATTAATAGTGAGGAGATAGTGCGAGGGTAAATACATATATGGTGATGGAAGATAGATTGAATGAGGGGGAGATAGATATAGTGAGGAGAGATAGATATAAAGGGCGAGTGAGATAGGATAAGATAGTGAGATAGTGTAAGAGGGGGGAGGAGATAGGGGAAAGAAAGATATATATATATATATATATATATATATATATATATATATATATATATATATATATATATATATATATATATATATATATATATATATTTCACTTTCAGTTGTGGATCTTTAATTCGAAAATAATAAATGGATACATTAAGCTGTAATTAAATAATGTTAGACATTGGGCTCCAACTTTTCCTACAAAATCTGTCATTAATTTTGCCAATGAAAATGCATTGAAAGCTGACAGGTTCTAATAGGTTTTAAATCAATTCTGAAACTTTTTTCCAGTTGCATGATTGAAAGCCCTCGTTGCACAGTCATTGCGTCAAGGAGTTCAATCGTTCTTGTTCAAGTGCATCGAACCGCACCAAATTGTGTGATGGAGTAAGATAACTGGTTGTATAAGATAACTGGTTGATAAGATAACTCTTTGTGAGATTTTAGATAACTGTTATTAGATAACTGAGCAGCCCTCCTGACAGGTTGTCTGATTAACCAGGCTGTTAGACGCAGCTGTTTGCAGCCTGACATACGAATCACAGTCTGGCTGATCAAACAGCTTTTGCAGGTGTCTATTAAATTTTCTCTTGAAAACCACAATAGGTTGACCAATTATGTCCCCCTTATCTTTCGAGAGAGTTATAACTGCAAGTTTCATTATATTAATAGTTATCAGTTTACCTAAGCCTTTGAGCGGGGGCTATTCTGCACTTCCTGCCATGCCTCCTGGTCTCGTGTGGTGTTATTTCTGTGTGTAGATTTGAAACCAGTTCTTGTAATATTTTCAATTTGGAAATTATTATATATCTCTCCCGCCTGCAACGCTCTAGAAAATACAAGATTTAGACACTTTAAGCAGTGTCAGTGTTAGTGGGAAGGGAACTAGCAGAGAAATTCGCCAAGCCATTACGACTATATAGCACTGGGAAGGGGTCAGGATAAGGATTTGGGATGGGACGGCGGGAAGGAATGGTGTCCAACCACTTATTGACGGTCGGGGATTGAACGCCGACCTGCATGAAGCGACACTGTCGCTCTACCGTCCGACCCAAGTGCTTGGAACAAGTGGGAGCTGTGTTTTACACCCCCCCCCCCACTTAATATCAGAATGTCTAAAGAAGAATATGATAAATTGAACGAGAATTACCCAGAAGTAATTAAATTAATTAAATTAAATACCTCTGGTTAAATTTAAATTATTATTTAATTAATTAAAAATTAATTAATTAAATTATTAAAACAGCCAAAGATACAAGAGAATCGTGAGCAAAAAATTCTAATACTAAGGGACTTTAACCACAAGGAAATTGACTGTATAAACAAGGACTCCCAATGGGACCAGGAGACATGGCGAACAAAACTAGTAGACGAAGCAAAAAAACTACTTTTGTAAAGCAGCATGTTACGGAACCCCCCCCAAGAGTACAAGGACCAGACACACACAAACAGCACTAGAGCTGAGGTGTCCCCCAAATCAGGCAATTCTAAAGGCCTTGAGGCGCCGTCAGGAGCCAGCGACCACTGCCCAATCACGCTTGAGAACGCAGTGGACGAGAAACTTAAAGTGGTATGATATATATATATATATATATATATATATATATATAGGGGTACCACCTCTGGTGCAATTGCAGGGACCCACATCCTCGAAGAAGAACACAAAGAGCATTCAGAGATCTTGTGGATTCTCACTGAATACTTTATTCTTTTCTTCTCCTACCACCCCAATTATTTTTTTGTATGTTTTGTTTTATTTTATTGCAATGCTACAGTTTACAGAGAACACACACACACACACACAAATATATAACAATTAAACAATCAGTGTTCGAAGACCTCGTCCAGCTCCTCGGAGGTTGGGTGCGTACCCAGGATACAGCACGCATTTCCCCTCTGCACTGCGACACTGAGGCGCTGGAACAGGAAACTGGCTGCTCGTGGGTCTCTAGTTTTCCCAATGAGTTCCTCACCAACCTCCTTTAAAAACTTGAGTGCACATTTACCCCAGGCGCCCAGAGTCTCTGAGCCTATCGGCACGAACCTGTAACAACGTTCTAGGTCTCTGTACTTGTGGATTTTCTGGGTCTCCCTGAAGGTGGCTGCCCCACCTCCCTCCGCTGAGCTGTAACGTAAATAGGTATCAGCCAATGTAGATGCACAGGTGTAATCCCATACGACCTGTTTACCTTCCCTCCATGGCTGCAGGGTGACTCCATCTGGGCGTTTTTGGCTGTTGTCAGGTCTGCACAGCTGGGGTTCCCTTTGTGCTAGACACTCAGCTGTAGCCAAACTTCTCTTGATGATGTCATTGACTGCCTCGTGTCTGGCAATCTTTCCCTGTGTCTTACGACAGATGAGACCATGGCTGCCGTATTGGTCTGCCCGTGCATGGCCGCAAATACACCGGTGCTCGGTGGAGATAGGGGCGGCAAGGCGCAGAGCAACACCAATACTTAGGGCCCGATGATCCAGGCGGGTGCCCAAGGCGGAATTAGGGACTGCCAACAGGAAGTCCCCAGCATGGGGGGCTTGCACAGCTAGGAGACGCGCTCTGTCCTTCTGAGAAGCTACGTCCAGCAATGCTTTGGCGATGTTCTCCACTATAGGGCTATCCCATTTGGCCTGTTTACCGTCGTTTGGACAAGTTGGTCGGGTGTGTGAATTGGCGAGTGTGTCCCACCGACCAGCTCCTTCCACAAATTTGGGATCACGAATCCCAATGGAGTTCCTTAGGTATTCTGGTAGTATTTCCTTCACTAATTCACTTGTAGCACTGGTTGAGGATAAGAATGCCGGCAATGCTAACTGTGTCGCCTTGCGAATACCTATACCCCCGAGTCTAACTGGGAGCGTTGCTTGGTCCCACTGGTCATCTTGCAGGGAGAGGTTTAACACTTTCATAGTTATTGTATATATATATATATATATATATATATATATATACAGTGGTATGATAAACAGGCATTACGGGGGCAATACAAGATAACTAAAACAAACGAGAAACATCACAGATAACAAGGAACTGAGGATAACAGCTGCTAACTGAGAATTAGAGAAGATGAGAGCTAATATGAAAATGACTTTGTAGCAAAAGCTAAGGACCAAACAAAGCTGTTTATACCCTTAAAAGGTTAAAAGTGAGAGACCATTTAAGCGGCTTAACGAGGGAGAAGAGCTCTTAAAGGTGGAGGTGGGGGGAAGAGATCAGGAAAAAGCGCCAAGCCATTACGACTATATAGCACTGGGAAGGGGTCAGGATATGGGATGGGACGGCGGGAAGGAATGGTGCCCCAACCACTTCGATGGTTGGGGATTGTATTGTTAGTTATTGTTATCAAAAGCAATAACTATAACTTGTAAACAATAACTTAAGAAAATAAACAGGCAAGACTTCCACATAAAGGGAGGGAAGAGAGTAGCATCTATCCCATAAGGGAAAGGCAACTACAGCAATCAGATATAGACATTTGGGAGTTGATAACACTCCCACACTAACACTAGTGGAACACATAAACGTGGTAACATCAGCAGCATGTGAGATGCTGCGAAGCATTAGACCTTCGTTTAAGAACCTGAATTAAGGATTTAGTAGACAATGTGGACAGGGACAATATCTCTTCAAACTGAGATGGCATGAACACGTAAGCCCAGGGTAGATGTAATTAATGTAATAATCTCGTTTGAGAACTGAGAAAGGTCTTTTGTTCCTTCTGCAATCCTTCTTGCGCTACGGCTCACAGGGTATGGGGTGCACAATAATGAGCTGAAGATATAAGGAAACCCTAGTACCCTTTACGGCAGGTCAACAAGTGGAACTCACTTATAAAAGTTGTAAAAATCACTTCAATTCAGAACTTTAAATCTTTAATTTACAAAGAATCCGAACAGTGGGATAGTTTAAGGACAAAGCAACAGGTCTAACAAGGCACAAAGTCCTCAAACTCACTCCCCCGTAGTCACTACAAGGTAAGTACAATGCACATACACAAATACACACTCACAGATAACACATGACACAATGTAATCATTATAAGGAGCTGTTATCAACCAGTAACAACCAAACAGCTTCACCTGAACTCTTAGATAACCTCAAAGGCAATATTCTCATTAAAGACACGCACCAGAGGGTTCTGCCTCACTCTGAGACTCCAGCAAGGAGTTGTAGTAATCAGTTAAGCGGATAAGAGGCGATAAATGAGCACACAGCGATAACGAGCAGTTAACAACCCAATGGGTTGTTACCTAATGCAAACAATGGTCATTGTTCTTGTTTACAGCCTGTTTGTTTGGCTTTTAAAGGTGTAAACTGTCGTTTATGCTATTCTAAAAATACATCAATGCATTATATGAATTATTGATAACATCAATTGTCGAACTCCCAGGTAACTATTTACTGCTAGGTGAACAGGAGCGTCAGGGTGAAAGAAACTCTGCTCAATTGTTTCTGCCGTCACCGGGGATCGAACCCGGAATCTCAGGACTACGAATACCGAGCGCTGTCCACTCAGCCGTCACTCCCTTATCTCAGGGCTCGGCACATATAACCTGTCACATATTTTCGTCTTCGTTTTAAAATGTTTATTTCAAAGGAAAATTATTAAATGTTTTTTTTCCCCGCGTTTTAAACTGGATTCAACCCTGTATTAAACAGATATGATTGGGCACGTTTTCGTTCACCTGATGCATCTGTTCACCTAGCAGTAAATAGGTACCAGACAGATTCAGTCAACTGTTGTGGGGGTTGTATGCTGGGAGGGTGTCAGCGATTCCTCTTTTTTTTGGGGTGGGGAGGCCTCATTTATATACATACACAGGCTTCCTGTCCCCAACAAAACAAATTATTATTAATAAAAACTTATCATTAGGGGTTAAATTAGCTTACTCCGATACAGTTTATAACTAGGGGTCCCATGGGACCCCTAGTTACTCTGGGGTACCATGGGACCCCTAGTTACTCTGGGGTACTATGGGACCACTAGTTACTCTGGGGTACTATGGGACCACTAGTTACTCTGGGGTACTATGGGACCACTAGTTACTCTGGGGTACTATGGGACCACTAGTTACTCTGGGGTCCCATGGGACCACTAGTTACTCTGGGACCATGGGACCACTAGTTACTCTGGGGTACTATGGGACCCCTAGTTACTCTGGGGTACTATGGGACCACTAGTTACTCTGGGGTACTATGGGACCCCTAGTTACTCTGGGGTACCATGGGACCACTAGTTACTCTGGGGTACCATGGGACCACTAGTTACTCTGGGACCATGGGACCACTAGTTACTCTGGGGTACTATGGGACCCCTAGTTACTCTGGGGTACCATGGGACCCCTAGTTACTCTGGGGTACCATGGGACCACTAGTTACTCTGGGGTACTATGGGACCCCTAGTTACTCTGGGGTACGATGGGACCACTAGTTACTCTGGGGTACTATGGGACCCCCTAGTTACTCTGGGGCACTATGGGACCCCTAGTTACTCTGGGGTACTATGGGACCCCTAGTTACTCTGGGGCACTATGGGACCCCTAGTTACTCTGGGGTACCATGGGACCACTAGTTACTCTGGGGTACTATGGGACCACTAGTTACTCTGGGGTACCATGGGACCACTAGTTACTCTGGGGTACTATGGGACCCCTAGTTACTCTGGGGTACGATGGGACCCCTAGTTACTCTGGGGTACCATGGGACCCCTAGTTACTCTGGGGTACCATGGGACCCCTAGTTACTCTGGGGTACTATGGGACCCTGCTAGTTACTCTGGGGTACCATGGGACCCCTAGTTACTCTGGGCTACCATGGGACCCCCTAGTTACTCTGGGGTACCATGGGACTCCCTAGTTACTCTGGGGTACCATGGGACCACTAGTTACTCTGGGGTACCATGGGACCACTAGTTACTCTGGGGTACTATGGGACCCCTAGTTACTCTGGGGTACCATGGGACCCCTAGTTACTCTGGGGTACCATGGGACCCCTAGTTACTCTGGGGTACTATGGGACCCCTAGTTACTCTGGGGTACTATGGGACCACTAGTTACTCTGGGGTACTATGGGACCACTAGTTACTCTGGGGTACCATGGGACCACTAGTTACTCTGGGGTACCATGGGACCACTAGTTACTCTGGGGTACTATGGGACCCCTAGTTACTCTGGGGTACTATGGGACCACTAGTTACTCTGGGGTACCATGGGACCCCTAGTTACTCTGGGGTACCATGGGACCACTAGTTACTCTGGGGTACCATGGGACCACTAGTTACTCTGGGGTACTATGGGACCACTAGTTACTCTGGGGTACCATGGGACCCCTAGTTACTCTGGGGTACTATGGGACCACTAGTTACTCTGGGGTACCATGGGACCCCTAGTTACTCTGGGGTACTATGGGACACCTAGTTACTCTGGGGTACTATGGGACCCCTAGTTACTCTGGGGTACCATGGGACCCCTAGTTACTCTGGGGTACCATGGGACCCCTAGTTACTCTGGGGTACTATGGGACCACTAGTTACTCTGGGGTACTATGGGACCACTAGTTACTCTGGGGTACTATGGGACCCCTAGTTACTCTGGGGTACCATGGGACCCCCTAGTTACTCTGGGGTACCATGGGACCCCTAGTTACTCTGGGGTACCATGGGACCCCTAGTTACTCTGGGGTACCATGGGACCCCTAGTTACTCTGGGGTACTATGGGACCCCTAGTTACTCTGGGGTACCATGGGACCCCTAGTTACTCTGGGGTACCATGGGACCCCTAGTTACTCTGGGGTACTATGGGACCCCTACTCTGGGGTACTATGGGACCCCTAGTTACTCTGGGGTACTATGGGACCCCTAGTTACTCTGGGGTACCATGGGACCACTAGTTACTCTGGGGTACCATGGGACCCCTAGTTACTCTGGGGTACTATGGGACCCCTAGTTACTCTGGGGTACTATGGGACCCCTAGTTACTCTGGGGTACCATGGGACCCCCTAGTTACTCTGGGGTACTATGGGACCACTAGTTACTCTGGGGTACTATGGGACCCCTAGTTACTCTGGGGTACTATGGGACCCCTAGTTACTCTGGGGTACTATGGGACCACTAGTTACTCTGGGGTACCATGGGACCCCTAGTTACTCTGGGGTACCATGGGACCCCTAGTTACTTAGGGGTACCATGGGACCCCTAGTTACTCTGGGGTACTATGGGACCCTGCTAGTTACTCTGGGGTACCATGGGACCCCTAGTTACTCTGGGCTACCATGGGACCCCTAGTTACTCTGGGGTACCATGGGACTCCCTAGTAGTTACTCTGGGGTACCATGGGACCCCTAGTTACTCTGGGGTACCATGGGACCCCTAGTTACTCTGGGGTACCATGGGACCACTAGTTACTCTGGGGTACTATGGGACCCCTAGTTACTCTGGGGTACCATGGGACCCCTAGTTACTCTGGGGTACCATGGGACCCCTAGTTACTCTGGGGTACTATGGGACCCCTAGTTACTCTGGGGTACTATGGGACCACTAGTTACTCTGGGGTACTATGGGACCACTAGTTACTCTGGGGTACCATGGGACCACTAGTTACTCTGGGGTACCATGGGACCACTAGTTACTCTGGGGTACTATGGGACCCCTAGTTACTCTGGGGTACTATGGGACCACTAGTTACTCTGGGGTACCATGGGACCCCTAGTTACTCTGGGGTACCATGGGACCACTAGTTACTCTGGGGTACCATGGGACCACTAGTTACTCTGGGGTACTATGGGACCACTAGTTACTCTGGGGTACCATGGGACCCCTAGTTACTCTGGGGTACTATGGGACCACTAGTTACTCTGGGGTACCATGGGACCCCTAGTTACTCTGGGGTACTATGGGACACCTAGTTACTCTGGGGTACTATGGGACCCCTAGTTACTCTGGGGTACCATGGGACCCCCTAGTTACTCTGGGGTACTATGGGACCCCCTAGTTACTCTGGGGTACTATGGGACCACTAGTTACTCTGGGGTACTATGGGACCACTAGTTACTCTGGGGTACTATGGGACCCCTAGTTACTCTGGGGTACTATGGGACCCCTAGTTACTCTGGGGTACTATGGGACCCCTAGTTACTCTGGGGTACCATGGGACCACTAGTTACTCTGGGGTACCATGGGACCACTAGTTACTCTGGGGTACTATGGGACCACTAGTTACTCTGGGGTACTATGGGACCACTAGTTACTCTGGGGTACTATGGGACCCCTAGTTACTCTGGGGTACCATGGGACCACTAGTTACTCTGGGGTACTATGGGACCCCTAGTTACTCTGGGGTACCATGGGACCCCGTAGTTACTCTGGGGTACCATGGGACCCCGCTAGTTACTCTGGGGTACCATGGGACCACTAGTTACTCTTGGGGTACCATGGGACCCCCTAGTTACTCTGGGGTACCATGGGACCCCGCTAGTTATGTTTCATCTGACGATGTAGTTGTAGAACGATTAGTTGTGGGCAGGAGTTTGCTTGGTAGTGGGCAGGAATTGGAGTACCAAACGTCCGCTGCTTTTCCTTAGTTTTATTATAAATATATATATATTCTTGTACACCGGGCCAGGGGCTAGCTAGTGTGTGAAGGGAGCGCGTGTGGGCGCTCCAATGCCTAGGCTGCGTCTGACCGTCTGAGCTCTGTGGTGTAGGGCAGGTTGCATTAAAATTTGCTGACACGTTGTTGATACTTATTAAGTTGTTTAGCTTAAGAGGGTATAGGTCACCCTATGTGTGAGGAATAACTGGCGTCCAACACCGCTCGGCACGCTATCATCGGCGTCCTCGGCGATCTGCTTGACAAAATCACAACCCTTGGGCGTGTACCTAACATTATATACAGTGATTTACCTATAGTGGTCGTAAACAAACAAGTTTTTGAGACGTCCAACACCGTCTCGGACATGCATGAATAATGAGTACATTCTTAAATATAATCCTCAAACTAAGCTATCCATGGAGCATCATGACTAACTAGCTAAATGTCTGCGCAAACTGGAGGCAGGAGGTCCGGCTGCAGGTACAGGTGATAGTTGAAGAGTCAGCGGACCAGAAGTTGCGCGTAGGAATTCATGATGCTCAGCCACAGTGTTATCTGTTAAGTAGATTATAAACGGCAGACACTAACGTAGGCACAATATATTACATGGCAATACATTGAATAAGCGACATTTCCACTAAAATATGGAGAGCATGAACGTGGCAGGAACACTAGGACCTACATAGTGTATAGAGACACGACAAAATCAATAAACTACGAACAAAGAGACCTGAGGTGGAAGGGTCTATATACATTGAACCGAGGGGTGCGAAACGATTGTTGAAATCCCTCTTAATCTAGTCATAAAACTATGAATTCTTAGGTGCTAGTCCGTCATGAATGTAGTCTTCCGCTGCCATGTACGAACAGGCAGGGAGAGGGGAACAGATAGAACGCATCCATTGTCCCTTACAGACTGGAACACCACAGTCACACGAAGATGAATCATCAGACTGTTGGTGGTGTACTGTCGAAATAACAGGTCTGGACCGAAGATTGTATGTGTGAGCACGTGGTGGGATAGTATCGCTGGGCGTGTCTGAGACCGAAGTGGGTGTCACAGTGGTAGGGTCAGGCAGTACGTTGTCAGGGACAGGAGTGTCAGGGACAGGAGTCTGGGTGTCATCGTCGACAGTCAGACGAGCTAATTTCATGTGGTTGAGATGCTCATGTACTTGTTCTCCAGTGGCTAGGTTTTCCAGCTTGTACTTATTACCTGTGATATGCTCAAGAACTCTGTAAGGACCAAGAAACTTCTCAGTCAGTTTGTACATGGGACCATCTCGTCGCTGGTTGAGGATCATTACTAAAGATCCAGGTCCTATCCTCGTAGGTTTAGCATGAGCGTTTTGTAACCGTGTGAAATCATCAGTAGCTTTAGAGAGATGTTCCTTGACCCTCTGGAACACCAGTTGAGTGTCTCTCCGTTTGACCTTAACATAGTCGTCATAGTTGTAGACTGGCACGGGCGGCGAGGAGATGATGGCATTAGGAAATCTCATGTCTGTCCCAAATAGCACAAAGTGAGGTGTGTCTCCTATGGAGGAGTTGACAGAGGAGTTTATCGAACATTGGACGATTGGCATAAGTTCATCCCATTTGTGACTGTCTCGATTGACTGTCACTCTGAGTGCGTCAAGGACCTTCTTGTTAGTTCTTTCAGCAAGGCCATTGCTAGCCGGCTGATAAGGCATTATATTACACTTTTTGATGTTGTACAATGTAGCCAGTTGTTCCAGAACAGAATTGTTGAATTCCGGGCCGTTGTCAGAGAGTATAACCCTAGGTGGACCATACCTGCAAATTATATGATCATGAAAAGCACTAGCTATAGTTTCTGCAGTCTTGTTTGGAATTGGAACCAGTTCACAGTATCTAGAGAAGTTATCTACCATAACTAGGAGATGTTTATTTCCTCTGGAAGTTTCAGCAAAATTTGTTAACAAATCCATAGAAACACGATCCCAAGGTGCATTAGTCGTAGGGTAAGACTGAATCGGGTTCGGGCCAGCAACATGGCCTCTGTGAGCTAAGCAGGTTAGACATTGATCCACGTGACGTTCAATCTGTTTGGCCATTTTGGGCCAGTAGTACGTAAGACGAGCTTGCTTGATGGTGCGGTCCTTGCCAGGATGCGC
>WNGS01073545.1:0-13623 GCA_020271785.1 Procambarus virginalis
GGTGAAAAATAATAAACAGGATGTTCAACTCATCTGGTCCTACTTGGAACAAAACAGCACCTGCTCCTACATCTGAAGCGTCTATGTGAAGAATAAAAGGTTTATTATACTGTGGACTAGCTAACACAGGTGAAGTAGAGAGAATTCCTTTCAACTTCTGAAAAGAGTTCTGACACTCCTGCGTCCACTTAAATTTTACCTGTTTCCTTAAAAGATTTGTTATGGGTGCAGCAACAATAGAAAAGTTTTTACAATACCTCCTATAATACGCACACATTCCAATAAATCTTTGCACAGACTTCTTATTAGTTAGGACTGGGTACTCCACAATTGCCTGAATCTTATCGTGCAATGGGACTATCCTTCCTTGTCCGACCTCATGTCCTAAATACACTATGGTTCCTTTAGCCCAACTACATTTCTTCATATTGACAGTCAAATTAGCATGTTGCAATATATGAAACAATTTCTTTAAACTAGACATATGATCTACCCAATTCTTACTGAAAATCACAATGTCATCCAGATATGCCCTACAGTCTGGCACATCCTTCAACAAAGAGTTCATTAATTTCTGAAACGTGGCTGGGGCATTCCGTAACCCAAACGGCATCACGTTATACTCGTAAGCTCCATCAGGAGTGATAAATGCTGTCACTTCCCTGGCAAAATCTGTAAGAGGTATCTGATGATAACCCTTAGATAAGTCTAATTTAGATACAAAGTTGGCATGACCTATAGTATCAACACATTCTTCTAATAAAGGTAACGGATAAACATCAACTGTAGTTACCTGGTTGAGTTTTCTATAATCCACTACTAATCTCCACTTATCTTCTGGCTTTGGTACTAATAGGCATGGCGAACTCCAGGAACTCTGACTGGGTCTAATGAACCCATGTCGAAGAAGATAATCAACCTCCTCCTGGATGATACGACGTTTCTCGGGTGTCACTCGATAAGGGTGCAACCGAATTGGAGTCACATTTGTCAGGGTGATATCATGAGTAATGAGAGAAGTTTGAGTGGGGACCTCCCCAAACAAGCTAGAAGACACCTCCAAAAGATCCTGGAACTCTGCTCTCTCCTCCTCCTGCAAATGACTCAACAATTCTTCCCCGGAACTACTGGAATTAGACAAACAAATATTACTATCTTCCTCAGCAACACTCGACTCTTCAGGAATTTCCTCCTCAGCAACACAACAAGCCACAATACTAGGCCCACAATAAGCCTTCAACCGGTTTACATGTACACTCATGGTCTGTCGTTTCTGCTTGGGATGGCAAACCTTGTAAGTAACCTCCCCAAGACGTTTGACTACTTGATACGGTCCTGCGAATTTGTTAGACATAGACGTACCCATACGAGGCTTCAAAACCAATACCAAATCTCCTGGCTCAAAAACTCTGAGTTTGGCCTTGAACCTCTGGTCATGTTTCTGCTTCATTACCTGCTGTTGTTCACCTAGATGTCGTAAGGCCAACTCCCTCGTTCTGGACAGCTTGCTCTTGACATCCGTCAGGTAACGCTCACTCTGCCTGGCTGTAACATCATCTAACATGTGTTCATATAACATCTTTAAAGGTCCTCTCACCTGATGTCCGAATACAAGTTCGAATGGAGAACAACCTAGTGCACTGTGCAATCCATCTCTAGCCGCAAATAAAACAAATGGCAGATTCTCATCCCAATGTCTGGGTGAATCTTCCCCAGTCGCCTTCAACATTTTCTTGAGAGTTTGGTGGAACCGCTCGATTCCCCCTTGACTCTGAGGATGGTAAGGACTTGAAAAATTGTGTTTTATACCAAAACTGCTACAGAAATTTTTAAAGATGGTGGAACAAAAATTACTCCCATTATCAGTTTGAATTACACGGGGCATCCCAAAAAGTGAAAAAAATCGTTCCAACTGCCTGATAATAGTAGAAGCTCTAATATTACGTAAAGCATACGCTTCAGGGAACCTGGTGGTCATACATAAGATAGTGAACATATACATATTTCCGGATTTTGTACGGGGTAAAGGTCCGACACAATCCAGTACCACATGAGTAAATGGCTCCTCTGGCACTACAATAGGATATAATGGTGCTCGTGGCACAGTCTGATTAGGCTTACCAACAGTCTGACACACAACACAGTTGTGGCAATATCTGACCACATCTTTTTTAAGTTTCGGCCAATAAAAAAGTTTACAGATCTTATGATACATACTGGTAATACCTTGATGGCCTCCCATCAGGTCATCATGAGCAGCTTGCAATACCTGCTCCCGATACTCTGTTGGCACAACGAGCTGGGTGTTAAACTCACAATCCTCTGATGAGGGAGTTCCTGATGGTCTCCATCTTCTCATCAGACATTGATCCTTGAAATAACAACCCGTACTCTCCTCCAAAGTATCGATGGAGTCGGCTGCTTCTGCATAACACTCAGCTAGACTGGGATCAGTACTCTGTAACTTACGCAAGGTCTGGAACTCTACAACTGGAGCGAGCGGGCAAGGAAGTGGTACCTGGGCCACATCTTCCAGACCATCTGGGTCAGAATAAATTAGGGCTTTGGCACCGGCCTCACTCTCGACATCCACGTGAGCTATAAATGTATCTTCAAGGTCCACCTCCACCTCCCTGTCTGAAGGGGTCCTGGCCTCGAGAACATCCACCTTGGTAGTAGCAGGACTTACCACATTCTGCTTACCCATGGATCTGGTCACAACACAGGCTGGATAAATGACACCATCATCCTCATCTGGTTGAGCCAGTACTGCATTAGGTTTAGTATACATAACAGGACAATCGGTCCCACTAAATTTACATTTATCGAAGTCATTACCTACAATTATATCAATCCCAGGAATGGGCAACTGCTCACTGACTGCTACAGTGCACCAACCTGGTGTAATAGAAGAATTCAGGTTAACCTTAATTAATGGTACACGCTGGATGAGCCCTCCAAGTCCCTGCAATAACACTACCTCTCCAGTGTCTTCTGTGCTAACATCAGTAAGAACACGGCGAGAAATTAAAGACTGGGAAGCACCAGTGTCCCTTAACAACTGGACTGGTTTCCAGGTTCCACTAGTACATAATAGGGTTCCCGAATGTAGGTATGGATCAAAATTAGTCATCCACTTGGGCATGACTGAAGCAACATTGGCATTAATGGTTTGCAAACCCCTACTCAATATTAGACCAGTTGGTCTCAACTCTGGGTGCAAAGCATAACATGAATTTACCACATGACCTCTTCTCCTGCAATGCGTGCAATACCTGCTAGTGGTCGGAATAGCCGAACCCACTGCAGGCTTATTCACTACATTACTTAAGGTTGACAACCCTGTCGGTTGTTTCTCAGATTTAGGCTTTACAGGAGAAGGGTTAAGGGGAGAAGGTGAAGTAGCTGGTCGAGTCTGGAAAACATGTTTATGAGCATAATGATTAGTTTTAACATTGAAATGATTAATGGGTGCTCTAAAAGGCACTTTAGTAAGTAGTTCATGCTCATCAGCTAGCTTGGCTAATTTTATAAGATCATTGGTTTGCTTATTTTCAGCCATAAACAAAGCTAATTTCTCTGGTAGACATCCCATTACTTCCTCAGTTACTATGAGGTCTCTCAAAGTCTCAAACTCTGAAATATTAAGTGCTTTAATCCATCTGTTAAAGTGATTTAATTTTACTCTTACAAAATCAGAAATAGTCTGGTCCTGTGCTCTTTTTAAACTTCTGAATTTTATTCTATGTGCCTCTGGGATCTGCTGGTAGCATTTAAAATACTTTGCTGAACAAATTTAAAATCGAAAGAATTCTCAGCAGGCAATGATGCAAATACCTCTTGAGCTTTACCCTTAAATTGTCCTTGTAATATGCTAACCCATTGATCTACAGGCCAATTCATGCTGACTGCTAGTTTCTCAAAATGCAAGAAAATATTTCTGGATCTTCTTCATTAAACTTAGGCAAATCTACACGTTTACTGTACTTAGAAGAACTATTTGTACTCTCTGGATTATTACTAGTGTTACCCAAACCTGCCGCAATCCTCTGCTGTTCTAACCTGTTATTATTTTCAGCCATACTCTGCTGAATTTCGAGTTGTTTAGTCTCATGCTCTGCCAGTTGTACTCGAGCCTCCAACATCTGCTGTTGAGTTACCAACTCAAGTTGTTTTTTGCTGATTCTGCAACTCCAACCTCTCTTTATCTGCTTCCAGCCTAGCCATTTCTAATTTAGTCTCCAACTCCAACTTTAAGATTGCCACCTTGTCACTTGACTCTTCGTCTAACTCTCCCAAACACTCTTCGTCAAGTCTCTCCTCTTCCACCAAGTGTGTGACAATAACTCTTAACACTTGAGCTTTCAACATTTTACTGGAAACTGCTAGGTTCAATTTATCAGCCAGCAACAACAAACCAGACTTCTTTAAGTCTTTAATTTTACCAAAATTTGGCTGATCTACCAGCGCAACAACCTGATCCTCCATGGTTGGCTCAATAATCACAACTTACACTTGAAACAACACTGAAAATTATGCTTGGCCCCTGGCACAAGCTGAACACTTACCTCAAATCGTGAAGCGTTGAAAGTTTTCACAGCAGCTCAGATTGAACAGATAATTACACAGGCTTGATTAGGCGTCACTAGATAATCACAGAGTACCTAGGAAGGCAATTGCTATTAATAATTAGCACTGTTAATTGTACAAACATTACAGGGAATTAATGGTATAAGCTCCCGGACACAGGCCTCCATTTGTTACCACCCTCGAGACTAAATAAGGTTCTTCTCCCAGCAGTGTACATAAAATGTTTAATATAGGCCTTTATAATAATAGTCTAGGGGAATAAGATAAAGCACTGCATAAAATGGGGAACAATATATTTATGCTAAGGGGGACAAACATAACAATTAAATGGTACGTAAATATAGCCAGAAATATTTATCAGCATGCAAATTAAAATAAAATCCTTCTCGAGCAATGAGCAATATTAATAGCACTTAAAACCTTAAATGGGAAAATACAATATCATCTGACCAGGAAATAAAAACTTTGAATGACTAAATATACAAATCAAGGACTTAACTTAATACATGTCTTCACTCGACCACAGCCACCACGCTACTGACCCACGCGTCTGTCCACAGGCCAAGCGTCTACTAACAAAACAACTATCCACATAACATTGTGGAATTACTAATAATAAATGGTAATACTAAATAACAAGATATTATTAATCTCAAGAGTACACCATTACATTAGTTTATACAATAGCATTTACAGACAAATAAATAGGAGTTATAAATCAAGGTTAAATCATAAACACTCGCTTGACAATACTTTCCCACGCTACTCACATATCCAACCTGATCAACCCCCACAGAGAAACACATGAGAATTGTAACACGAAAGCCTCATACAAATAATATGCAACTCAAGCACACTAATACATGCTATAATATATATCATATAACATACAAAATCTCACATTATACAACTGGATGCTATAATGATTAAAGAATAAGACAATACAGTAATACAATAATTAAGAGTAATGAGAGGATCTTAACAAGATTCGTAACAATGCTCGTGTCATGGAGTGCAGTGCCAACAACGGTTCTGCCACTGTTACTAACAGTCATGAAGTATGTAAGGTTCAGGGAGGACACCATGATCATAGAAGATATCATGCCAAACATTACATTAAATTGAGCTGAGAACCACATCACACCTGGAGTCATGGAACAAGACTCAAGCAGTCACAACGACTCACATCAGAGGTTGTCAACAATAAATGTTACAATTGTGGAGGAGACTACCCACACCAAGATAATGTTTGTCCTGCTCGAGGTAAAAAGTGCTATGAGTGTGGAAAACTAGGCCATTTTGGTGCTATGTGTCGTTCCGCACTAAAGAAACCACAGTCAATGAATAAAAGCACTGTACGAGGATCAGGTCATAGGGATCGAGGTGGCAAACACAATAGTGCACCTCAAATCAAGAATGTTAATAATATACAAGACAACATTTCATTACAACCAGTCTCAGATGACAGTGAATGTGATTATATTTATGGAGTACAAGGAATCACAGAATGGAATGATCTTCCAAACAACCCAGAGACTATAGTATACATTGCTGGCATTTGTCTCAAAGTTCTCATTGACACTGGATCAAACATTGACACCATTGCTGAGTGCCACTATGAAAAATTTAAAAAACAGTTCCCAAAGCTTGAAAACTACAATGGCAAAGCCACTGCCTATGCTTCAAAGGTAGCCTTACCAGTGATTGGAACTTTCACTGCAGAGATTAAGTCAAAGAATGCAATGCTCATTACTACATTCCATGTTGTTAGGAATGCAAAGGAGTCTTTACTCAGTTACAAGACTTCAACCAAATTGGGGCTACTTCAGCTTTCTAATGCTGTAGCAGTGGAATCTGCAAACAATGTTGATGGTATTGTTGCTGAATTTTTTGATCGATTTGAACCAATGGATTGTTTTACTGATAGCAAAGTTCAGCTGCACATTAACCCAGATGTAATTCAAGTTGCCGAGGAATATGTACACTCTGTAACCTGTGATGCAATCCCTAAGGCTCTCACTCTTGATGAAATCCGTACTGCAACCCTAGAGGACCCAACTCTGCAAGCAACAGTGGATGCATTGACTAAGAAAAAGTTTCCACGCATCCCACCCTCAGGAGTTGACCAAGATGCATTCAAAGCACTTGAACGCATCCAGACAGAATTAAGTGTTACCCAACAACGCGACACTGTGCTGCGAGGTACTCGTATCGTCATTCCAGCTGTTCTCCAGCAACGTGCTCTGAAGGTTGCACATCAAGGACACCAAGGTCTTGTAAGGTCCAAACAGCTGCTGCGAGAAAAGGTGTGGTTTCCTGGCATTGATCGTCAAGCTAAGGACATGCATGATGCCTGTGTCCCTTGCCAAGCTGCAGTGGATACTTCAAGACCAACACCTCTACAACCTTCACCACTACCTGCTGCACCATGGATGGAAGTATCGATGGATTTCTGCGGACCGCTACCAACTGGAGAGTACTTGATGGTAGTCATTGATGATCACTCACGTTATCCAGAAGTAGAAATCATCACTTCCACATCTGCAAAGGCCGTCATTCCGAAACTCGACAAGGTCTTTTCAAACTTTGGCATTCCTGAAGTTGTCAAGACGGACAATGGACCGCCATTCAATGGACAAGACTTCATCAACTTTGCTGAGCATATTGGATTCAAACACCGCCGTGTGATGCCACTACATCCTCAAGCAATTGGAGAAGTCGAGAGATTCATGCAACCTCTCATGAAAGCGGTACGCTGTGCTCATGCCGAAGGACGATCCTGGAAAGAAGCTATGTATGCTTTTCTCAGGAACTACCGTGCAACACCACATGGAACACTGGGCAAGTCGCCTGGCGAACTTTTATTTGGACGTCCTATGAGAATCGCACTACCTGTCATGCCAGCCCAGGTAACGGATGAACGTCTCGCTCAAAGGATGCACTTGCCAAGGGCAAAATGAAAATTGCTCATGATCAACGTGCAAAGGAACAATTCATAAAGGTTGGAGACACTGTTCTTGTTAAAAAGAAAAAAGAGGGAAATTTAGATATGCCGTATGATACAAAACCATATAAAGTGATTAGTGTAAAAGGAACTATGGTAACAGTGAGTAATAGAGATCATAGTGTAACACGTAATATGGCTTATTTCAAAGTGATTCCAAATAGTGTAGAAAATGATGAAGTGCAAAGTCGTGCAAAAGAAAAAGAAAAAATGAGTTATAACTCGATAAACAATTCATTGAGGGATATTCTTGTATTTAAGGACTCTCGTCCATGAGAGTCATGTTAACCATGAAACGTCATGTTAAACGCCCTACACGATTTAATGATTAATTTTGTTCCTATATAATGCAAAGTATTTATTTGTTATGATAAACTAAATTTAATATTGTTTGAATAATGCAGATCTCTCATTCAATATTTTGTAACTTTGTATTACAGTTTCTTTCATGTTTATTTAACATTGCATATGCATTTTTAACATTGAAATCCTTTGTGGTAAAGATTAAGTTGTTTAAATTCTTTGTGTGCTTAATTAATGTTAAATGTATGCAATATCTCTTGATATGTTAATAACTTACTTCGTGTCAATAACTTTGCTTTGTGATACAAGCATGGTAGACATCCTGTATTCATTCTTTTTAAAGAAAAGGAGCGATGTCATGTTCACAGAAAATGGTACCATCCGTTTTCTATGTGCGGCGGCTGGGACGCCAGTAGGGAAGTATACAAAACGTATAGGACGCTGCCAGCTTGGAAGCATATTAGTCATGTAATCGTTTATAAGTTTTTAAGTCAGTAACCAAGCCATGACTTTACATCAACCTTATAACCAAGACTTACTCAGCTACACACAACACCACAACCATCAACTTGGGCAAGTCCACCTTTGCTAAAGGTAAAGTGCGTTATCTTGGTCATGTGATAGGGAGTGGCAGCCTAGCTCCGTTAAACATACACACTCAAGCCATCCAGCATTACCCACAGCCTACCACCAGGAAGCAGCTCCTGCGCTTCCTTGGTCTTGCCTCCTACTACCGTAGGTTTGTGAAGAATTTTAGTACGGTAGCGACACCATTGATCACTTTAACCAGCCCCAAGCAATGGTATCATTGGACCATTCAGCAAACCATTGCTTCTGAACAACTTATATCTCTGCTCTGTTCTAATCCCATTCTCGCCTCCCCAGATATCACGAAGCCTTTCATCCTCCATGTCGACGCCAGTAGCACCAGCATCGGGGGCGTCCTGATGCAACAACGAGGCGAGGAGGTTCTACCTGTTAGCTACTACAGCTACAAGTTAAAACCTTACCGGAAGAACTACATCACTATCGAAAAGGAACTTCTCTCCATCGTCCTGAACTTACAGCACTTTGCATCTTACCAACAAGCTGCTCGGTCTACCACCATCTACTCGGACCACAATCCCTACGCTTCTTGTAGCAAACCCAATTCAACAATCAACGACTTCTACGATGGGCTTTGTATCTGCAGAATTTCAACCTGGAGATCTTCTACATCAAAGGTTCTGACAACATCATAGCAGACGCCCTCTCCAGAGTCTATGAAGTAGAGGCAGCTACACATACCACTCTACCATCAGAAGAAGTAAATTGACCCGTTAAAGCAGGCTTCGGGGGAGAGTAGTGACGATAATCTCTTTCAAGAGAGATTGAACCTGCTCTTCCCTACATAAAGTTACTTATATATTGTGACGGTAACGAGTTGGAAATGGTGGTCGGCAGTCTTCCAACTAGCAGGTGTCAGTGCTGGGCCACATATAATATATAAAAAAAAGAAAAGGAAAAAAAAGAGAAAAAAAAAGAATGACTGCGTGATTTGGTAATCTGTGGTAAGGTTGGAACTAAAAGCAATATAAAAAATATGGATTTTAATAACAATAAAAAACAAATTGAAATAAATGCAAAATCTTGGCTTACTGGCAAAAATAATAAACAATATAAACATGACAATAGATTACGTTAATGGGGAGGAGAATTGATATACAAAAGTAAACAAAATATGAATGCTGGAATATATGCACTAACTATGAACCTCTATTTGACCACACAGAGTGAGTCACTAGGAGTTCACAGCTTGCGAGCACACAATATTCTGGCTGGCAGAAACGCAAGGGACTCCAACAATAACTGGTGAGGTCTTGTGATTGGCGGGGAGCCGGAGTGGAGTGTTGGTTGGCGGCCAATGAGGAAGCTGGATGGTCGCAAGTCGCTCGTTAGGCCGTTGAAGGGTTCGGCGCGTCGACCAGGTGCAGCAGTGGGGCGAAGGAGGGAGTTGCTGGTACGTGTGGCTAACATATACGTTTAGCCACTACAAAACGTATCTTGTATATTGATGAGGACAGGCGTGATTCGCAGAAATAGCAGGCTAAATCTCTGATAAGAGATTATCGTCACAACTCTCCCCCGAAGCCTGCCGTTTCGGGTGAATCACGTCCACTGGAGGTAGAGTGGGAGGTGGAGCTGCCTCTACCTCATGCACTCTGGAGAGGGCATCAGCGATGATGTTATCAGGCCCCTTGATGTAGCAGATCTTTAAGTTGAAGCCTTGAAGATATAAAGCCCATCGCAGCAGACGTTGGTTATTAAATTGGGCTTGATGTAAAAATCTCAGAGGGTTGTGGTCCGAATAGATGGTAGTGGACCTAGCACCGTGCAGATATGGTGCAAAGTGTTGTAAGCTCAGGACGATGGACAGGAGTTCCTTCTCTATAGTACTGTAGTTCTTCTGATGAGGCTTCAACAACTGTACTGTAGCTAGAACAGTAACAGAACCTCCTCGCCTCGCTGCTGCATTAAGACACTTCCGATGCCGGTACCACTGGCGTCGACATGGAGGATGAAAGGCTTCTTGATATCTGGTGAGGCGAGAATGGGATTAGAACAGAGGAGGAATTTGAGTTGTTCGAATGCAACGGTTTGCTCTCTGGTCCAATTATACCGTTGCTTGGGACTGGTTAAGGTGATTAATGGGGTTGCAACAGTGCTAAAATTCTTCACAAACCTACGGTAATAGGAAGCAAGACCAAGGAAGCGCAGGAGCTGCTTCCTGGTAGTAGGCTGTGGATACTGTTGGATTGCTTGAATGTGAATGTTTAACGGAGCCAGGTTGCCACTCCCTATAACATGACCCAGGTACCGCACTTTACCTTTCGCGAAGGTGGACTTGCCCAAATTGATGGTGAGGCCGGCTTTCAGGAGCTTGTAGAACAATCGTTGTAGCTGGAGCAGGTGTTCGCTCCAGGTGTTGGATGCTACCACGATGTCGTCCAAATAGGCATAGGTGTTTTCCAAGCCCTGGATGACGCGGTTGACAGCTCTCTGAAAGGTGGCTGGGGCATTGCAGAGTCCAAAGGGAAGGCGATGGTACCTGTAGAGACCAAAGGGGGTTATAAAGGCGGACAGTACCTTAGCTCGCTCCGTTAAACTCACCTGGTAGTAGCCCTTTAGTAGGTCTACCTGAGACAGGTAGCGGGCATTACCAATGGCATCCAAATGTCGTCTACTCTGGGTATTGGGTAGGCGTCCTTCACTGTGACCTGGTTCAACTTCCTATAATCCGTACACAGACGGATTTTGCCGTGAGGTTTGGGTACCAGGATGCATGGTGAGGCCCAGGGGGACTCACAGGGGTAGCCAGTCCATGGTCCAAGAGATACTGTACCTCAGCCCGCATGACTTCCGTTTGCTCGGGCTGATTCGGTAGAATGGTTGGCGAATCGGCTGGGTGTCAGGTAGCAGTTGGATGTCGTGCCGAGTTACAGTACACTCTTGGGGTCATCTCGAAACAACTCTTGATATTCTCTGACGAGTTTGATTAGTGGAGCACTATTATCGTCCTGAAAATGATGTTGAAGGTTAGTAAGGATTTCCGAGTTAGAGAGCGCTGTCTCAGTGTCAGTGCTCTCGGAAGGAGAAGCAGGAAGGTCTCACTGTGGCTGTATGGACCTGTAAATGAGGTGAAATTGGTTAACACAGTGGGAGGAACCCCATGGTAGGGCTTGAGTAAATTAATGTGGCACAGCTGGGTCTTCCGCCGCCTATCGGGGTCTCGAGAACGTAGTTGAAGTTGTTCCGGCACTCCTTAACACGGTAGGGTCCTGAGAACCTGTTCTGTAAAGGAGAACCTGGGATAGGGAAATAGGCAAGCACTAAGTCTCCTGGTGTAAACTTCCTTACTTTACAGTGCCGGTCGTAACGAGTCTTCATCCTCTCCTGGGCTCTTTGTAGGTTGTTGCTGGCAAAGGAATGGACCCTCTCTAGAATGTGTCGGAGATTTTGGAGATACTGGGGCACACTCTGATGCTCACTGAAGGTGTCATCACGTAGAGAATCCTTGAAAGCCTTGAGAGGTGTACGGCACTTACGTCCGTAGAGCATCTCATAAGGAGATACTCCTAGTGACTCGTTGGGAAGACTTCTGAAATACACAAATGAGATCAATTTGCCTATCCCAATCCTTTGAGGTCTCATTACAGAACTTTTTTAAGAGTGCCTTGATGGTTTGATGACTACGCTCGAGAGAACCCTGTGAAGCAGGATGATAGGGGCTGGACAGTACCTGTTTGATGTTGAACTCCTCCAGAGTCCGTTTGAAGAGATCACTGGTGAAGTTGGTACCACAGTCGCTCTGAATCTCCCTCGGAAATCCATACTGGGTGAAGATTTTCAGTAGATTCTTCACCACTGTAGCAGCTGTAATATTTTTTACTGGAACTGCTATCGGAAATCTGGTGGTAGGACACAGGATGGTTAATATATGAGTTGCCTGCACTGGTCCGAGGCAAAGGACCAACGCAGTCGATAATGAGCTTGTGGAACGGTTCCTCAGGCACCTGGATGGGTATCAGTGGTGCTCTGGGAATGGAAACGTTCGGTTTCCCGGCTAACTGACACACGTGGCATAATTGACATGAGATTTGACGTCGTTTACCATACCTGGCCAGTAGTAGTCTTGTCGAATTCCATGGTAAGTCTTGTTGAACCCATAGTGTGACAAAGCGCCGTGGGCCAGGTGTAGAATCGTGGGCCGCAGGCTGGTGGGAATCACTAGTTGTTCAATTTGCCCAATCGTCCTCGTCCTTCAGTTTACTGGGTCTATACCTGCGATAGAGTATTTCGTTCTCCATAAAGAACCCAGGAACACTGTCGGATTGGGTTTCAGCCTGAAAAATAATGGTGTCAATGTAAGATCATCTCTCTGTAACTTACGGAACTCCACCGCGGTCAGGTTAGGGGGTAGTTTCGAAGGGTCCTGAGGGACAGCGGTAGCAGTAGAGTCGGCTGGCTGTGGACGTGCAGCTTGAGCACGGTGGTCACCATAACAGGAGGAACCTTCATCACTCTCTTGAACCTTTACTGGAAATGTTCAAAAATCGGGTTATCCACCACAGAGTTGCTTACCTTGGATATGTCCTTGATGATCAGGTTGTTTGGTTGTTGGTCTTCTGCCAAGTCGTTGCCCAGGAGAAGTTGCACTCCAGGCATGGGAAAGGCTTTTCCCTGACGGCGACTTGGACTTCACCGGTCACGAAGGGACAATCCAGGTAAACTCGGGCAAGTGGATAAGGAGTTGTAGCAGTAAGGTCAGTGATGAACACAGTCTCTCCTGTGTAGGCGACGTTGGGCACAGCCGATTTCAAAACGATCGATTGTAGGCCGCTGTGTCCCTTAGGATCTTAAGTCCGAAACGTCCCTCTGAATCTGAACCGTGGTAGAGATAGTTCCTGGATATAGATGCTTGGTAAAGAGAGAGAGATCATTAGCATGAACACCAACATTCATTACAGGCTTACCGGACTTAGGGTGAGTAGTTTTAGACTTAGGGGGTTCGACGTTACCTTTAAATTGGGACTTACCACTTTGTCATGGTGTTCCATATAATCGACAATACCTGCAGTACAGTTGAGAGGTACCTTGATCTGGGCTCGCTTTCTCGTAACTGTACCAAGACTTCTGTGTTAGGATCTGGAGTCAGCCGTGGATGAGGCTGTAGTGTCAGCTGACTT
>WNGS01073551.1:15702-27138 GCA_020271785.1 Procambarus virginalis
GACAAGCAAAACGCTGATGAAATTTACACAGATTTTGCAAAAGCCTTTGACAAATGTGACCATAATGTTATTGCCCACAAAATGCGCGCAAAAGGAAAGAAAATGATAAGCTAGGAAGGTCGTATATTAACACACAAGACATCCATGCAGTAGTGAGATTCCCTTTGATGGCTGTGCACGTGTCAATGAAAAAATAAAGTGTAAAGATGTTTCAGAGTGGTATTTTAGTCGAGAAATTATACAAAATTGTGTTATTGTCTAGTGAGAGGCTGAACAAGAGACCAAGAGGTAAATGTCGTGATCATACAGTTAACAAAAAATATTAGAATTTGTAGGTATGTAGTGATCACATCTCCCCAAACTCTTCTGTGCATATTTCACAAAGACATTCTTCCTGACTCACCACTCTTAGTTTGTGGACTAGTGACACACCTTTGTTTAAAATTAAATCTACAAAGCTTCACATTTACAAAAATATTATTTGGTCATCAGATAGAAAGATGATTTCCACGTTGCATTATGTAACGATATAATGTGTTACAAGAACTAAACAGGGCTGTGGTAATATTTTATTTGTGTTTGGATGTAATGGCTAAACATGGTTTACATTTTCAATAATGCTATTTGGTCATCAGAAAAGTTGATTTCCACGTTACGTTACAATGTGTTACATGGGCTAAAACTGGTAGACAGTAATATTATATGGTATGAGATGTAAAGGAGATGGACTAAGTCAAACTTCATTTAAAAAAAAATGTTATTTTGGTTTGTAGAAATTTGATTTCGCGTTACGTTACAATGTGTTACAGGGGCTAAAAACTGGTAGACATTAATATTATATGGTATGAGATGTAAAGGAGATATTGTGTTTGGCTAAATGGGGTTCACATATCAATTTGATATTCGGACAGAAAGTTGCTCTTACTCTTAAAATTATATTTAGGCAAGGAACGATGTTAACATGTTGGTCACACTACATTAATGATATTTGGGCAAAGAACGATGACATCGTGTTGGTCATGTTACGTTACAAAGTTATAAAGGTGAGTGTGATGGGGGCTCGAAAATTGACATTAGTCTTCCATCCTCTGGTGAGCTGTCAGTCTAAGTGAAATGAAAAAAAGGATACGTGAACAGCAGCAACAGGAGAAAGGAATTGATGTTACTTTTTCCCCAACTATTAAATGATCTGAAGAGAGAGAGAGAGAGAGAGAGAGAGAGAGAGAGAGAGAGAGAGAGAGAGAGAGAGAGAGAGAGAGAGAGAGAGAGAGAGAGAGTAACCACTGACTGCTAAGTGTATCCCATGGAGATGTGTTTACAAAAAAATTATGATTTGTTATAATAATAAGATTGAAGACCACCTTATGACTCTCGTTACTCTTAAAAAAATGCTATTTGAGCAAAGAATGATGTTACCATGTGGGTCACGTTACGATACAGCTTACACATATTAGTGTAGAGTAGTGTAGAGTATGCCAGAACGCTGCCGTTTTGCTTTTTCCGACGGCAGCGTTCTGGCATACCCGTTTTTAGTTACCCCAGTGAGATTAGACGGCCGCAATTTGGCATACCCATTTTTAGTTACCCCAGTGAGATTAGACGGCCGCGATTTGGCATACCCATTTTTAGTTACCCCAGTGAGATTTAACGGCCGCGATTTGGCATACCCGTTTTTAGTTACCCCAGTGAGATTAGACGGCCGCGATCTGGCACACTGTTTTTTCGTTGCCCCGGTGAGATTTGACTGCAGCGATCTGGCACACTGTTTTTTCGTTGCCCCGGTGACCCATGCACAGACATCGCTAATGGTCAATGACGTCATCAACTTACCTGGGGATTAAAAGGCCGGCTCCTGGCCCCATCATTTTTCGTTACCTCAGCGACCCCGCACAGGCATTGCTAATGGTCACCCCATCTCCATCTCCCCTGTTTTAAGTCCGTTTTTTGTTATAGTGTATTTATTCCCATTTTTTCAATATTTATAGCAAAGGGGGATTCAAATGCTGTCTTCTGTCCAGCCTAATGTGCAATGGCGCTAACCATTATATGCTCGTATATAGTACTGTAAAGTGTGCCATATCGGTGCAATTTTGCTTTTTCCGACTGCACCGATATGGCACACCCGTTTTTAGTTACCCCGGTGAGATTTGACTGCACCGATATGGCACACCCGTTTTTAGTTACCCCGGTGAGATTTGACTGCACCAATATGGCATACTCGTTTTTCGTTGCCCCGGTGGAATTAGACTGCACCGATATGGCGCACCCGTTTTTAGTTACCCCGGTGAGATTTGACTGCACCGATATGGCATACGCGTTTTTAGTTACCCCGGTGAGATTTGACTGCACCGAGTAGTCATACTGTTTTTTCGTTGCCCCGGTGACCCATGCACGGGCATCGCTAATGGTCAATGACGTCACCGGCAAGCCGCTCAGCGTTCCTGCACAGGCACGTTCAAGGGGATTAAAAAGCCGGTCTATGAGTTATGTGTTTTTCGTTACAACAGTGACCCTGAAACCTAGTCTATTTTAAATTTCATATTTACTTCCAACCATCAACCATTACATGTATCAAAGATGGAGCAACACAGAGCATGAACTACCATGTATCTCAGCATTCATCCCTGTAACCGAACCAGTATTTACCCAGGTCTTTTTCCTAAATGTAAAACGTATCCAATTTATACCCATTCTTTCGTGTTCTTTCTAGTGTTGATATTTTTAATGGAGTAATAATATCCCTCTTTGTCATGTTCATTCAGTCGTACCTCTATCATGTCACATCCATTTCTTCGCCTTTCTAGAGAATGTAATTTAAGCTTTGTCAAGCTTTGCACAGAACATCCGTTCTGGGAAGGGTGAAGTGATGCTTGATGGTTTGGGCTTGGAAGGGGGGTGGGAGGGGGTTGGGGTTTGGTGTGGGTGGATGGGGAGAGGGTAAGGTCATCCCAGTACCTCGCCCATCTCACTACGCCTCAAACCAGCACGAAGGTTAGACCCTAACGAGACGGATTGATGTTTCACTCATTCAGGAGACTTGAACATTCTGTGACATTGTCTTGCTATGATAACGCCGTTGTGTGTGTGTGTGTTACAGAGCGCTAAAACTGACACACAGTAATATTTGATATGAGATGTAATGGAGATGGACTAAGTCATACTTTCATAATGTTATTTGGACTGTAGAAAGTTGATTCGCGTTACGTTACATTGTGTTACAGGGGCTGAGTCGTACTTTCATAGTTATTTGGACTGCAGAAAGCTCATGGCACACTCAATGCTATGTTCCAGTGTGTGTCAGGAGCGAGAGAGAGAGAAAAGCATGTAGGTTAGTAACCAGTGACTGCTATGTGTATCCCGTGCAGTTGTGTTTACAAAAATATTATGATTTGTTATAATAATAAGATTGAAGACCACCTTATGACTCGCTACTTTTAAAAAAATGTTATTTGAGCAAATAATGATGTTACCATGATGGCCACGTTATGTTTATTATAATTGGGCAAAGAATGATGTTACCATGTTGGTCATGTTGCTCACGTTACGATACAAGGTTACTCATAATACTAAGGCTTTGCACAGAAAACGATGTGTGGGAGGGTGGGGGCTATGGTTGATGGTAAGGGGGGAGGAGGGGTTGGGGGATCTGTTGGAGTGGTAATGATTCATTTAGCCTCAGTTATGTGTCAGTCTCCCGAGAGGAGGGCTGCACACAAGGACCCTCTCCGCCCAGGTCTGCATTGGAATTAGTATGTTGCGATCCTGGCTCATCTTTGAGAATGAACAATGACACACTCAATGTTATGTCCTGGTGTGAGCTGTGACAGGAGTGAGTATGGTACGCCGTATTGCTGTCACTCCCAGCAGTGTGGTGGTGGTGGTGGTGTTGGTATGTGGTATGTCCTGCTATGTGGATGGAGGGGGAGGGGAGGGCGTGACTGACTATGAAAGAGGTTGATGATGACATTCGCAACAGTTAGGCCTCAACCTTTGAAGAGGTAACCCATGTGGTCATGTGGTGTCACTCCTCAGAGCTATGTGGTAGGCATGACCCACATATCCTTAGCACTTTGGAAGCAGGGAGGGTACATAAAACTGTCATTCTTTAAGAAAAAATAATGACTCTACTTTCACACACACCCACTGCCAGCTGTTACCTTCCTTTCCCCCTCCTTCTCCCTCATTCTCCCCTCCAATCTTAAGACCCTGGACGCTCCCCTCAACACTTCCTGCCCATGTAGGGGGAACTAATGGACGTCACTGATATCCTCTCAGGTATGGGGGCTCCCCCCCTCCCGCCACAACATAACCTACATACTCCTCCTCCTCCTCCTCCTCCTCCCTACATGTCTGCATACCATCCATATAGCTTCCATCCCCTACCCAACATGACACTCACTCAAGTGCTACCTGAACGGAAGCTGTCAAAAACCACAAACCACAAATGACCCTAAACACTCTCCAGCCAGAGGGGGAAGGTCCCCTCACTCTCCCTCACACTCCCTCCCTCCCCTACCCCATCAACATATGTTGGGACCCCTCTCACCTACACACACACACACACACACACACACACACACACACACACACACACTTAGCCTCTACATAGCAATACATAGTCATTTTTTAATCAAAGCTATTATCTACACACTGGATTAAGTCTACGGAAAACAAACATACATATTCATTTACTCTTCCACTCATATCCACATATTCCTCACTTTAGCACATACCACATAGCCCACATACTCTCCTACCCCCCAAACAACATGACCCCAATCTTCCCTGACCGCATGCCCAAACACCGGACGCTCACACGCGCCAAACTTCCGGGAAAATCCCCCAAAAACCCTTGCGACTAGACACCTGCGCACCACATGGCCAGCTGGCTCTAATGAGCTCACCTGGCCAGATGGTGCGCACGGTTCTAGTCGTACTTTACCCTACTTAAATATACCCTAAGTGAATAGTTATTTTGAGGCCCTTCTCCTTCCCTGATCATTTTGCCAATTCCTTTCTCCCACAAACACATACTTTTATTACCTCCTTCCTCCAAATCAATTCCCATACCTCTATCTACTAACAGTTTAAACCCAAACAAACACCTCTAACCACTTCTTCCAACGAGTTCGCAACAGCAACAACCCCAGCTCTCGATAGATGCACCCCATCACGAGCATACATTTCATTCCTTCCATAGAAGTGTTCCCAGTTGTCTATGAAAGATATTACATTTGATTTGCAATATCTTTCCAGCCGGCAATTGACACCAAGTGCCCTCGACATCCATTCATTTCCCACTCCCTTTCTTGGAAGAATGCCACATATGATCGGGATTCCTCCCTTGCTCCTAACTAATTCAATGGCTGTCCTGAATCTCTGTATTAGTTCCTCACTCCTAACTCTTCCAACATCATTACCCCCTGCACTAATACAAATAATGGGTTTGTTCCCATTTCCCGTCATAATATCATTCATGTTTCCAACAATATCACCAATTCCAGCTCCCGGATAGCACACCCTTAATCTGTTCCCCCTATCTCTGGCACAAAACGTTCTGTCTAAATATCTCACCTGGGAATCTCCCACAACCAAAATTCGCTTCGATTCTCCCTTTTCCTTTCGAGCAGTTTGAGGGACCTGCGTTTCAATGCTCCTCGTTGCTTTGCCTTTGGCTCCTCGTTGAACAACAGGTTCACCACAGCACTCGTCCTCTAACACATCAAATACGTTAAAAGTCCTTAGGTGTAGGCTATTAGTTGTCGGTTTTGCCAAGGTCTTCTTAAGACCCCTGTCTTTCACAACTTGCCAAGACGAGGACTTCTTAATTCTGGTCTCAACAAAGGCTTCCTTTGTTTCTTCCTGGTGTTGCTTCAGCAAACGTACCTCCTCCCGTAGCGAATCCAGCTCTGTCCTCAGATCTCCAACAAGATTGACCAGTTCCTTCACTAATACTTCCATTATTGCTGTAATAATATTACTACAATCGGAGCTCCAGCTAACACAACCTCTCACTGTGACAGCACCTGACTGTTTGAGCGTAAAATCGCTAATCTCCGAAAGTCCTTCACTGATTGCTTTGAAATTTTCACACAACGTTCCATTCGCATCCGAGCAGGTTTTTATATACATACTATATAGATGTCACGTCCGTGACGGTAAAAAAAACATGTTATTTCTGAAAAACTGTGTTTTTCATGTGACGGAAATCTTCGAAACCTCTTTACCGATTGCTTTGAAATCTTTTGACACAACGTTGCATTCAAATAGGCGCGTCTTTTTTATATATCTACTATATACATGCCTCACCTGTGACAGGAAAAAACATACTTATTTCGAAAAACAGCACTGTCTGTTGGATGTAAAAGCAACACACGCTGAAATCTCCGAAAGTTCCTCACCAATTGCTTTGAAATTTTAACACAACGTTGCATTTGAATAGGTGCGTCTTCTTATATACTACTATATATATAATATATAGATATTATATATATATATATAATATATTTTAGGGGGGTACCACAACTGGTGAAATTATAGGGACCCACAGCCTCAGAGAAGGGAACACAGAGCATTCATGGAAAAACTTGCCATTTAACTCTGAATACATAAGAGTGTTCACTTCTCCTACCACCCCCCCTTTTTATGGTGTACACTTTATTATGCAAGGTTATACAGTTACATATCTGATTGTATACAAAAAATGAACATTAAGAGGACACAAAAAAGATATTATTTTATATATATATAAATTTTTAAATAAAATATATATATTTTATTTATATATAAAAAGATAATATATTTTATATATATAATATATATTTTATATATATAATATATATATTTTATATATATAATATATATATCACATCTGTGATGGGATTTTTTTTTTTAATTCTGTCTTTTTCATGTTTTTTTTTCAAGTGAGAGAAATCTTCGAAACCTCTTTACCAATTGCTTTGAAATCTTGACACAACAATTCATTCAACTAAGCAAGTGTTTTTATATAGCTATTATATACATGCCTCACCTATGACAGGAAAAAACATGCTTTAAAAAAAAATGCCATCTGCAGGACGTATGAGCAACACACGCTTTAATCTCTGAAAGTTATTCACTGATTGCTTTTAATTTTTTACACAACATTCCTTTCGAATACGTGCGTGTTTTGATAAGCCTACTATTTGCATGCCACACCTGTGACAGGTGAAAACATGCATTTTTTTGAAAAACAACGCCATCTGTTGCACGTAAGAGCAACATATGATGTACAAAATATGTTACGATTCCATTTCAGTGTTTCCGATTGCATTGATATATTTAATTTTCATAGATTATGATTTATTTTCATTTTGATTTAATGATTTTGTGTGATGTTGCGTTGGAATTGAGCTTTGTTATTTATCACATCGTTCATTTTGTGGGAATTGCTTATTTGTTTCTATTATAATTTTTTTTCGTTTCGTTTTTTTAACTGTTCTTCTTATTTTTCTGTGCAATTGGTGGTGAAATTCAGCTGTGTCGATTGATCTGCGTTTGAATTGAAATATATCGTTAGTATTTTTTTGTTTTTATTTTGAAAACATGAAAATTGGCAACACGTTTATTTCACAACTACAAATGTGCAAAAAACAGCTATGAATCCACCGGCTACAACGTTAATTGCTTTCTTCACGTTATGTCAAAATGACGCGTTTGCGAAAACACTGCTGTATTCGGAAGGGCCTCCGTATTACACGTGGAATGCCAGTAGAAAATCATTTGAACGACGTAAACGAGGAGAGCGAGTCGACGGACAACCTGGCATAGTCAAACAAACTACGATAGGCAGACTGAACACCGTGCATTCCAACCAAGATGAATGCTTCTTTTTTCGCAAACTGTTGGTAAATATGCCTGGTCCAACGTCTTTCCAGCCATTGAGATTTGTCAGCGGCGCAACACATGCAACTTTCCACAGTGCATGTCAAGCTCTGAATTTATTGGAGAACGACCGACACTGGAATGTATGCATTAAAGACGCGTCCAACAGGGAGCCGGTCGGCCGAGCGGACAGCACTCTGGACTTGTGATCTTGTGGTCCTGGGTTCGATCCCAGGTGCCGGCGAGAAACAATGGGCAGAGTTTCTTTCACCCTATGCCCCTGTTACCTAGCAGTAAAATAGGTACGTGGGTGTTAGTCAGCTGTCACGGGCTGCTTCCTGGGGGTGGAAGCCTGGTCGAGGACCGGGCCGCGGGGACACTAAAAAGCCCCGAAATCATCTCAAGATAACCTCAAGATAACACGTCAAATCCAAACCACATTCGTGCATTGTTTGCAATCATATTGACCACCGGCTCACCTTCATCTCCAACGGAGTATGGGAGAAACACATAACGCACATGGATGAAACGCACGTCTATTGGGGGAAAGTTACTTGAATCGAGAATTGCAAATACATTTCGTCTTCATCTTGAAAAACATAAATTAATAAATGAGTCGCAACATGGTTTTACAAATGGCCGTTCATGTTTAACAAATTTCCTATCATTTTATTCCAGCATAATTGAGGCAGTTGATAGTGGTAAGGATTGTGATGTTGTGTACCTTGACTTTAGCAAAGCTTTTGATACAGTGCAACATGAAAGACTGATTAAAAAAAATAGAGGGTCATGGTATTGGGGGTGCTATATTTAGTTTGAATAGGACATGGCTATTCCAAAGGAAACAGAGAGTTAGTATAAATGGGGTTAAGTCAGAACAGGATAATGTTGTTAGTGGAGTGCCTCAAGGCTCTGTCCTGGAACCTCTGTTGTTTAAAATATATATAAATGATTTAGATTCAGGTTTGAGTAACAACATTTGCAAATTTGCCGATAATACAAAAATTGGTAGGGAAATTAACATGGAAGAAGACTCACTATCACTTCAAATTGATCTAAGGAGGGTTTTGAAATGGTCAAAAGATTGGCAGATGCAGTTTAATGCTGATAAATGTAAAGTTTTGAGGCTAGGTAATGATGATAGAGTTACAAGATACGAGCTAGATGGTGTTGAGATTGCGAAGTCGGATTGCGAAAGGGATTTGGGAGTTATGATTAGTAAGAATTTAAAACCAAACGATCAATGCATGAATGTTCGTAATAAGGCAAATAGGACACAGGGATTTATTAATCGAAGCGTTAGTAACGAGACACCTGGTGTTGTTCCTCAGCTATATCTTGCTCTGGTTAGGCCCCATTTAGATTATGCAGTTCAGCTTTGGTCGTTGTACTATAGAATGGATATAAATTCACTTTATCGTGTCCTGCGTAGGAAGACAAAGTTAATTCCGCAAATTAGAAATCTTTCATATGAAGAAAGATTAACAAAGCTTAAATTGCATTCACTGAAAAGGCAAGGAATTAAGGGTGAGATGATAGAGGTTTACAAGTGGATGAATGGACATAACAAAGGGGGATAATTATGGAGTATTAAAAGTATCAACACAAGACATCAGGTGCGGTCACAGTGAGAGGTTGTGTTAGCTGGAGCTCCGATTGTAGTAAACATTATTAAGCAATAATGGAAGGATTAGTGAAGGAATTGAAGAATCTAGTTGGAACTCTGAGAGCAGAGATGGATTCCCTACAGGAGGAGGTACGACAGCTGAAACGTCGAGAAGAAACGAAGGAGACCAATATTAACAAGACCTCGTCGTGGAAAGTCGTTAAGGACAGGGGTCTTAAGAAGACCTTGACAAGGCCGCCTACTGATGCCCTAAGGACGTCATATCATTTGCCGTGTTCGAAGACGAGTGCTGTGGTGAGCCTTGAAAGAAACGAAGAGCAACGATGCACAGGCCCCTCAGAGTGCTCAGAAAGTTAAGGAGGTACTTAAGCGAATTTTGGTTGTGGGAGATTCCCAGATGAGGTATTTAGACAGAACGTTTTGTGCCAGAGATAGGGGGAACAGGTTAAGGGTGCTATCCGGGAGCTGGAATTGGTGATATTGTCGGAAACATGAATGATATTATGACGGGAAATGGGAACAAACCCATATTTGTATTAGTGCAGGGGGTAATGATGGGACGAGTTAGGAGTGAGGAACTATACAGAAATTTAACAAAGCCATAGAATTAGTTAGGAGCAAGGGAGGAATCCCGATCATATGTGGCATTCTTCCAAGAAAGAGCGTTGGGAATGAATGGTTGTCGAGGGCACTTGGTGTCAATTGCCGGCTGGAAAGATATTGCAAATCAAATGCAATATCTTTCATAGACAACTGGGAACACTTCTATGGAAGAAGTGAAATGTATGCTCGTGATGGAGTGCATCTATCGAGGGCTGGGGTTGTTGCTGTTTTGCGAACTCGTTGGAACCAGTGTTTAGAGGCATTTGTTGAGTTTAAACTGTTAGTAGATAGTGGTATGGGAATTGATAGGGAGGAAGTAGGTAATAAAAGTATGTGTTGATGGAGAAACAAATTGGCAAAATGATCAGGGAAAGAAAAGGGCCTCAAAATAACAATTCACTTTGGGGTATATTACACTAACAGTAGAAGTCTAAGAAACAAAATAAACGAGTTGAATGCTCTTGTCTGCACAGAAAAAAATAGATATTATTGCACTTACCGAAACGTGGATGAATGTAGAAAATAGAGAACTATTAGCTGAATATCAAATAAATGGATTTAAACTATTTCACACAGATAGATATAATAGACGAAGAGGGGGAGTAGCCATATGTTAGGGACAATTTGAAATGTAGTCTCAAGAGGAATCAAGACTGAGCCACACACAGAAATATTGGATAGAATTAAACGAAAAAGCAAATAATATATAATAGGAGTTATATATAGGCCACCAATTTAGACAGAATGGAAGCAAAGCATCTATGGGATGAAATATCTAGAGCATCTAGATCTAACAGTATTTATGTCATGGGTGACTTTAATTTTAGTGGAATAAACTGGTTGAACAAAACAGGGAATAATGAAGCAGAAAATTTTCTAGAATTATTGACGATTGCTTTCTTACGCAACACATTAAGGAACCAACGCGGGGAAATAATATTTTAGATTTAGTGTTAACCTAACAGGGAAACACAAATTAAGGACATCGAAATAGGGAGTGAGCTAGGGAACAGTGATCATAAAAAAATCAGATTTAGCATAGAATGGAATAGATCTGTAGGAGAAATTCTGTTAAAGTGCCTGATTTTCGAAAAGCTGATTTCAACAGCCTAAGAATTTTTTGGGTCAAATAGATTGGAATGTCTTGGGTATGGGGTGTGGGCTAGACGTGAACCCAGCGACAGGTGACGTAAAAGGGGATTTTGATGTGGATTCAAAATATAACCTATTTAAAAATATTCTAAGCAAAGCCCAGGAACGTAATATACCATATAAATTGAATAGATCGAATATTAATGATCCAAAGTGGATAACAAAGGACCTGAAGAACATTATCTTGAGGT
>WNGS01073554.1:0-18106 GCA_020271785.1 Procambarus virginalis
GAACTAGCACATGCCTCGAAAAAAAAAAAAGCTACCCTATCTAAATATACACCTCACAGTCGAGAAATATTTATAAAAAAAAACTAACAACAACAGTTACCATGGTAACTCAAAATCTAGGCTGACCATGCCGCAATGGCATCCCAGCAATCCTCTCAGATGACAAATCAACATTAATTGAAAAAAAAACACAATTCATGACAAACAATTACATTTTTACTGGAACCATCTTTCCGCTGGTTCCCCAGTTCACCAGAGTCTACAAAAATTGTCATTCATAACTTATTTCTCTGTAACGGTGAACACCAAATTTTCTGAACTGTAAAAAAAACTACATATAATGTATACAAATTAACAAAGTCTTTATTCCCGACGAGTCCGTTGTCACGATGTTGTTAACTCGCCCATTGCTGTTTTGGCTGTAGTTCTGCAACGATGCGTCGTGTTCTTCACCAACGATGTTCTTCAGCTGGCCTCAGTTGTTGTGAGAAGAGATCCACTCCCCTCCTGACTAGAGTCTTCCACTGATCTAGTCCACAATCCGCAGTACATCCGCGCTGCTGGTCCATCCTTCGGGTCGTCGACGAGGCGATGACGTCGGTGTTGACAGCGATGATTGACTTGCTGTCCGGTCACAGGGGGAACTCTGGCGTACCTGGGTTCCATCCTCTTGTACGATGTTGTCGCCTGCTGAACGTCTGCTGGCGATGTTCTGTCTGCCGCATACATGTGTCTTCCTGGGAGTACTGAGACGTTGACACCAGACGAGGTCTTGCTTGATGAGTGAACAGCTCCAGTTCGTTGAGGCGGGGTGGGCGTGGCGGCAGAACCCTCGGGTCCCGGCTCCAGCTCTTGGGTTCCATCCACTTACAGGTGTTTCTTCTGCTACGTCGTACTAGGCCTTTACGACTTTCTTCGTTATCCCATCATGCACATGATTGTAGGCCCAAGATGCAAATCGTGCATCCGCTTTGGCGTATCATGCACACTCTAGAGGGAACGTGCTGTTCTTACGTAGCCACCAAGTTTCACATCTTGTTGCTCGGCGTATCAGAAACCTCAGGAGTAGGCAAGACCTTGTGTAATCCCGCAACCGTTGCCCAATCCACTCCGTTGTTCTTGGCTGTTCATTTCCGGTCACCGGTGTTCTTCATAGCAAGGCAGGTGACCTCCTTAATGTCTCGTCTGATATGTTGAATCAGTCCTCCAGATGACAGCTAGTGTTGACAGTATCATAACCTCATTAAGTGATGAGGTGTTGGCTGTGACCTTGATATGTTGCCGCCCCCCACCATGGCAGGTACCACTAACAAGGGTGGTGGGTGAGGGATGGAGGGGGTGATGTAGTGTGACCCCTCCTGTCCCTCGGGAACTAAACCTGGTTCTCGCCAGACAATAGCGGTGACATGCTACTCTGGCCTCAGTTGTAGAGATGGGATATGGCCGACAGTGTGACAATGTGAGCAGACCTGGGAAAAGAAACATTCATAACTCATGTCTTGTGGAGACCTGGATCTGCCCTGGAGGTTTTAAGAAAGATAACTCCTCCAGGGTAGGTAAAGGTACGTCACTCTTGACTAAGCACATACATTACAATTCTTTGCCTCTACCTATAACTCAGATGACAGCTTAACCCAGTTACTGTGCGCTCATGTGCGCGCGAGATCTGGTGACCATAGGGTGACCAGGCCTAACTTGACTACTAAGTAAGGATGACAGAAGGTCGTCGTCATCCTCTGATTGAGCATCAGGAATAACCATTCCCTCCACTCTCTCGGGGACTGGTAATTCCAGTTCTTCCCTTGCTACATAAAGTTTCAATTTATTTATATGGATGGTTCTTTCAACCTGGTCTTCAAATATACCCTTGATTATGAAGTTTACTGGGCCTAGTTTCTTAATAACTCTATAAGGGCCTCGCCATCTAGCTGCTAACTTCCTACTCTGATTGGCTGGCGCTGGCTCATTCAGCCGCATCACTAGGCTTCCCTCCTTCACTCTTAATGGTTGTACCTGCTTATCATAATAATGGGCGTACCGTGTCCTTGCTTTCTTTGATGCTTCAGCTGCTATCCTCCATGCATTCTTCATCTTGGTGAGGATTTCTGAAGGATAATCCTCTCCATAACTAATAGTATGTCTGTTAAGCAGACCTGACGCAAAATTACAAGAGTGTCCAGTAAACAGCAAGAGTGGTTGAGTATTTATTGACTGATGCACTGCGGTGTTTAGAGCAAACTGAACAAAGGGCAACTGTTCATCCCAAGTGGCCGGGTCATTCTCTGCTAAAATGGCAAGCATATCCTTCACCGTTCTATTTGTTCGTTCCACCATGCCGTTCGTCTGGGGATGGTATGCTGTTGTTAGCGCTGTTGTTGTTTCTAAGAGTTTACATACTTCCTGAAATAACGTACCAATAAACTCCTGTCCCCTGTCAGATACTAGAACTTTAGGCGGACCGAACACAGTAACAAACCTAGCTAAAAATGCATCTGCCACTGTTTGGGGGTCTTTCCTGGGAAGGGCTACTAGAGTGGTATACCTGGACAAATGGTCCACTAGAACTAGCGCATATCTGTTGCCTGAATTGCTACTATGTAAATCAATTAAATCAGCCCCCACCCGATCCAAGGGTTCTGCTATCTCTGAGAATTCCTGGAGTGGGGCTTGTACTTTAGGAGTACCTTTGCGTCGTTGACAGTTCCCACATGACCTGACGTACTTAATTACATGTGATAACAACCCTGGGAAATAAAATAATGACTTGGCCTTTGTGTAAGTTTTGTACACTCCCGGGTGACCTGCAATCTTTGACGCATGCGCAAGTTTTAATGCTGAAGGCTTTAATGCGTCAGGGATAACTAGCTGAAACAACGCCCTGTCTTTCTGAGCATTTACATGGTACAATACTCCTTCTTTGAGTGCAAAGTCATTTAAAGAGGCACTTTGTTTTCTCCCACCGCTGCCACCATTGTAATAATACGCCATTGTAATAATCACCATTGTAATATCTCGATCGCGCACCCAGCTACTACCACTGAACTAACCGCGCAATCTCCGCTTCTTCTATGGTAATAACGGATGCTCTACCGATCATGTAAGATGTTAACACTCGGGCCCTCATACGAAGACGTAAACCAGTAAACAGAGGAGAGAGAGAGAGAGAGAGAGGGACAGAGACAGAGAGTGAGGAAGAGTGAGGCAGAGCGAGAACGAGAGCAAGGGAGGGAGAACGAGAGCCAGTGAGGGCGAGGGAGAGTGAGACACTAGTGAGGGAGAGTGAGAACGAGAGCAAGGGAGGGAGAACGAGAGCCAGTGAGGGCGAGGCAGAGTGAGACAGAAAGATAGAGATATTCGTAGTCACAGCCTATCGTATGAGTTACCGAGTGACGCTGCCACCACCCTGAGTTACCGGACAGGGAACCGGAGTGATATTCGTAGGTCTTGCAGATGGAATAACCTACCAGGACAGGTGTAGGGGACAATTGAACGGTACAAGGATCCTGGCCTGACACTCGAATAATCCTGACCACTTGGGAACTATAGAATACACAAGAATAAGGCGGGACACACCCAATACTAAACCCTCAACACGGGACGGGCGGGGGGAGGAGTACTGGATAATTACGGATACTAGGTCACTAGGTCAAAGGGACGGTAGGCCCAATATCACTTAGACAAGGAACCATTAATACACATTTAATAACACTTGATAATATATAACTTTATTTAAAATAATTAAAACTGCACTTCCCTAACTAATTCCTACCAGAGGCCAAGAGTACTGAATGAGGTGCTTTAGTTCAAGAGAGCCGTACTTACTCGTATGTTGTTCCACAGTTCTCCTGGAGATGATGTTCCCTCCCTGAGTCCACACACACCGTCCTCCTGGGGCTGCGCCCACTCTACTGTTCCTCTTCTCTGATCTCTTCCTCCTCAGCTGAACATGAGGGTTTGCATTTAATGTGGAGGAGTTAATCCCTGTAGATTATCATGACGGCACCAACTCTGACCTCCTAGTGACTTGGTAACCGCTGACCTGTCCTCCTGCTTCTGGTACCAAGGTGTAACTTTTACATTGTCTGCCGCCGCCTGACTGGCGCCTGTGGTTTGTTCATCCTCCACGTGGCTTGTTCATGCTGTTATGATGTTCATGTTGTACTATGTACTGCTCTCTTGTTACAACAGCAACAACGTAGTGTGAGTGTTGCAACACAGCAACAAGGTGTTGTGAGCGTTGCAACACACCAACTACGTGTTGTGAGTGTTGCAACACAGCAACAACGTGTTGTGAGCGTTGCAACACACCAACTACGTGTTGTGAGCGTTGCAACATAGCAACAACGTGTTGTGAGTGTTGCAACACAGCAACAACGTGTTGTGAGTGTTGCAACACAGCAACAACGTGTTGTGAGTGTTGCAACACAGCAACAACGTGTTGTGAGTGTAGCAACAACGTAGTGTGAGTGTTGCAACACAGCAACAACGTAGTGTGAGCGTTGCAACACAGCAACAACGTAGTGTGAGTGTTGCAACACAGCAACAACGTAGTGTGAGTGTTGCAACACAGCAACAACGTGTTGTGAGTGTTGCAACACAGCAACAACGTGTTGTGAGTGTTGCAACGCAGCAACAACGTGTTGTGAGTGTTGCAACACAGCAACAACGTGTTGTGAGTGTTGCAACACAGCAACAACGTAGTGTGAGTGTTGCAACACAGCAACAACGTGTTGTGAGTGTTGCAACACAGCAACAACGTAGTGTGAGTGTTGCAACACAGCAACAACGTAGTGTGAGTGTTGCAACACAGCAACAACGTAGTGTGAGTGTTGCAACACAGCAACAACGTAGTGTGAGTGTTGCAACACAGCAACAACGTAGTGTGAGTGTTGCAACACAGCAACAACGTAGTGTGAGTGTTGCAACACAGCAACAACGTGTTGTGAGTGTTGCAACACAGCAACAACGTGTTGTGAGCGTTGCAACACAGCAACAACGTGTTGTGAGCGTTGCAACACAGCAACAACGTGTTGTGAGCGTTGCAACACACCAACAACGTGTTGTGGGCGTTGCAACACACCAACAACGTGTTGTGGGCGTTGCAACACACCAACAACGTGTTGTGGGCGTTGCAACACACCAACAACGTGTTGTGGGCGTTGCAACACAGCAACAACGTAGTGTGAGTGTTGCAACACACCAACAACGTGTTGTGGGCGTTGCAACACAGCAACAACGTAGTGTGAGTGTTGCAACACACCAACAACGTAGTGTGAGTGTTGCAACACAGCAACAACGTAGTGTGAGTGTTGCAACACAGCAACAACGTGTTGTGAGTGTTGCAACACAGCAACAACGTAGTGTGAGTGTTGCAACAAACCAACAACGTGTTGTGAGTGTTGCAACACAGCAACAACGTGTTGTGAGTGTTGCAACACAGCAACAACGTGTTGTGAGTGTTGCAACACAGTAACAACGTGTTGTGAGTGTTGCAACACAGCAACAACGTGTTGTGAGTGTTGCAACACAGCAACAACGTGTTGTGAGCGTTGCAACACAGCAACAACGTGTTGTGAGTGTTGCAACACACCAACAACGTAGTGTGAGTGTTGCAACACAGCAACAACGTGTTGTGAGCGTTGCAACACACCAACAACGTGTTGTGAGCGTTGCAACACAGCAACAACGTGTTGTGAGTGTTGCAACACACCAACAACGTAGTGTGAGTGTTGCAACACAGCAACAACGTGTTGTGAGTGTTGCAACACACCAACAACGTAGTGTGAGTGTTGCAACACAGCAACAACGTGTTGTGAGTGTTGCAACAACGTAGTGTGAGTGTTGCAACACAGCAACAACGTGTTGTGAGTGTTGCAACACAGTAACAACGTGTTGTGAGTGTTGCAACACAGCAACAACGTGTTGTGAGTGTTGCAACACAGCAACAACGTGTTGTGAGCGTTGCAACACAGCAACAACGTGATGTGAGTGTTGCAACACACCAACAACGTAGTGTGAGTGTTGCAACACAGCAACAACGTGGTGCGAGTGTTGCAACATAGCAACAACGTAGTGTGAGTGTTGCAACACCACAACAACGTGTTGTGAGTGTTGCAACACAGCAACAACGTGTTGTGAGTGTTGTAACACACCAACAACGTGTTGTGAGCGTTGCAACACAGCAACAACGTGTTGTGAGCGTTGCAACACAGCAACAACGTGTTGTGAGTGTTGCAACACAGCAACAACGTGTTGTGAGTGTTGCAACACAGCAACAACGTAGTGTGAGTGTTGCAACACAGCAACAACGTAGTGTGAGTGTTGCAACACAGCAACAACGTAGTGTGAGTGTTGCAACACACCAACAACGTAGTGTGAGTGTTGCAACACAACAACAACATAGTGTGAGTGTTGCAACACAGCAACAACGTAGTGTGAGTGTTGCAACACAGCAACAACGTGTTGTGAGTGTTGCAACACAGCAACAACGTGTTGTGAGTGTTGCAACACAGCAACAACGTGTTGTGAGTGTTGCAACACAGCAACAACGTAGTGTGAGTGTTGCAACACAGCAACAACGTAGTGTGAGTGTTGCAACACAACAACAATGTAGTGTGAGTGTTGCAACACAGTGTAACGGGGGGGGGGAAGAGAAAATAATCAGTAAGTAGGAAGTGAGTAGGAGAAGTAGAGAAGGTAGAAGGGTAGATAGTTAGAAGTAGGAAAGTAGATAGTAGAAGTAGAGTAGATAGTAGAAGAAGAAATTAGTAAATAGAAAATGCTGCCACCATCCATTCTAGATCATTACATACAAGACAAGGAATGGAACTTGTCCGTATCACCATAATATACTCAAGGATATTATCAAGAGGTATGCTCCCTCTGTATCATGTACTCATTCAAATCATGAAACCAGAAACCGCTGAGGTTTCCTCATCTCACTCAAAACTCCAGGTAACAAAGTTAAACACAATTTAAATAATAACTTTCAATTATATTTCACATACTAAGTATCAATAATTTCACATACTAAGTATCAATAAAGTATAAATGTTCAAAGCTTAATATTCAAAGTGAGTCATCATCCAAGAATTCGAGAACCCTACAACTCGACTGCCCCTGATCGTCACACAACACCTGTTTAGTGAACACGACAAAGTCCCTCAATGTTCAACTCACCAAGTGTCTCCGAGTCTTAAGAGTCTCCGTGGAATAGAGAAAGGGGGGGGGGGGTCTGTAGTTGACAGAGACTGTCCCGCCCCCGCCGGCAGACCGCCTGTCTGGACGGCTGGCCGCTGCTGTCTGTCCTTCTGTCTATGGCTCTGCTTCTGCTGTCCTTCTCCTCTATCTCTCGAATCGATAGCTCCCCGAGTATATATTGGGAGACCTAGTAGTTAACTCCGCCCACAAGTTAGATAGCCTCCGGCACTCTACCAAGCCACTCCTTAAACGTCGGCATGTTTGAAGGCTACCCGGCTCAATTATAAGATTAGCGAGAGCCAGGTGAGATTCGCATGACCTGACCTCCGGTCAACTCGGTGTCATTTAAACTAGAGGTGTGAGATCTAGGCCAGACAAGTTGGCGTCTGTCAAATCCTTGTCTGTGACTCGTATATCTCCATGTATGTATAAATAAAATTAAACCAAACACCTTTACAGTGTTACAACAGCAACAACGTAGTGTGAGTGTTGCAACACAGCAACAACGTAGTGTGAGTGTTGCAACACACCAACAACGTAGTGTGAGTGTTGCAACACAGCAACAACGTGTTGTGAGTGTTGCAACACAGCAACAAAGTAGTGTGAGTGTTGCAACACAGCAACAACGTGTTGTGAGTGTTGCAACACAGCAACAACGTGTTGTGAGTGTTGCAACACAGCAACAACGTGTTGTGAGCGTTGCAACACAGCAACAACGTGTTGTGGGCGTTGCAACACAGCAACAACGTGTTGTGGGCGTTGCAACACAGCAACAACGTGTTGTGGGCGTTGCAACACACCAACAACGTGTTGTGGGCGTTGCAACACAGCAATCGAAGGTAAATATTATAATTAATAATTATATTTAATATTATAATAATTATAATAAGTTATTTACCACGGCCGACAAGCCTCCGCGGCACAATTAGTTTAGCGCGCTTGGCTATTAGGCGAAAGGTTGGTGGTTCGAGCCCACCCGGGGGCGCGGTTTTGATAATAACAAATTCGAAAGGTTTATTTCATACATATCAAAATAGCAAATACATGACAATAATTTTTAGACATTAATTAGAATTCTAATACCAGAAATATTTACAGGAGAAAATTGTTACAGATCATAATGAACACAACACTGGTCAGTCAACTGTTGTGGGATTACACGAGGGCGGCCTCGGGTACTGTGTGTTTGCAACTTAATTCGCCTATAGCGGCACTTGGCGTCGTTTCTGCGGGGTGGCTGCGGTTTACCTGGTGTTGGTTGCGGCATGCTTCTCCGGCGGAATTTTGTGGTTGGTTCACAGATGCGTATGTTCGGGTGATGCTCTGGGACCGGTGGGGGTTTGGATGGGTGGCTGGGGGGGAGTGCTTGCGTCTCGCCATGTTCAGGGTGCTTGCTTGGCTTGGGATGTGGGTTGTTGGTGTAGATGTGTTTCCCTTTTGTCTTCCCCTCACCCTCCTTCGGGCCTCCTCGGCGGTTGATAATGTGGGTTGTGTGAATGTTGTGTTCTTGTGCTGCTCCTGGTGCAGCACAAGAACACCGAGTGCGCTGTTCTTCCCGGTTCCTGTGTGTTCCGGTGGGTGTAGTTGTGTGTAAGGTGTCGGTACCATTTCCCGGTTGCTGTGTGTGACGGTTTTCCGTGTAGCCTTCCTGGCTTGCCCTGTCCTGTGCTCCCTGTGTTGGTGGCGTGTGCATTGTGACTTGCTCTGTTACTGATTTATGTTCTGTTATTACTTTATTTCTCTTTATTTTTGTATTTATGTGCCTCTTGTTATATATGGCGCGAGGAGTTCATGGGTTTTTGTTTCCACGGTGTGTGCATGTGTGTGTAGGTCTGACTTGTCTTACCCGGTCTGTGTGTTCCGGTGTATTATGTACTTTACCTGTGCCCGGTATTGGCTTGTATTGGTACGTGTTTTATGCGTTCTTTTCTGTACTTATTGCTTTATTCCCTTTTGTGTTTCTGTTCGGTATACTGTACACTGTTCTGTATACTGTACACTGTTCTGTATACTGTACACTGTTCTGTATACTGTACACTGTTCTGTATACTGTACACTGTTCTGTATACTGTACACTGTTCTGTATACTGTACACTGTTCTGTATACTGTACGCTGTTCTGTATACTGTACACTGTTCTGTATACTGTACACTGTTCTGTATACTGTACACTGTTCTGTATACTGTACACTGTTCTGTATACTGTACACTGTTCTGTATACTGTACACTGTTCTGTATACTGTACACTGTTCTGTATACTGTACGCTAATGTACACTGTTCTGTATACTGTACACTGTTCTGTATACTGTACACTGTTCTGTATACTGTACACTGTTCTGTATAATGTACACTGTTCTGTATACTGTACACTGTTCTGTATACTGTACACTGTTCTGTATACTGTACACTGTTCTGTATACTGTACACTGTTCTGTATAATGTACACTGTTCTGTATACTGTACACTGTTCTGTATACTGTACGGGGTTCTGTATACTGTACACTATTCTGAAAAATGTACGGGGTTCTGTATACTGTATGCTGTTCTGTATACTGTACACTGTTCTGTATACTGTACACTGTTCTGTATACTGTACACTGTTCTGTATACTGTACGCTGTTCTGTATACTGTACACTGTTCAGTATACTGTACACTGTTCTGTATACTGTACACTGTTCTGTATACTGTACGCTGTTCTGTATACTGTACGCTGTTCTGTATACTGTACACTGTTCTGTATACTGTACGGGGTTCTGTATACTGTACACTATTCTGAAAAATGTACGGGGTTCTGTATACTGTACACTGTTCTATATACTGTACACTGTTCTGTATACTGTACACTGTTCTGTATACTGTACGAGGTTCTGTATATTGTATGGGGTTCTGTACACCGTATGGGGTTCTGTATACTGTACGGGGTTCTGTATTGTGTACGGGGTTCTGTATATTGTTCTGAGTTCTGTATACAGTACACTATTCTGTATGCTGTATGGGGTTCTGTATACTGTACGGGGTTCTGTATACTGCACTTGGTTCTTTATACTGTACGGGGGTTCTGTATACTGTACGGGGTTCTGTATACTGTACGGGGTTCTGTATACTGCACTTGGTTCTTTATACTGTACGGGGGTTCTGTATACTGTACGGGGTTCTGTATACTGTACGGGGTTCTGTATACTGCACTTGGTTCTTTATACTGTACGGGGTTCTGTATACTGTACGGGGTTCTGTATACTGCACTTGGTTCTGTATACTGTACGCTGCTCTGTATACTGTACTAGGTTCTGTATATTGTATGAGGTTCTCTATACTGTATGAGGTTCTGTACACTGTATGGGGTTCTGGGTTCTGTGTGTTTTTCTCCTTCATGTCTGTTTCATGCTCTATGTTTATATGTTATTCTCTCCTGTTTTGTACATTTCGTGTTTATTTAATAAATAAAAAAATCGCCTATAATACACCCATCGTGAGTGGTGGGGTTTAAGACATTGGCAGGTAGGCTGTTCCAGGGGTCTATAGCCCTTTGGGTGGAAAAACGTTGTTTTTTTTTCCTATATTTTGACTTGATTGATTGATAAAGATTAAGTCTTCCAAAAGGTGGCACGGGCATGAATAGCCCGTAAGAGGAGGCTCTTTCGAGACATTACCAGTACCAATATCTAGCTGACACTAGAGTTGTGTGGACGGATGAGGGTTGTGATTGTGACCTGTTGAGCTTGATTAAGCTGTTGCCTCATGTATATGTTACATGCGACCTTTTAATGAAATGGTCTGGATCGCGATTCACTAAATCCTCCAATTTGTTCAATATTTTATAAGTTTCGATCGGAGCCGCCATGCCCCGTCTGGCTTGCTGTGTTAGTCCTGTGGCCCTCAACCGTTCCTGGTATGGGAGCCGCCATGCCCCGTCTGGCTTGCTGTGTTAGTCCTGGGGCCCTCAACCGTTCCTGGTATGGGAGCCACCATGCCCCGTCTGGCTTGCTGTGTTAGTCCTGTGGCCCTCAACCGTTCCTGGTATGGGAGCCGCCATGCCCCGTCTGGCTTGCTGTGTTAGTCCTGTGGCCCTCAACCGTTCCTGGTATGGGAGCCACCATGCCCCGTCTGGCTTCCTGTGTTAGTCCTGTGGCCCTCAACCGTTCCTGGTATGGGAGCCACCATGCCCCGTCTGGCTTCCTGTGTTAGTCCTGTGGCCCTCAACCGTTCCTGGTATGGGAGCAACCATGCCCCGTCTGGCTTGCTGTGTTAATCCTGTGGCCCTCAACCGTTCCTGGTATGGGAGCCACCATGCCCCGTCTGGCTTGCTGTGTTAGTCCTGTGGCCCTCAACCGTTCCTGGTATGGGAGCCACCATGCCCCGTCTGGCTTGCGGTGTTAGTCCTGTGGTCCTCAACAGTTCCTGGTATGGGAGCCACCATGCCCCGTCTCGCTTGCTGTGTTAGTCCTGTGGTCCTCAACAGTTCCTGGTATGGGAGCCACCATGCCCCGTCTGGCTTGCTGTGTTAGTCCTGTGGCCCTCAACCGTTCCTGGTATGGGAGCCACCATGCCACGTCGGGGAAGATTGACTAGGTTCCAATCCTTAACATTACGCCTCTCTTCACGCAGCAGTGAAACGATTTGACGGGTCGTATTCCGGAGTTTTAATTAAGATTAATATTAATCTTAGGACTTAGCCGTATTAAGATAAAGGACCTGCCCGAAACGCTATGCGTGCTAGTGGGTTTACAAGAATGTAAAAACTGGTGGACCATCCCAGTAGTAGGCGTCCATTTGTCTCAGTTGACTATGGAGTTACGATCTGGTTGTCGGTCTGGAGTGGCCTCTCCAGGGCGCTAAGCCAGGGTAGGTTGATACGGGAGAGAATCTGCCACCCATGCAGCAGGTCCCCCTCTCCACAGCATCAATCGTCTCAATTGGAAAGGCAAACGCCAATAAGATTGGTTCCAGCGCCGTCGCAGGAACTGTCAGGACGAGGTTGAAGGCAACAAGGAACTGCTCCAGGGGCTCCAGCTCCAGAGTTAACCTCGAAGTTGGTAAAAGAAGGCACAGGGACTCCAACCCCAGAGTGTTTTTTGTTGTTGTTGCTCTTTTGTGGGGGGAAAGGAGGAAAGTTAGGGAAGAAAAAAATGAGGAAACTTAGGAAAAATGGAGGATCCATTGACAAGCTGCCGGCTTCCCGTCTCCGTCGTGACCACTAGACACAAGGTTACTTTAGGCATTAGGACACTATAGGAATTATCATCATCAGGAAAAGATCATCGAGGCAAATGGGGGACCTTCGACAAGCCGCCGGCCTCCTGTCCTCATCGAGGCCACTATTAGTAGCTCTCAAGTAAACTCAGATAATTTTTACACTTCGATATCTAAGTAATTCCGCCTTATTACAAGTTTGTAAAGAACGTAGTTTGTTTGCAGTCTCCGTGGTGTAGTGGTAAGACACTCGCCTGGCGTTCCGCGAGCGCTATGTCATGGGTTCGTATCCTGGCCGGGGAGGATTTACTGGGCGCAATTCCTTAACTGTAGCCTCTGTTTAACGCAACAGTAAAATGTGTACTTGGATGAAAAAACGATTCAACGCGGCGGGGGATCGTATTCCAGGGACCTGCCCGAAACGCTACGCGTACTAGTGGCTGTACAAGAATGTAACAACTCTTGTATATATCTCAAAAAAAAAAAAAAAAAAAAAAAAAAAAAAAAAAAAAAAAAAAAAAAAAAAAAAAAAAAAAAAAAACGTTCCTCATGCCTCCGTGGCACAATTGGTTAGCGCGTTCGGCTGTTAACCGAAAGGTTGGTGGTTCGAGCCCACCCGGGGGCGATTATTTAGGCCAACTCTAGGGGTTGACCTCGGACAAGACCGACATAACACACTTGACAGCGATGTCACACTTGGCCCCGTGATCCAGCCCGTCCTCCTCAAGTCTGTCAACGTCAACACTTGGCCCCGTGATCCAGCCCGTCCTCCTCAAGTCTGCCAACGTCAACACTTGGCCCCGTGATCCAGCCCGTCCTCCTCAAGTCTGCCAACGTCAACACTTGGCCCCGTGATCCAGCCCGTCCTCCTCAAGTCTGCCAACGTCAACACTTGGCCCCGTGATCCAGCCCGTCCTCCTCAAGTCTGCCAACGTCAACACTTGGCCCCGTGATCCAGCCCGTCCTCCTCAAGTCTGCCAACGTCAACACTTGGCCCCGTGATCCAGCCCGTCCTCCTCAAGTCTGCCAACGTCAACACTTGGCCCCGTGATCCAGCCCGTCCTCCTCAAGTCTGCCAACGTCAACAAACTCTCGGGCGTAAGTGACCTTATCCTAATACAACAGAGAACGGCACAGTATGTCAACGTCGCGACCCATCCTCCTGTTTAGACAGTAGTTGTTGTATGTGCACCATAGTACAAACGTTGACCTACTAAGTCATTATATAATAGAACTTACTAATCACTTTATAGTCTGAAGTCGTAATTATAGTCTTAATTATAGACTCTTTATAGTCGGAAGTGAAGTATATAGTACTAATCACTTTATAGTCTGAAAAAATAAAGCTAAAATATATATATATATATATATATATATATATATATATATATATTCCGAGGTCTAGTATAGCACACATATGTACAATATTAAGCCTCAGATAGAGTGTATTAGGCCTAGGAAGGTTCAATTAGTTAATACAACACTTTCAGGCTCCCGGCAAACAAGGAAAAAAGTTAGTGTAATGTGCTCTCGGCGTTTCGGGCGATCGAGCGGAAACACTGAAAAGTGTATATTCTTTTTCACTGTCCTGCTCTTAATTCTCGATGTACACATTTCATTTTTTACCAATGTGTTCGCAATAGAATGTTCTAGGAGAACATATGTATAAAGTGTCACCAAACTGTGATTTAAACCACTACCAATAAAGAAACTACGTGGATCACTAGCCGTGAGCTCCAAACAGGGACTAGATGTTTCCATTCTTTTCAGGGTTGTCAACTCCACACTTGTCCTACAGCTTACATTTGGTATCTTTGAGATCGCAATAAAATTCCCTACACGGACATATGCATATAAATGAAGAATGATGATCGCGGCCCACCCGCAAGAGTGTGGGAAGTGGGCTAAGTGTTATCTGTTACCGCACATCGGCCATCTACAATAGTTTTATCACAAAGGTATAAGACAATGCCGTTCTCTAAAATAGGCTATGTGGCCTATTGACTAAAGAAAACGTAAATTTTATGGCAAACATGTTCATATTATCCCCAAGTCGATCGGATAAGAATTGAGTTTTATAGAAATATTTGTTCGTCGGACATAAAAAAATGTCCAACAATAACATACGGGCGGCTTCAAGTGACCCCCGACGGACTCGCTCTTGTGTCCACGGGGGAGGAAAGTGATTATTAAGGTTGTCTTTGCAATATAAATACAAAACCTTTCCGGTTTGTCTAAATTCAATGGTACAAATTTCTACTTAATTGCGTTGTACGTCGATATATTTACTTTGGTCCTCATCGTTACTATAAGTACTACCAACACAAGAGGATGGGCTGCAATGTCACGAGCCGTTACCATTTTCTAGTACGACAATTTTGGTCTTGGGAAGAGTATTCGTCAAAGGCGCCGTCCTATTAGGAGGACGGGTTGAACCTCTACATACCTAGTTTTGGCGGCATAACACATCAATTTAGAAAATAATATATAATTATAAACAGCCTCCCAGTCCTTTGGAGCTCATCAAATGTTTAATATATGTAAAGTCGCCAAAGATTGAGATAAAATGTTCGTAAGTGCTTGCATAACTGATTGATGAATCTAGGTCCAGACACTAAATTTAATTCTTATGCTTGGAATGTTTACATGCAAGAAGAGTTGGTATAGACCTCAACAAACACGACAGATCAGCCTCCAGGGCTGAGTGGATCCCACACTTATCCTGTAGACCCCATGTATACCTATCCTGTGAGCGTTAGTGCCTCCAATACATGTCCTGTTCATGAGTGGTAGTGAACCATACCCATCGTGTGCAGCAGTGATCACATGCTATGATGTATGTCATACGCAGCAGCTGTGCACAGTAACCATGATGTGCGCATCCCATGCTCAAGATCAGTACGTACTGGTGCGTTACTGCGCAGGAACACTGATACTTTTATTTTTGAAGAAAATATTACCAATTATAATATTATAAAAGATGTATAAATGTATCATCCAAAAATATGAGCAGCAGAGTGGCGCAGTGGAAGCGTGCTGGGCCCATAACCCAGAGGTCCGTAGATCGAAACTACGCTCTGCTACGAAATTGTTTTGAAATTTTAATGTATTAATAATGTTTTTTCATTACAAATGTAGGTACATAGCAGAGTCTTGCTACCCCCTTCAAATAAGTAATTACAAATTACAGGTTGAGCTAGCTATATGTTTAAAAATAAAGGCACAATAACGAACGTGGGAGATTTGTACCTGAATTTACCTGTTCCTAGTGTCCTCGACGGATAGCGGAAGCCATCGGCTTGTCAAAGATCCCCCCTCCCTCATGGTTCATGAGAATTGTTTCTATTTGGATATTGAACTGAGGTAATATCTTGGTATTTAACGACTTCGCCGGTTAGAATTCCATGGGATAACCCTAGTTATAATATAGTTCATTTAATATGCACCCCATACCCGTCCTGTGGGCGGTAGTGGAAAGAGTTACAGAGGCACATAATGGCTCAGGGACTGAACCCAACAATTCATTTACCTGAGCAAGTTAATCTTGCTGAGAGAGTTACAAAAGTCAATGCACATCATCACATCAACAATGGGCTCGAGACCGCCCACAAGTACAGTTTCTAAATTAAGCAAGTGACATGTGGAAAGCCCTACAGCGAGAAACATTTGTACGCTAACCAACTGTGTTACGGAGGATACGCTCTCTAAAACCTTACATATTTCCTCCTGCTTCTTACCGCTCTCTGACGCTCTAGTAACACTTCCTACTACTCTCTGACGCTCTAGTAACACTTCCTCCCGCTCTCTGACGCTCTAGTAACACTTCCTCCCACTCTCTGACGCTCTAGTAACACTTCCTCCCGCTCTCTGACGCTCTAGTAACACTTCCTCCCACTCTCTGACGCTCTAGTAACACTTCCTCCCGCTCTCTGACGCTCTAGTAACACTTCCTCCCACTCTCTGACGCTCTAGTAACACTTCTTCCCCGCTCTCTGACGCTCTAGTAACACTTCCTCCCGCTCTCTGACGCTCTAGTAACACTTCCTCCCGCTCTCTGACGCTCTAGTAACACTTCCTCCCACTCTCTGACGCTCTAGTAACACTTCCTCCCGCTCTCTGACGCTCTAGTAACACTTCCTCCCGCTCTCTGACGCTCTAGTAACACTTCCTCCCGCTCTCTGACGCTCTAGTAACACTTCCTCCCGCTCTCTGACGCTCTAGTAACACTTCCTCCCGCTCTCTGACGCTCTAGTAATACTTCCTCCCGCTCTCTGACGCTCTAGTAACACTTCCTCCCACTCTCTGACGCTCTAGTAACACTTCCTCCCGCTCTCTGACGCTCTAGTAACACTTCCTCCCGCTCTCTGACGCTCTAGTAACACTTCCTCCCGCTCTCTGACGCTCTAGTAACACTCCTCCCACCTCTCTGACGCTCTAGTAACACTTCCCCCGCTCTTGACGCTCTAGTAACACTTCCTCCTCTCTGACGCTCTAGTAACATTCCTCCCGCTCTCTGACGCTCTAGTAACACTTCCTCCTGCTCTCTGACGCTCTAGTAACACTTCCTCCGCTCTCTGACGCTCTAGTAACACTTCCTCCCACTCTCTGACGCTCTAGTAACACTTCTCCCGCTCTCTGACGCTCTAGTAACACTTCCTCCCGCTCTCTGACGCTCTAGTAACACTTCCTCCTGCTCTGACGCTCTAGTAACACTCCTCCTGTCTCTGACTCTAACACTTCCTCCGCTCTCTGACGCTCTAGTAACACTTCCTCCCGCTCTCTGACGCTCTAGTAACACTTCCTCCTGCTCTCTGACGCTCTAGTAACACTTCCTCCCTGTTCTCTGAAGCACTAATAACACCACCTCCTGTTGCCTCATGAAGCACATACCTTACAAATACTGTCTACTGCTTCCTACCACTGGCTCCCGCTCTCTGAAGCCCTAAAATCATTTCCTCCTGCTTCCTCCCGTTCGATCCCGCTCTCTGCAACCGTCCTCGCAAATTTAATAAGTCAATATTGACTTATTAAATATTAAATACTGATGTGTCCGAATTCAATTCAAACCTTAGTAATCTAATACTCGGTAGCAGACTGAACAAAAACATCTAATTATCGCAGGGGACTTTAATATTGACCTCTGCGAGCCTGAACACCCTACTGCTGTTAGCTTCCTCAACTGTATGAATTCCTGCTTCCTCATACCCTTAATCACTAGACCTACTAGAATCACTGATAGTACTGCCACGACTCTTGATCACATTTGGACCAACATAACCTCTCCGCTTACTTCAGGTATAATCACCGATAGCACACAAAGACCATTACCCCACATTTCTCTTAACTAACATTAACAAACCACCTGTAGAGTTAAGGGAGATAGTTTTAGGCTGCACAATGAATCTGCTATAGGCAATTTTATAACTGCTGCTGATAATGTCAACTGGGAGTCCGAGTTAGGTAACATAGGGGACATCAACCTAGCAGTGCAATCTTTTCTTCAAAACACTCTTAGCCTTTATAACACCACTGTCCTATGCTTACAAAACAAGTCACTACCAAAAGGCTTAACAATCCCTGGCTTACAAAGAGAATACTTAAAGCCATAATAAAAAACATGACCTTGAGAAGAAGTATAGGTTAGGAACCGTCTCCAAAGAATTCTCAAAGAATTACTCGTTACTGCTATCTAAGATATTAGACGAGCCAAAACT
>WNGS01073561.1:0-12735 GCA_020271785.1 Procambarus virginalis
TTAAAGGTACATATTAGTGAATGTTATTTTATGTAAGTGATGTGACAATGTACGGTTGCGCGCGATTACGTGTTAACGGTAATACATATGGTATAACAGTGTATACCGTGGGAATTACATAGTTTTCCCATTATTGTCCATTTTGTTGTTACATGTCTACTATTGTCAGATCGACGAGACACGTCCCGCTACGTGTGTTTATGTGTACCACTAAATTGAACTGACATGTGTACTGTATATATGCGTGTGTCTATTTTAAAGGAACCTGATTAGTGAAGTGTTTTATTTATGTAAATTGATTGAATATATATGTGACGCTCGGTTAGTTGTTACTTGTATTTATATGGTTATCTTGTCATGTAACATAGTTTCCCCTCAATGTCACATTTTTTGTTACTATTTCGCTGTTCACTTCTCTCTGAATCCCGTGTGATAATTGTCTAACGTGATTTGTTTAAGGTACGATAACCATAGGCTTTTTACACAATAATTTGAAAGAAACATTTCTAAAATCGTCTAAGTTTCTAATAAGTATTCTATTTCCAAACATAAAAGTCAATCACAAATACCTACCTCAGTCAGATACACTTTTCTTACTATATACTCGCAACGCGTCTGTTGCTATAAATCCTATCTTAAAAAATAACAATTTTGTTAAATTCATAACTGGCAACCCCCCCCCCTCCAAGAATATAAGGCCACAATAACATCATTCCTTTCACTTAAACTCTCCAAAATTATCTTTACACCAATACAACAACTAGGGAGGCTTTATAGCTGAGTGACATCGCTTCGACACAAATCCTAGCCTCTTTTGCCATCCCGGCGGAGACACAAACGGAAATCAAGCCAGTAGGTTTCTATCATTCTGATGCCTGTACCTAGCAGTAAATAGATTACCTGGGCGTTAGACAGCTGGTTAACGGGTTTTCCTGGGTGTGTGTGTTTCCTGTGTGTGTGGATTTTTTTTATTATTAGTAATAAAATTGATTGAATTTGGACAGTTGAGAGCGGGGGCCGAAAGAGCAGAGCTCAAACCCCCGCAAGCCCAATTAGATGAACACAACTAGATAAATAATAACCAACAACGATCTCGTAAAATCCACTACACATGCCCCACCCCCACTCCCTAAATCACTCTACATAAGTCATTAAAAATTAAAAAAAATCATTATACACCAAAAATTACTAACTATAAATATAGGCACCCAAATTGGATCATACAGCGACTCCAGCGGTGTCTAGTCGGAAGACGAAACGTTTTTCATCTGGATAGGACTGCGATTCGAGTTGCCGGAACGGTGTGTAAAACTGCAGGGCACAAATATTTGTGTGTCCCCTCCTGTAGCTTCCTCGGTTTCGACAGGTTCCTGGATAGCTGGAATTGACCTGGCCCTTGAAAGGTGGGGAAGGGAGAATCCGTGGGCCCACGGATGTACCTTGGTCCCATGGACCTAGGGCAGGTGTCTAATCACCTGGGATTCGGAACCCACGGTGGGAATAAGGTGCGGAATTGGGGAGGGGGGGGGGGAAAGGAGGGCTACAGGAACCAAACCTCAAATTAAACCGGCCCTCACAACACACCACACCACACACACACACCACACTCACCCGAACCCTACAGGGACACTCACACCCACCACACAACCCAAGACTGTGATAAGGGAGTCCAACTTAGGGGAGGGGACACAGATGGCTTCGTGGACCCACAAGTATAACCGGGACACACACACTAACCCGGACACTCACAGCGGAACTCACACTCAACACACTACTCACCCAGGGACACTCACAGGGATACTCACATCCACACAGAGAACACATCAGAGAGACAAAACTGTGATAAGGGAGACATCTGAGGGGGGACACAGATGGCCGCCGGGGACCCACAGGTATATTGACATCAATATTTGAGTTACATAGATATGATAAAGATAAAATACTTAAAAATAAAAGATATAAGAGAGAGGGGATATAGAGAGAGATAGATAGATATAGACTCTACATATATATATATTATATATATATAATAATATATATATATATGATATATATATATATCTATACTAGTATATTATATATCATAATTGTCGTACCAAGTAGCCAGAACGCAGAATCTCGAGCCTACTCTGCCAGACCCGTTGCTCAATTAATAAGCCAAGTTGTCTGAATAATATACTTTCCTCAGTTTTTTTCTATGAAATGATAAACATACCCATTCATTATCATGAGGTCAATTTTTTTATTGGAGGTTAAATTAACGTACGTTATTGACCGAACTAACTAACCACCTACAGCCTACACCTATTTTTAGGTTGCGGTAGGTTAGGTAGCCTACAAAAGTTAGGTTAGGTAGGTCGGTAGCGTTAGGTGTAGTCAAAACATTAATTAGTGAAAACTGCTTATTAGTCAATCGGCCTGCATAGTAGGTATGCAAAATTGTGCGATTGTGGCTACTAGGTACGACATATATATATATAATCTATATATAAATATATATATCATATTATATATATAATTATATATAGATATATATAATATACTGCGAATAGCTGATAACCTGAGGTATATATGCATATAAACTTCCCTACAGGTACCACCTATGTGCACAGCTGAGGGGACTCCCATAACCTCGGAGAAGAAAATAAAGAGTACTCAGAGAAGGACTTGTGGAACCTCACTGAACACTTAATTATTTTCTTCTCCTACCACCCTATATAAATATATAGAGACGAGAGATATAGAGAGAGTTGATAGAGAGTAGAGGCGAGTGAGAGAGAGAGAGATGAGAGAAGAGAGAGATGAGAAGATACGAGAGAGAGAGATTAGAGGGGGGATGAGAAAGAAAAAGCAAGAAGGAACGATAAGAAAGGAAAGAAAAGGGGGGAACAAAAAAAAGCAAGGAGACTAGAGAGGAATGAGAAAGAAGGGAGGGCCGAAGGAGGAGAGGATCAAGGTAGGAGAGAGATCGAGAGAGAGGGGTAGAGGTAGAGAGAGGAGAGGAAGAAGAGATAGAGGAGAGAGCGATTTACTATATATAAATATATATATATATAATTGAAAAACTCACACCCCAGAAGTGACTACGAACCCATACTACCATGGACACTTGCTGGCGTAAGGATCCTTAACCGTTCGACCAAACACTGGCCTGAAAAGAGAGATGGTAGCCGAGGCTATTCCCATCCCCCCCCCCCCCCACACCGACACTCGGTTGGAATCTGGAAGGAGATGTTTATCAATCACCTCATTCTTTGGGGCACACTTGAGGAACACAAATGCGAAGCAATCTGGATGGTCCCCGTGTGCTATATGCATATGGTGTGAGTGTTCATGCATACTAGGTCCTGGGGAGTTATGCAGGCTGGTTCGCGTAATGAGAGGGAGGGAAAGACAGAGAGGAGAGGAGATATGTAGAAGAGGAATGAATAGGGAGTGATATATATTAGTATATATATATATCATATATCTAATTTATATATATATGTCGTACCTAGTAGCCACAAACGCACTTCTCAACCTACTATGCAAGGCCTGATTGCCTAATAAGCCAAGTTTTCATAAATTATTGTTTTTGACTACCTAACCTACCTAACCTAAACCTAACCTAACTTTTTCGGCTACCTAATTTACCTAACCTACCTATTAAGATAGGTTAGGTACTAGGTTAGTGTAGGTTGGTTAGTTCGGTCATATCTACGTTAATTTAACTCCAAAAAAAAAATTGACCTCATACATAATGAAATGGGTATGTTTATATTTCATAAGAAAAAAAATAGAAAAAAATATTATTAATTTCAGGAAAACTTGGCTACTAGGCAATGGGCCTTGCATAGATATGCTGAGAAGTGGCGTTCTCTTATTGCATGGGCTGACGAGGGACGACAGAGAGATCTTAGAGAGAGCGATTGAGAGAGAGTCGAGGAGAGAGCGTGAGGAAGAGAGAGAGATAGATCGAGAGAGGGAGAGAGGAGAGATGAGAGGAGAGAGAGTGGAGAGGAGAGAGAGAGCAGATGAGAGAGAGAGAGAGGGCCGAGAGAAGAGAGAGAGAGAGAGAGATAGTTGAGAGAGATGAGAGAGTATGATATATACGTAGATAGATAGAGATATAGAGAGAGATAGGTATATATATATAGATATAGATATATAGAGATGTAGATAGATATAGATTATTATAGAGATATATATATTAGATAATAGTATATATAGATATATATATATATATATATATATATATATGTCCATAGTAGCCAGAACGCACTTCTCAGCCTATATGCAAGGCCCGATTTGAATATTAAGCCAAGTTTTTCATGAATTATGATATTTTCTCAAATTTTTTTCTTTCAAAGGATAAAGTTACCCATTTCATTATGTATGAGGTCATTTTTTTTATTGGAGTTAAAATGCACGTTAGTTATATGACGACCTCCCCCCACCCCTACCTACCTAACTTTACCCTATCTTTGTAATGTAGGTTGGTTAGGTAGCCGAAAACGTTCGGTTAGGTTAGGTTAGGTCGTCGCAACACAATTAACATCATGACCCCCCGGCCTTCCGGCCACTCGGGGCCCTCGCATCGTCTGCTAGACAGGCATTCTGGCTACTCGGTCCGACATATACATATATATACATTAAAAAAAAAAAAAAAAAAAAAAAAAAAAAAAAAAAAAAAAAATTGGAGAGAGAGAGAGGGAGAGAGAGAGAAAAACCGAGAAAGGGTACCACCGGGGGAAAAGTGGCGCGGACCCAGAAACGCGGAGAAGAAAAGAAAGAGTACGCAGAGAAGACCGGGGGGAGCCGCACGAAAGGGGGAGAGGGGGCGCGCGACCACCCCTTGAGGAGTGAGAGGGAGAGGAAGAGAGAGAGAGAGGAGAGAGAGTAGAGAGAGAGAAAGAGATGAAGAGAGATATATATATATATATATATTATCTATTATCTATATTATTATATTATACGTGACAAAACTAAAAATCGAATCAGTATTAAATAATGAAAAAAAAATTATAACAAAATATCAATGATACATAGAAGAATAGAAATAATTTATTCATATATTATATTACCAATTTATATATATAGATATATAGAGATAGTAGATATATTTATATATAGATATAATATATATGATATAGATGTTATATATAATATAGATAATATATTATATATTATATATGAATGAAAACTCACCACCCCAGAAGTGACTCGAACCCATACTCCCAGGAGCAACGCAACTGGTATGTAACAAGACGCCTTAAACCACTTGACCATCACGACCGGACATAATTGAGGTGATAGCCGAAGCTATTTGAACCACCTCACCGCCGGCACTCGGATGGTTATCTTTGGGCATAGCATTTACCAAATCACCTCATTCTTTGGGGCACACGTGAGGAACACAAATGCAAACAAGCCTGAATTGGTCCCCGAGGACTATATGCGAATGAACTCACACCCCAGAAGTGACTCGCACCCATAACTCCCCAGAGCAACGCAATGGTATGTACAAGACGCCTTTAAACCACTTGCCCATCACGGACGGACATAATGAGGTGCTTCGCCGAAGCTATTTCGCAACCACCTCACCGCCGGGCACTCGGATGGTTATCATTGGCATAGCATTTTACAAATCACCTCATTCTTTGGGGCAACACGTGAGGAACACAAATGCGAACAAGCCTGAATGGTCCCCAGACCTATATGCGAATTGAAAAACTCACACCCCAGAAGTTACTCGAACCTCATACTCCCAGAAGCACAGTGGTTTAAGGCGTTCTTGTAATACCAGTTGCGTTGCTCCTGGGAGTATATGTTCGAGTCACTTCTGGGGTGTGAGTTTTTCATTCGCATATAGTTCATGGGGACCATTCCGGCTTGTTCGCATTTGTGTTCCTCACGTGTGCCCCCAAAGAATGAGGTGATTTGGTAAAATGCTATGCCCAAGATAACCATCCGAGTGCCGGCGGTGAGGTGGTTCAAATAGCTTCGGATATCACCTCATTATGTCCGGTCTTGATGGTCAAGTAGTTCTAAGGCGTCTGTGTACATACCAGTTGCGTTGCTCCCTGGGAGTATGGGTTCGAGTCACTTCTGGGGTGAGTTGGGTGTGAGTTTTCCATTTCGCATATAGTCCTGGGCGACCCTTCAGGGCTTGTTCGCATTTGTTTATTTTCTTTTTTTTTTTTTTTTTAGTTCCTCACGATGTTGCCCCAAAGAATGAGGTGATTTGGTAAATTTTGGCCCTATTGGGGGGGGCCCCCAAGATAACCATCCGAGTGCCGGCGGTTGAGTGGTTCAAATAGCTTCGGACATCACTCTTCATTATGTTGCCCCCCCGGTCGTGATGGTCAATGTGGTTTAAATGGCGTTCTTGTTAACATACCAGTTGCGTTGCCTCCTGGAGTATGGGTTCGAGTCACTTCTGGGGTGTGCAGTTTCATTCGCATCTAGTCCTAGGGGACCATTCAGGCGTGTTCGCAATATATCGTATATATATATAGTGAATAGATAGATAATATATATATTATAGTAATATATATATAGATATAATATATTCCATATATATAGATTGATGGATATTATATATATTATATATATATATATATATATAGTATTATATCAATTATAATTGAAAACTCACACCCCAGAAGTGACTCGACCCCATACTACCAGGAGCACTTTGCTGGCGTACAGGATCCCCTAACCGCTCGACCAACACGACCTGACAAAAGAAGATGGTAGCCGAGGCTATTTCCATCCCCCCCCCCCCACACCGACACTCGGTTGGTAATCTTGGAAGTGGTATTTTATCAAATCACCTCATTCTTTGGGGCACACATGAGGAACACAAATGCGAACAATCCTGGATGGTCCCCTGTGCTATATGCATATGGGTGTGAGTTTTCATTTGCATATAGTCCTGGGGATTATTCAGGCTTGTTCGCATATATTTATATATATATATATATATATATATATATATATATATATATATATATATATATATATATATATATATATATATATATATATGTCGTACCTAGTAGCCACAACGCACTTCTCAACCTACTATGCAAGGCCTGATTTGCCTAATAAGCCAAGTTTTCATAAATTAATTGTTTTTTGACTACCTAACCTACCTAACCTAACCTAACCTAACTTTTTCGGCTACCTAACCTAACCTAACCTATAAAGATAGGTTAGGCTAGGTTAGGTAGGGTTGGTTAGGTTCGGTCATATATCTACGTTAATTTTAACTCCAATAAAAAAAATTGACCTCATACATAATGAAATGGGTATGTTTATCATTTCATAAGAAAAAAATAGAGAAAATATATTAATTCAGGAAAACTTGGCTTATTAGGCAAATCGGGCCTTGCATAGTAGGCTGAGAAGTGCGTTCTGGCTACTAGGTACGACATATATATATATATATATATATATATATATATATATATATATATATATATATATATATATATATATATATATATATATGTCGTACCTAGTAGCCAGAACGCACTTCTCAGCCTACTATGCAAGGCCCGATTTGCCTAATAAGCCAAGTTTTTATGAATTAATGTTTTTTCGACAACCTAACCTACCTAACCTAACCTAACCTAACTTTTCCGGCTACCTAACCTAACCTAACCTACAAAGATAGGTTTGGTTAGGTTAGATAGGGTAGGTTAGATTCGGTCATATATCTACGTTAATTTTAACTCCAATAAAGTAAAATTGACATCATACATAATGAAATGGGTAGCTTTATCATTTCATAAGAAAAAAATTAGAGAAAATATATTAATTCAGGAAAACTTGGCTTATTAGGCAAATCGGACCTTGCATAGTAGGCTGAGAAGTGCGTTCTGGCTACTAGGTACGACATATATATAAAGAGAATGTCTGTCTATTTAATGAGGCCACATGCTGGAGGCTGCGGCCTTACACAGATTTAATTTTAAATTTATTTATTAATATATTATTAAGGCGTATTATTACCAAATTAATGTATATTGTAGAGGGAATGGTATGGGGTAGGGAACGGACATAGGTTGGTCAGTGTTGACCTTAGCTAAAGGATTTAGGAATAATTATTTATTATTCTTGTCAACCGCTACCAATTCAATTAAAGGTACATATTAGTGAATGCTTATTTATGTAAGTTGATTGACATATGTACGTGTGCGCGCGATTAGTGTTACTGTAATTCATATGGTTAACATTTATACGTTTGAATGACATAGTTTCCCATTATTGTCACATTTTTTGTTACATGTCTACTATTGTCAAGATCGACGGACACGTCCAGCTATGTGTGTTTATGTGTACCAGTAATTGAACTGACATGTGTACTGTAATTATCTGCGTGTGTCCATTTTAAAGGAACATATTAGTGAATGTTTATTTATGTAAATTGATTGGAATATATATGTGGACGCTCGGTTAGTGTTACTGTAATTTATATGGTTAACGTTTGCATGACATAGTTTCCCCTCATTGTCACATTTTTTGTTACTATTTCGCTGTTCACTCTCACTCTCTCTGAATCCCGTGGACTAATTGTGCTAACGTGCATTTGTTTAAGGTACAATAACCATAGGCTTTTTACACAATAATTTGAAAGAAACATTTCTAAAAATCGTCTAAGTTTCTAATAAGTATTCTATTTCCTAACATACAAGTCAATCACACAATACCTAACCTCAGTCAGATACACTTTTCTTACTATATCTCGCAACGTCTGTTGCATATATATCCTATCTTAAAAAAATAACAATTTAAATTCATAACTGGCAACCCCCCTCCCCTCCAAGGCATATAAGGCCACTAAACATCATTCCTTTCACTTAAACTCTCCCAAATTATCTTTTACACCAATACACAAACTAGGGGGTTTTATAGCTGAGTGGACGTCGCTCTCGACACAAAATCCTAGCTCTTTCGATCCCCCGGCGATGACACAAACGGAAATCAGCAGAGTTTCTATCATTCTGATGCCCCTGTTACCTAGCAGTAAATAGGTACCTGGGCGTTAGACAGCTGTTACGGGCTGTTTCCTGGGTGTGTGTGTTTCTGTGTGTGTGGATTTTTTTTATTAGTTAGTAATAATTGATTGATTGACAGTTGAGAGGCGGGCCGAAAGAGCAGAGCTCAACCCCGCAAGCACAATTAGATGAACACAACTAGATAAATACTAACCAACCACGATCTCGTACAATCCACTACACATGCCCCCCCCCACTCCCTAAATCACTCTACCTAAGTCATTAAAAAATTAAAACAAATCAATTAATACACCAAAAATACTAACTATAAATATAGGCACCAAATTTGGATCATACAGCGACTCCAGCGTGGTCTAGTCGGAAGAGAACGTGTTCTCATCTGGATAGACTGCGATCGAGCCTGCCGGAACGGTTGTGTAACTGCAGGGCACAAATATTTGTGTGTCCCCTCCTGTAGCTGCCTCTGTTTCGACAGGTTCCCTGGATAGCTGGAATTGACCTGGCCCTTGGAAAGTGGGGAAGGGGTGAAATCCGTTGGGCCCACGGATGGATACCTTGGATCCATGGACCTAGGGCAGGTCTAATCACCTGGGATTCGAACCCACGGTGGGAATAAGGGAGGGAATTTGGGGAGGGGGGGGGGGAAGGAGGGCTCCAGGAACCAAACCTCACATAAAACCGGACCCTCACACACACACACACACACACACACACTCACCCGAACCCTCACAGGGACACTCACACCCACACACACCCATAGACTGTGATAAGGGAGTCCATCTGAGGGGACACAGATGGCCTCGTGGACCCACAAGTATAACCGGACACACACTCACCCGGACACTCACAGCGGAACTCACACTCACACACACTCACCCAGACACTCACAGGGATACTCACACTCACACAGAGACACACATCCATAGAGACAAACTGTGATAAGGGAGACCATCTGAGGGGACACAGATGGCCTCCTGGACCCACAGGTATATATATCAATATTTAAGTATACATATATATTTATAAATATAAAATATTTTTAAAATTAAATATATATATATATATATATATATATATATATATATATATATATATATATATATATATATATATATATATATATATATATGTCGTACATAGTAGCCAGAACGCACTTCTCAGCCTACTATGCAAATCCCGATTTGAATAATAAGCCAAGTTTTCATGAATTAATATATTTTCTCTAATTTTTTCTTATGAAATGATAAAGCTACCCATTTCATTATGTATGAGGTCATTTTTTTTATTGGAGTTAAAATTAACGTAGTTATATGACCGAACCTAACCAACCCTACCTAACCTAACTTAACCTATCTTTATATGTCAGGTTAGGTTAGGTAGCCGAAAAAGTTAGGTTAGGTTAGGTTAGGTAGTCGAAAAACAATTAATTCATGAAAACTCGGCTTATTAGGCAAATCGGGCCTCGCATAGTATGCTAAGAAGTGCATTCTGGCTACTAGGTACGACATATATATATATATATATATATATATATATATATATATATATATATATATATATATATATATATATATATATATATATATAAAACCTAGAAAGGGTACCACCTCTGGTGCAAGTGTAGGGACCCATAACCTCGGAGAAGAAAATAAAGAGTACTCAGAGAAGACCTTGTGGATCCTCACTGAACATTTTGATATTTTCTTCTCCTACCACCCCTATATATATATATATATATATATATATATATATATATATATATATATATATATATATATATATATATATATATATATATATATATATATATATATATATATATATATATATCTATATAATATATATATATATATACGTGACAAAGTAAAAATCGAATAATTATTAAATAAATGAAAAAAATTATAACAAAAATATCAATGATACATAGAGGAATAGAAATAATTTATTCATAATTATTATATTACAATTTATGTATATATATATATATATATATATATATATATATATATATATATATATATATATATATATATATATATAATTGAAAACTCACACCCCAGAAGTGACTCGAACCCATACTACCAGGAGCACTTTGCTGGCGTACAGGATCCCTTAACCGCTCGACCAACACGACCTGACAAAAGAAGATGGTAGCCGAGGCTATTTCCATCCCCCCCCCCCACACCGACACTCGGTTGGTAATCTTGGAAGTAGTATTTTATCAAATCACCTCATTCTTTGGGGCACACATGAGGAACACAAATGCGAACAATCCTGGATGGTCCCCTGTGCTATATGCATATGGGTGTGAGTTTTCATTTGCATATAGTCCTGGGGATTATTCAGGCTTGTTCGCATATATTTATATATATTATATATATATATATATATATATATATTATATATATATATATATATATATATATATATATATATATATATGTCGTACCTAGTAGCCACAACGCACTTCTCAAGCCTACTATGCAAGGCCTGATTTGCCTAATAAGCCAAGTTTTCATAAATTAATTGTTTTTTGACTACCTAACCTACCTAACCTAACCTAACCTAACTTTTTCGGCTACCTAACCTAACCTAACCTATAAAGATAGGTTAGGCTAGGTTAGGTAGGGTTGGTTAGGTTCGGTCATATATCTACGTTAATTTTAACTCCAATAAAAAAATTGACCTCATACATAATGAAATGGGTATGTTTATCATTTCATAAGAAAAAAATAGAGAAAATATATTAATTCAGGAAAACTTGGCTTATTAGGCAAATCGGGCCTTGCATAGTAGGCTGAGAAGTGCGTTCTGGCTACTAGGTACGACATATATATATATATTATATATATATATCACTATGTGTAATTGTACCGTAAGCATCCAGCATGGCCCGTAGCATAAATAGAAGTCCATCGGTATATCATTATATAGTGATATGTTACTATCTATATATAGTATACTATAAAATTAGTCAATGAGGTATATACTAATGGGTCAGGCAACGTTACCAGGATAAAGTAACAGTAACGCTACCTTCGTCCAGCATATATTCAAGGCAGATTTATGCATAATACAGTCACTAACGTATTTACCACTTGAAATGGACACACTCGATCTTTACTACTAGTTGTCAGTTTTCATACGTGACTGGTAACCCATAAACACTCATAGTCTGCGGTCACGTCTATCTTGGAGTCAAATAACGTAGATACCTATGTACAAAGAAATTAACCAACATACCTGAAACTATGTCATTACATATCTTATAGGTGGTTAGGCCATAGGATTAGCCGTAACACTAAGTCGCGTCGGCACTACGGTACAGGTAGGTCAGGTCACGTACATAAATAAACATTCACGAATATGTACCTTGGATTTAGGCAATTGTAGGCTTTGACATAGACTAGATATAGAAGTTAGTTGCCGATCCTGTAGGACTATATGTCACACGACCTATAAGCCTATGTCCCGTTCCATCCTCCTACTATACCTATTCCGTCTACAATATCCATATATATATATATATACGCCTATATATAGAATATATATATATATATATGCGAAAAAGCCTGAATAATCCCATGTGACTATATGCAATGGAAACTCACACCCATATGCACTCATTATGCACAGGGGGGACATTTTATAGATAGAGATACTATATATAGATATAGTATATTATAGTATAATATATAGTATAGATATATATATAGATGAGAGTAGATAG